>CM068300.1:48646700-49097568 GCA_034768395.1 Linum lewisii | reverse complement strand
CGAGAAGTAGCTAGGAATGGTCTACCAAATATCAATGAGACATCCACATCATCGGTATCTATGACCGCAAAATCAACTAGGAACACAAAAGGACCTACTTTGACTAGCACATCATCAACAATTCCCCTAGGACTCTTGGTCGACTTGTCCGCAAGTTGAATGTACATACGAGTAGGACGAAGATTAGATAACCCTAGCTTCTCAAATATGCAATAAGGCATGACATTGGTACTAGCACCTAGATCCGCAAGACCATTAGCAAGAGAAATATTACCAATAGCACAAGGGATAGTAAAGGTACCCGGATCCTTGAGCTTTTTGGGTGGACTTTTGAAGAGAACGGCGGAGCATTCCTCATTAAGGTGGACTAGAGATGTCTCCGGTAGCTTTCTCTTATTGGTGTAGAGTTCCTTCATGAACTTAGCATATTGGGGCATCATAGTCATTGCTTCGGGAAACGGAAGAGAGAATTGCATTTGACTAATCCGCTCCACAAACTTCTTGAAAACCTTCTCAAGGCCATCCTTCTTCAATCGAGATGGGTATGGAGGCTTAGGCTTGTATGGAGATACAACAGGTGCGGGAGGAGAGACCGGTGGTGTACTCGATGTAGCCTTACTAGGTTCCTTTGCAACCTTAGTGTTCACATTACCCGTAGGAGGTTCGACTTCAACCTCAACTTCATCCGAAGGAGGACCATTAATATCATCATCATCAACCATTAGATTAGGATCTTGTACCTTTGTAGAGTCAATTGGAGTAGAGGTTGTATCTTGCAAGGGTCTTCCACTTCTCAAGGTCACTACCTTGCAATGCTCCGGACCTTTGGGGTTGATCTCGGTATTGGAAGGTAAAGTGCCCGAGGGTCGCTCCGAGAGTGCCTTAGAAATATGTCCTAATTGGTTCTCCAAATTGGCAATTGAAGCTTGTTGATTCTTGATGAGTTGGATCATTGCCGCATTGGTGTCTTCTTGAGAGATCGAAGAACCACCCTCCTTATTTTGAGGAGGCTTGTTGAACCCGGGTGGTCCTTCACCTCTATGGTTGTACATTCCGGTGGGGAAGGACCTTGGAAACCTTGACTTGGATGTCCACTTTGATTCCATTGACTTCCCCCGTGGTGCCCTTGACCTTGGGGTCCTCCTTGAGTCCCTTGGCTACTTTGGTTTAGGTTACTTCCTTGAGACCATTGGTTGCCTTGATAACCCCTATAACCTTGATAACCTCCTTGATTTCCTTGGTTGTAGCCCTTGCTATAACCACTACCTTGACTCCCTTGGCCTTGGTAACCTTGGTTAGACTTGTTGTACCAAGGTCGGTTATAGTTACCTTGATAGTTACCTTGGGGGCTGAAATTACCATGGAAACCTTGACCTTGTGCGAAGCTTACCTCCTCAAGGTCGCCTTGGTCAAGTTCAGGAGTGGCGGAAGGACAAGCACTAACATCGTGGCCTTGGCCCCCACAACCCTCACAACAAAATACCGAAGCAACCGGTGGATTACCCACATGAGATGATTGAACCTTGGAGGGATGCTTAGGCATGCTTAGGTTGCTTACTTGTGAAGCCATGGCGTCGATCTTAGACATAAGGAGAGCGATCATTGGATCATCTTCATCTCGATGTCCCGGTAACTTATGCTTCTTCCCATAGGTGGATGACTCCTTTGGTGCATCAACACTTACGGACCGAGAGTCATAGTGCGTGTCACTTCCATACTTAGACTTAGGAGGTTGTTGTCGAGACCAACTCCTTGTCTTGTTGGCCATCTCCGCGAAGAGTTCTAGAGCATCTTCGGGAGTGAGCATCCTTAAGTCACCTCCGGCGGCTTGGTTGATCATCCTTGTATTCTCAAAATCAAGGGACCTAGCAAAGATGTCCGCCAAGCTCCATTCGGCGAAGTTGTGATGAGGACAAGACCGAAGAATGGCTTGGAACCTATTCCAAGTCTCATGGAAGAGCTCTCCCTTGTGTTGTATGAAGTGGTTGATGCGGTCTCGGATTGCATCCGTCATATAGGGAGGAAAGAATTCTTCAAGGAAAGCTTCGGCTAGGCCCTCCCATGTAGTGAATGTTCTACTAGGTTGGTTCTCCAACCAAGACTTGGCTCGACCTTTGAGTGAGAAGGGGAAGAGTCAGAGTCGTATGCAATCCGGGTGAACTTGATCATTCTTAACCGTGTCACAAATCTCCAAGAAGTCCTTGAGATGCCTAGATGGACATTCACCATCAATGCCATTGAACACCACTCCATTTTGAACCATTTGGATCATATTAGGCTTGAGCTCAAAGTTCCTAGCATTGACGGGTCTTCGAACAATGCTAGAGGCTGCCCCTTCAAGAGTAGGACGAGCATAATCCGCCAAGGTACGTCTTGCACCCCTTTGTGAGTGATCATCATCATTAGTGTGGTGTGAATGTACCGATTGGTCATCGTCATCCCCGTGTTGAGACATAGTGTGGTGTGAGATGCGATCAACTTCTTCTTCTTCAACTATAGGAGGTGGGGAAGTGGTAGGTGACTTGAGCACTTGTTCTAGTCCTTGGATTCGTGCTTGAAGACGAGCTGAACGCCTCATGCACTAACCCAAAATCTCCTGCAAACAAGCACAACAAACACACCCGAGTAATACAACGATGCGGGATAATAAAGTAAACAAAGAGCAACAAGGAAGCAAAAAGTAAAGCGGAAGGAAGTGAATAGATCGGTCCACTACTAAGTGCTTTCAAAGGAATGAGAGTGTCCCCGGCAACGGCGCCAAAAACTTGATAAAAGCGGGTTTACCAAGGTCGTATTCCACGGGGTTCTCTCAATGGCCTCTACTCACATTCCTCGTAGACGGTCTATTCATTTGAAAGGAGTTTTGATTTGAAAAAGATATTAAAAACTTAAAGGAAACTAAAAGGAAGAAAGGAAAAAAATAAAGTGGTGCAAATCAAAGACAAGGGGCTCTCTTGGTGGGTAGTTTCATCATGCTCAAGATGACTAATTGAACAAACAAGTCAATCAAGATCGAGTTTGCATTCGGATGACCATGCATTTCACTTTTATAGACTCGATGCACTCTCGTAGCACCTAATCCCTATCCCAATACCCCTCAACTTAGGCTCTCGCTCTCAAGCTCAGTGAAAAAAAAGATGCATTCTAAGTGTTTGATGAAATGCCAAGACACAAGACCCTCTCTTAAGACTCTATGCCCACAAGGCTAGGCACAACACTCTCATATCAATGCCCTAACACTAAGAGATTCACCAAAAAGCCTTTTCAAACTCAATTGAATGAAAATCCACATGCACACCAAGTGTTCGATAAAATGCCCAAGAGAGAAATCAAGTGAAAATGGTTGAAATAAGATGATCTAATCTCTTAGAACACACTCACTTCAATCCCTAGACCTACAATCTATGCAATCCAAGCACTCTCATGCATCAAATCACAATGAATGGACCAAATCAAGCAAACATGGCATAAAATGGCATTAAGAACAAGTCTAGGAATCATCCTCATACAACCAAGATCAATCATGGCAAGTTCTATACAATCATTCCTCTATCATAGCACAACTAATCTACCCATCCAAGATGAACCCTAGAAACTCAGCCACACATGGCCAAGGGAGTAAAGAGAAGAGAAGGAAGAATGGTCACCAAGAACACCATGGATGAATCCTTGAGATGATCTTCACTTCTCCACTTGTAAGCACTTCTCCCAAGGTTTGTTGGCTTCAATCCTAGCTCCAATGGCTTCAAATTGCTCCAAAAACGTGTTCTAGGGTTTGAGGGTTCGTGGAAATGTGTTTGGGGTTCAAGAGATATCAAAGAATTGCCCAAATGGCCAAAAAACAAGAGTATTTATAGTGCAGGGGACTGTGCACGGCGTGCACCCCTGCACGGCGTGCACCCCTGCACTCTGCAGAAAGCTCGATCTTGCAAGGCTCAAATCTCCCTCGTCCGGCCTCCAAATGACCTCTCGTTTGCTCCTATGCGCTCCTTGTCATCCGTACTTTGAAGCCATAACCTGAAAATGCACAGAGGCAGCTCCAATAGACCACGAATTTGGCTCCAAAGTGGCAACCGGACAACAAAATGACACTTTGCACAAAATCTCAAATAAAAGCATAAAAGTCATGTCATTTCACGAATAAACACGGGCATATCATAGGTCATTCATAAGCTTAAATTGCACTAATTAAAGTCACATCATTAAACAAACGGACAATTAATGGGTTTACATGCTCTTTATTTTTTTAAAAGAAATTAATGTTCTAAAAATGAGGAAACTGAGTCTAAAACTCATGTGGAGAAATTGGATCTTAAAATCCATTTAAGAACAATTTTGAGTTTTTTCATGGAGATATTGGTTCGTAAAATTGGTATTCTGCATCATCTTCCAATCCATAATAATGGAATCTCACTCAAATCGATTAAACCAACATCATAACACTTTGTACCGAATCGAATGGCCATCAATTTCACTTGCCCCTAATTTTATCATCATGTTCTAAATCCACGACAATGAAACTTCATTCAAATCGATTAAACAACAAAATTAACACTTTATTTCAAATTTACAAAATATATAAGAACTCCAATCAAATCGATTAAACAAAAAAAAAACTCTGCTCCTAATTGAAACCAGTCAAATCGTATATGAAACTTGGTATGAATACTGACAACTTGGAACATCTAGTTGAACCTTGTTCCAAATTAGGAAATCAGAACACAATCAAGAAGAAGAAGAAGAAGAAGAAGCAACATCCACCTCGATCATGTGAGATCGATGATACTCAGACGTCCTCTGCGTCAAATACTAGCTCCCTCGAGAGGAATCGACGCCTTGATTTTTGTGATCAACGATGAGGATCTTGAGCACATGATGAACGACCACCTCTGTCACGCCTCGCCCAAACCCGTCAAGCTCATGATCTTCCTATTTAATTCCTCTCCCACCAATTTTGGATCTAGTGACACCATCAAATCCGAAGATTAATGGTTCATCGATGTTATGAATTTTGTCCCCATCGACGACCACCATTGTAACATCCCCTTCCAAACGGACATCCGAAATGATTTTTTTAGCATACCTTGGCATAAATATTGATATCAATGGGTTCTCAATGAAGTTTAGGATGTTTTGGGTAGGACGGGTCAAGTTGCCATCCTGCTTTTTGCAAATTATAGTGAGCATACACAGCTGTGTAAGCATCCGTGTAACAGTTTACATGCCGTGTAAACTATACAATGTAAACTGCCCATATCATATAAAATCCATTAGATCTAGTAGTGTCTTAATATACCATTAGATCTACTTCCTTATCAAATGGTTCCTATTAGTGTCCTCATAGTAGTAGATCTCGTTTTGGGGTAAACTAGCCAAACTAACCTAGTATGATAAAATCGTCCAATGAATGCGAAGAAACGTTAGGCATCTTAGTAGATGGCTTCTCCACAAAGTTTGGAAGAATCCCCCATGGATGTTTTGGAAATGATGGATGACCTCGAATGTTCTCCTGATCCCTCGAGTTCACCGGGTCGGATGGTATCATCTTAACATGTTAAGAGGGGTTGTCAGGTCCAACTTCGCTACCACGAAATCAACTAGGGAATCCCTTTCGTTTACTATCGACTAAGCATTTGATATTGAGCGGCCCCCATCTTTATCAACTTTCATCGACAGAGGGTCAAAGGACAAGGTCAAATATCATTCGCCTACGGGTCAAAGATCGTACAGGTTGGCTACAACCGAAACCCACTAGATTAATGAGGATAATGTTATGGCTCTATTCACCCCTCCAACCGCATGAGGAAATCGATATTAACCCTAGATGCTCTCGTATCCATTTTTTCAAAGATAATTTTGTGATCTCTATGAACCGTGGTCAAAGTTCTTGAAATATCATTTTCTTACTCTACTATAAAGCGGAGACTAGAGTTTTTATGGGCATAAGTCGGGTTCAATTCAGGTTTAAAATCTAGCTAGTGATTTCTTCCTCGTCGGGTTCTCTAAGGTACGTTGATGACTAGCACATATCTCCTTGTGGGGACCTTGGAAAAGCCAATTCTTGAAGAGCCTTAAGAAATTTTCCCAATTCTTGATGATACCTTCGGGTAACACCTTGTACCATTACAAAGTGTTTCCTCCAAAGGTTCTAGGGAATGCCCTACAGTAGGTTGTGCCAATCACTTTGTACATCTACATTGTGATCATGAAGGCAACCAAGTAGTCGTCTCGGTTGTTGATCTCCTTGTACATGTTCATGAAGGGAGGGGAAAAGTTGGTGGAAAGCTCCTCATCTAGGAGCGCCCGGGAGGCTATCTTAGGGCCATATGGTGTTCACCTCCTGATGCGATGGAAGAAACAATCGTACCATTTCCTCAGCGCTTACCATATCTTGTGAGGGCACGCCCATGGGCGAATCCCTTGTAGAGATCTCCTTGGCACATAACATTTGGATCAAGGTGACCATGTAGTCCTGATGTGCCTTGGAGCTCTGGAAGCGTACCTCACAAGGCGTGCAAGAGACCAAGTAAGTGTTCATGTATGTGTGTAAGAGGGGGTTAGGCGTTTGAGTGAGAGACTGATGTGAACCCTTCCACCTCTTGATGGGAACCACGACTAAAATGCTCCACGACCCGAACACCTTCTGCTGATAGCAAGCACTCAAGTTGAATCTATGAAACCGGGGTGGTTGAGTACTAAGACCCACTAGCACACAAAGTCTAGGAACCTTAGTTTCCAGTCGAAGGCGCCACCACTTCAAGGGGTGAATACCCTAGACGATAAGCCAAAACCTTAAGCCATGCTCCTCGCATAAGCTTGAAGGGGAGAGAACAAACGTTCTGAAATTTCTTTGTATGAATTCAAGGGGGTGTCTTACAATGAGGCCGAAGGCCTTTATTTATAGGTGAGGATGGAGAACAAGCTCTCCTATTTCCTCCTAACAAAAACTAACTCCTGAAAAGGATAAATACTAATAAAGAAAACAAAAGAGTCCTAATTAAACTACTAAAAAAGACTTAAACTAATCCTAAAATAACCTAAGAAGGAAGCAAAATTCGTACTCCTACTCCTATAAGGGAAAGACCCTTCTTAAACAAGAACTCTAAACTAGGCAGAAAAACAGCTCAATGGGTTCTGGGAATATTCGCCAAATAAATATCAAATAAACTCGGAAATTAAGCCCTTTGACAGATCACTAGTAAACTCCATGGGCTTCAACTTTCATGTTTGACATCAGCCCAAATTCCATCTCCAAGTAGCCCAAATCCGTCAATCTTTGTCATACTATGAATCTGTCCAGAAATCCAACTTTGGCCTAGTATTGTCTCAGCAATGGCTCGTGACTGCTTTTCCATGGACTGGCCTATTGGCCCATCTTCAGGGCTGGGTTATCCTCGATTATCTTCTCTCGGATCAGGCTTTCGACAATGCTTGGCATCAGTGGCAATGTCCAGTAGGGCTTGGTCACGGCCCGAGCATGGCTACGTCAGAGACAGAGAAGTATTGGGGCGTACCCCTAAGGGTGTATGTAGTGAGCCTTAAGCGTGCCAATGGGGAATTATGCTTAAGGCGTGTTGTCTGTGTGTTAGGTCATGTCCCATCAATGATGGGGGCTCAAGTCTCTATCATAAGACGTCAAGATCTAGGTCAAGTTTTCACGTGTCTTCAGTTGATTGACGACCCGCCTAAGGATGATTTCAGTTGTTGGATGCATAGGGGTCATGATCGCCTATGGGGAAACCCTAGGCATTCAGCGGTTGTGCCCTTGCTGGACCCTAGGTACTTTTACATGTACGCCTGGGCGGGTCTGATTATTGGGGTTGGGCCCATCAATAATGATTATGAGTGATCCTTCCATATTTCCTATTAAAATTCTAATAACTTGTCACAATAAATTAACATTGAATTGCATACTTATAGTTATGTATATACCTACATACATTAGAATATACCTTCAAATATTATAAACATTGTTCTTGTATATCCAATTGGGTGATATATTCATCTATTGAATTATTTTAATTGATTAAAAATAACTCGATGTTGTCTTATAATAAAATTGGTTTTCCATCATGTTCTAGTTATATCCATTCATTTCACGTTCTGATTGCCTCTAACTTCTCTTTAGAATACTAGTATTCATATACGAGTAGCTGTATGTTAAAAAATACTAGTATTCATAGTAGTATATGTCTGTTTCAGAATACTAATCTTTGTTGAGAAGTTTTGGTATGGATAGACAATCAGTTATAAATAATAATTATTAAAATAATTATTGTTTTATGGAGATAATCATGGAAGTAAAGTAGAAATTAGAAACTTTAAAATAGTAGATAATGATTAATCACAAATAATTATTACAAAATTAGTTAATAGGATAAAATAAAAAATAAAAAATAAAGAATTGTGAATTTTTTTTTTTGTAAAAAGGCAGTGCAAAGCACCTTAATTAATACTCAAAATCGATCGGGACATGGTAATCCCTAAAGCATCAGCAAGTAAGACATAGCCAAAAGCGGTATCTAAAATAGGAAAAGAATGAGAGTCAAGCGCAAAGCTATGACCTCTATTGGCGAGGAAATCTGTAGAGTGATTCGCCTTTCAGTAGACGTGTTTGAGAATCACCTCCCAGTTCCTGTTGCAAAGCTCTCTAAACTACAGGACCTCCGATGAGTGTTGGTATTCTACCTCACCCGGATCCGACAGAATGGAAATGGTCGCCCAAGAGAGAATGATCTTTCGAGCTCCCCCGCCCGAGGCGAAATGAAGTCTCGTAATAGCTGCCCAAATTTCTGCTCGGGATATAGAGCACGCACCAAAGTTCGAAATAAATGTCAGGGAGGAAAACCCACTACAACAAAAAACAGTCTATAGTCGGTGGCTGGCCAATAAGAGGTCGGGGGCGTATAGCCCCCAACAAATATAGTCGGGGGAAATTCTGTCGAGGGCCAGGCCCTCGACAAAGCCATGTCATTGTCAGGGGCCTAGCCCCCAGCTAAATTTGGTTCATGGGTCGACCGACTAGCCTACCCCCTATTCCAGTCGGGGGCCACACCCCCGACTAATGAGTGATTTATTTGGGGGCGTGGCCCCGACTATTTTAGTCAGGCACATTATTGCCCCCGACTAAACCAGTCATTTAGTCGGGGGAGCCCCCCACTAATCAACTAATGAGTAAAATTTGAATTTCTCCTTAATTTTTCTTAATCTCCCAACTCATTCCCCCCATTCTCTTCATTTCACCTCTCTTTCAACTCTCTCAATCCCCCAACTCGCCGAAGTCGATGTTGCCGCCACCGCCCACCACCGCCGCCATTGTCACCTCCGCCCACCATCGCCGCCACCGACCATTAGATTTATATGTCACAGAACGAGAACATATGTAATTGGTTGAGACTTTGGAGAAATAATTATAAATGTAAAAGCAAAAATAATTTTAATTGTATTATTTGTTATAAATTATAAATATTTTTTAATTAGTCATATTTTTAAATACTTGAACTTCGTAAATCACTAATAGAATAATTGACCATAAACAAATTACATTACTCAATAATTTATTAACACATATTTCATAATTATGAAAACAAAAAAAAATAATTATAAATACTATATATATATATAATTATGAAAACAAAACAAAATAATTGTAAATACTATATATATGGTGAACACTCCGGTGCAGCGGGTGCACCGGGTACACCCACTAACGTTTTGATAGATAAACATGTTTTTAATAATTTTTTCCGAGTATAAGAATCTACATGTTGTTACAGGATATATAGGACGATTTGAACAAAAAACTAATTTGGTAAAGATGATAATCTATCATATTGAGAAAAAATGCAGCTGTAGAAAGAAACCTGAAGAACATTAGGTATAATCTTATACTATGATGACTAAAAATTATAATTAAGCTCAATTTAGACTTATTAAGACCAAATCTATTGATATAAATGATTAGTTCAATAAAAATATCACTCTAGATAGCACAAACGTTAGTGGGTGTACCCAGTGCACCCACTTTTAGTGGGTGCACCGGAATGTTCACCCTATATATATAATAGAGGGCCATTTAGTGAGGGGCGTGGCCCCCGACTTGGGGGGCGATTAGTCAGGGCACACGCCTCCGACAAGATTTTTTGGGGTTCTCGGCCCCTGACAAATACATGATTGACGGATGCTTTAGTGGGTGGTCAAACTTAATATAGGGGGCATGGCCCCCGACCAAATTAAATATGGGGTGTCATTGCCCCCTTATTTTCAGTTTTTCCCCCCATATTTTCTTCTTGTTGTAGTGACCCTGCCTCATTCCGTAGCAAGCCTCCGCCTGCAGCTCTCCCCGAATTCAGAACCGAACCATCAGTGTTTAAGACAAGCCAATCGGCCAGTCCTGGGTCCCAAGCGATGTCTACTGAGCAAGTCTTTGACCCTCCACTATCGAGTCCGAGAGTGGACTCCACTTCTTGAGCACGTCTGATGCTTTCAACCCAAGTAGAAATGCGGAAATAAAGAGATCGTGGTTGCAACGTTGTTCCCTGAAACATCGCCTCATTTATGCTCTTCCAGATTAGCCAGCAACTAAGGCAAAAAACTAGGAAGGAAACTAGCCAGCAACTAGCCGACTTGATCCCATTCTCGATCCAATTAAATCCCACATCACCGTGCCACCAGGAAGGAAATTTAGAAGACAGACTCAGGTCTTACCAGACAGCTCTAGCATAGCTGCAATCTCAAATCATATGGACAAACGATTCTAGCTCCATCAAGCATCTAGGACAAGTTCCATCCTAGCAAAGGTGTCTGCGTCTTCATTCTTCATCGTTAGTAGGCGTCGATGGGTAGTCAGCCACAAGAAAAGGAGAATGCGATGGGGCCTTTCCAGTGCCATATCGACTGCCAATTAGCTTCCTATTCTCCATGGGAACGATTGACGATAAGGTTATAGGTCGATCCAACCCGAAAGTGTCCATCTTTTTCCTCTCCCCACGTCCAGGTATCCTCCCCTCTTTTCGACGAAGGGGGAGTCATGTCAGAGATCTGCCAAATAGTGGAGTTTGCAAACAAGGAATGGAGTTTGATCAAATCCAACTCCACGGAGGGGAGAACATAGTCACAAACTTTATCCTCAATATCAAATTCTGGGTAGTCTAGTTGGATCAGATTAATAAGTTGAATGCCCGATTCCACCCATCTACTTGTCCAAAAGGACTGCCATCCCTCAATTTCGACCTAGATCCTCTTAACATAATCGGCCAAGCATCCAATATTCCTTTCCGAATTGTAGACTTGCTAAACCCTAACTCGGACTCCCGGAAATATTTGGATTGTAATACCCGAACCCATAGCTTCTCAGGCTGCTGCAAGAAGAGGAATGCCAATTTTTTCATGTAAGTTGCGTTAAGGTGGCGTGAAAGGAGAAGTCCAAGCCCTCCATCTGCCTTCGGAGTACACGCTCGGTCCAGCTAATTAAATGAATTTTCCTCTCTTCAAAAATAGAACTCCACACAAAATTTTTGATTCGTTGATCAATGGCCTGACATAGTTGGGAGGACACTCGTCTACATAGCGTATGTTGGGATGGCTGCCAGCACAGATTGAGTGAGGGTAACCGGCCTACAAGTGAGAGTGTCTTAGCCTTCCAACCCAAAAGCTTTTGCTCAATTCTCTCCACAATTCCATGACAGGTAGCTTTATTAACTCTGTCATGCAACACTGAACGCCAAGTTAGCATCAATCTCTTGGATGAGTCTTTGATCCAAGTTTGGAGAAAAGTAGACCGCCGACTTATTCTTGTTAATGGCCTGCCCCGATCCCAGACAGAAAGAATAATCCAAGCACTTCATAATAATAGTGGCATGTTGATGTGATCCTAGTCACCCAGCCCGGCTTGGACAAGACTAAAGCCTATCCGGCCCCAGCACTGATGCCGGACCGAGACTACACCAGGCCTAGACCTACGCCAGCACCACCCCCAGAGCCTTGGAGAGCCAAAAGTCCAGGCTCCAGGCCAAGCCTAGGGCCAAGTCCAGCCCCGAGCCGAGGGCCTCCACTAGGCCCTGGCCTGATCCCCACGAGCCCTAGACGTGACAAGGAGTCTTGGGATCCTCCAGAAGCATCTCTGGAGTATAGGCAATGAAGGACGCAAGAGATTCTGACCAGAAGAGGGTGGCACCCGAAGACAGACCCCAGAGCCGATCGAGAACTAGGCCTAGTCCCTGAACTAGGCCCCATGCCAAATGCCACGAGCTCTGGACCGACACCAGCCCCTAAAGACATCCCTAAGGTACCCTGGGAAGTATGCTCAAAGCAGAACTCAAAAGGCCTGGACAGATTTGAAGAAGGCCCCAAGCTAAGCCTGCCACAGGCACAGGGTTCATGCCAGCGCCCGTCAGAGGAGAACTTTTGGCCCAGCCAACAATTGACCCGTGCCTTTTGGGATTTTCCAAAAGCACTGGAATTATTATGGCCCCAGGATTACTCTCCAACAAACGGAGCTCAATTTGGAGAAGTATCGAATGAGATAGAGCTCCGCCAAGTCCTAGTAGAGCATGGATGGAGCACCAAAGAGTACCCCTCCGATGCTGACCTGAGGAAGCCCATGCCAGGAGCTGTTATCAGGCCACCACCTGAGCCTGATCCAAGAGGAGATAAAGAAGGAGATTCATCCTTGGAGAAGAGCCAAGAGGCCAGCCCATGGCCAAGAAGCTACGGGCCAAAGCTGAAGAGATACAAGGCCAAAACCGGATTTCTGGACAGATTCGTAGCCCGACAAAGATTGACAAATATGGGCTACCTGGAGACAGAATTTGGGCTAATGTTCAACATGAAGTTGTATCCCATGGAGTCTACTAGTGATCTGCAAAAGATCAGAATTTTACGAATTGTTTTGATATTTATTTGGCTATTATTTCCAGAACCCGTTTAGGCAGTTTTTTGGGAAACTTGGCTCCCAAGTTTGGAAGTTCTTGTTTAGGAAGGTTTTCCCCTTGTACGAATTTTACTTCCCTTTTAGCTTAGATTATGATTAGTTTAAATCCTCTTTAGTCTTCTAATTAGGACTATTTTTATTATTTCTTTAATTAGATTAGGAAGTAGCTATTTAGGAGGAATAGGAGAGCTTGTTCTCTACTCCTCCACGCCTATAAATAGAGGCCTTCGCCTCTCTTGTAAGGACATGAACCTCCTTTGATTAATACAAATATATTTCAGAACTTATGTTCTTTTCCCTTCGAGTTAATCTGAGGAGCATTGCTTAAGGTTGGCTTATCATCAAGAGCATCCATCTCTTGGCGTGGCGCCCTCGACGTGATACTTCTGGTTCCTAGCTCAGCTGAAGCTAGTGGGTCAAAGTTCGATTCCGCCCTGGTTCCATAGGTTCTCTCGTTGCTTGAAGATCAGCTTGTGGTGGTTAGGGTCACAGAGCATTGTCAGCCGTGGTTCACATCACATGTTCTTGCGAAGCTTCCGCAAACAAAATAAAATCATCATCATATAAAAGGTGTGGGCCTCTAGTACAAAGACAAACCGGCTTCCAAGACCCATCTAACAGCATCAATAATATGACTAAGCCTCTCCATACAAAAAGTAAAGATAAATGGAGAGAGAGTGCATCCTTGTCTGATGCCACGGTGCAGACTAAAATCATCCGTCAAGCCTCTGTTCCAAAGAATAAGGAAGCGAGCCTACCAGACACACTCCAAGATGAGCGAGATCGTACCAGGTTCAAACCCAGCAACAGACAACAAATCCTCAACAAAGCTCCATCGAACTCTGTTGTAGGCTTCGGAGAGATCAATTTTCAAGATCATTCGTTTCTTACGATTTTCTGTCATGAGTCATAGAGTGGACAACTTCTTGGAGGATAATTATATTTTCAAAATTTATCTACCTAACACGAAACTTGTTTGATTCGACTGAATGAGATTTTTCATAAAGGGGAAAATGTGGGAGGCCAGGCACTTTGTGATAATCTTATAAGTGATGCACAAATTAATGCACACTAATTTTTACTCACTGGACTGCTCCAAAGAGATCGTTTTTCCCTAAGGTATTTCTGATTCTATTACTCAACAATGTGTGGTTAAGCTATTCAGGGGTTTTGTCGTTTGGTTTTGAATTGGTTTGTGAATGAAATAGCTAAGAAAGAAAATTAAACTAGTAAGCAGATAGTGGTGTCAAAGTATGACTAAGGCGATTGTTCAGACTCGAATCCACAATAGTTCGGTTTAGATGGATAATGCAATGCAATTTCAGTTTATTAGACTTCGATGACTCAAAACTTCCTTGGTTTATCTCTACTTCGTGGTCAGGCCGTAGAGATTCTATCCTATCAAACCTACAAGCTCCTATGGTCAAGCTAACTTGCAAATTATCAAGAAAGAACGAAGAGCAATGAAACGTCACACATATATGCAAAAAGATTAGGTCTACCAATCCTATGGTCAAGTTATTGGTAGAACCTAACGACCTCCTAAACTCTAGAATGATTCACGTTCATGGTCAGACCCACGAAATCAAAGATGAAACAGAACCCTACGATATGGTCAATCAACGGATGCATAGAGCATCGATTAGCAAAAACGGGTTAAAAACCCAACATCATCCATACAAAATCCTTTCTAGTTTGATGACACTAGATTTATCGTGTTTATCAATCCTAATTAAGTGACATTTCATTACTCTTAACACGGTTTTAGGGGTAGTTTAGTGTGTTTTCACTCATTAGCACTATTTCCTACCGATTTGGTTACTTTGGCTCGTTTCAGGTTTATTTGATGTGTTTTCTAGTGTCTCATTGAGTACACAGGTCTTGCCGAGAACACAATCTGACCGGGAAGTGTGGAACCTCGAGTGACCCAAAATCAAATGAAGAACCCAATCTGATCAAAGGATGGGAGAATTCTGCCCAGCACAATAGTTCTCGGCGAGAACACTAACATTCTCGCCGAGAATGTATTAAGGAAGTTAAGGAAAATCCTCGTTGAGACTGCCAACAACGTTTACAAAGAAGTTATCGACAAGAACTTCCAAGTTCTCGCCGAAAACCTATGAAGGAATTAATGAGAATTCGCGGTGCAAATCAGACGTCAATTTATAAAGAAGTTCTCGGCGATAACTTCATTATTCTCACCGAGAACTTGGGTCTTTTCCAACGATTACGAGGAAAGGGAGTATTAAGCAGCCGCTACTCCCCAATTCAGAGACACTTTTCAATATACGAAATTCCATACTTCAAAGCTGACAGAGAGAGTTTAGAGAGCATCTTGGAGTTCCCGGAGAGATCCTGACACCTTCTTTCCACCTCGGAGCTAGCAGTGAAGATTTCTCGAGATTGAAGCTTCGCCGGAGTCGTTAGAATTAGGTTTTACAGTTCTTCTCTATTCTTCCTTTGTATGATGAACTTCTTTGTTGTTTTTTATTCTCTTGTTCTCAACATGAGTAGCTAAACTAGTAAAGCTTAGATTAGATGAACCCTAAGTGACCCGGTGCTTTAAAGCGTCACGGATCGGCTGTAATTAGATTTTAATTCAGACAGTTTCTCTTGCATAATTGATTTGTTCTTCATGATGTGTTTCTTTTCTAGCTTTATCACATAGATTAGATTCTTGTTAAAATAAGATTAGTTGGCAAACGTCCGCCTTGTTTTAGAACATCAAATCAATCAATTAACCTATTCAATAGAGTGTGCCTTTCGTAGGAACCACTTAGGGTTAATCCGCTTCTAGAGTAACTCATTAAACTCAATCAGTTGGACCAATTAGTTTTCCATTGCAGAAGTGAACGCACGGACGATTAATTAATTGTGGTAGCTAGATCCGATAGAGCGAACGTTCGCAGAACTTAGAACTAAGGGTAAGGAGTTATGGTGGTGTCTGAGAACTGAATGAATTAGGATTGAAAGTCACCGGTTTTTGATCGCCAATGTCCTGGTAATCTTAGGGGGATTCGAGTCTAAGCTTTGTCTGTCAAATCGTTAAGTCAACCTCAATCAATCAATTTGTCTTTTAATTCCATTTCAATTTCCTTGCATACTAGTTTAGAAGTCGTGGAACTCACACCACGCACAACTTGTTTAAACCTAAGTAATTTGCCAGTTCTTTGAGTAAACAATTAGAAGAGACCCGTGGAATATGATCTATCTTGCTTTTAGCTTGGTAGTATTTGATACCCTGTTTTTCACGTTATCATAGTGTTTCATCTAATCTAAACAACCCTGAGAGTTTAACTTCTCATGATTTTGAGAGAAACAACAAGAAGAGAAAGAAAAACTGGAGAGACAGTCATCTTGCTCCAGAATCTACTAATCTCGCCTTTCCGATTGATCTTCTAGTCAATCCTTGCTTCCCTCTCGCTCAATCGTAGTTCCAAACTCCCAAAAATTCTCTCCAATGATGTTTGATTCGTCGAAAAAAGTTTAATCCATGAAAAATCCCATTTTGGGGGTTCAACCCCACTTTTTCCTAAAAATTCTGGACAGTGAAAAGTGCTCCTGGAGGCTCCAAAAAGTGCGCCAGCGCACTTTTCTGTGCAGCCGGACGCACTTTTCACTGGAAGATATTCCAGCTTCTTAATTTGGTGATCCCCGCTCCATCTGAACTCTGAATTGGTCCCTGTTTGAATCGTCGAGCTCGTAGAAAGGTCCTCCACAATGTGGTGACCTAAAATCTCATAAAAACAACTCCAAACAACATCAAATGACCCTAAAGAGGACCAATGGGCAATAACACACAATTTGCACGAAAGTTTCTAGAAACTATCACAAATGGGTGTACAAGAGGGAATATCACATAAATGTGGTGAGATAAACACGATAAATCTAGCGTCATCAATAAGTCACATTACAGTGGTTGATCGACCGGAGATCAGACATGGACATTGGGTTCACAACTTTTGGAATGAGCACGATAATTGTATTGTTAACCTGCCGAATCAGAGAAGGCGTTGCAAAGCAGGCTTGAACAAACTGAGTAACGCAGCTGCCAACTCCAATCATTTTGATAGAAAATAGGCTGAAACCCATCTCCTCCAGGATATTTAAGCCCCTTCCCGTCTCGAACTATACGCTAGACTTCTTCCAGCGAAGGAGAACGAGAGAGGGTTGCAAAATCAGTCATGTTTAGCCTATGAAAACCATTCAGGATCAAATTCAAAGCAACATCCTCATCCTGAAAGAGCAACTAAAAATACCAAATAGTCAGGCTCTCGAGTTCATTCTGATCATCGACCAATCCCCGTCATTACGGAGCATGACGATCTTGTTCTTGGTTCGGCGCTGGAGGCTAATAGTATGGAAGTACCATGTATTTCGGCCTCCATCTCGAATCTAATTTGTCCTCGACTTTTGGACCCAAAGCAACTGATGCACAAATTAATGCATGATGTGACTTTATTTAGTGCATTTTGAGTCTATGATTGACCTATGAAATTTGATCGTGAGATACCATGCTCTATATGCTTTTATTGATATTTTGCGCAAAGTGTCCATTTGTTGTCCGGTCACCTCTTTGGAGCCAAATTCATGGTATATTGGAGTTACCTATGGGAATTTTCAGGTTATGGCATCGAAGTACGGATGACAAGGATCACATAGGAGCAAACGGGAGATCATTTGGAGTCCAGAAGAGGGAGATATGAACAATACAAGATCGGGTTTTCTGCAGAGTGCAGGTGTGCACGTTGTGCACTGCCCCCTGCACTATAAATACTCTTGATTTTTGCCATTTTGGGGCATTCTTTCATCTCTCTTGAACCCCAAACACATACCTACGACCCCATAAACCCTAGGAGCAATTGGAGCTTAGCTTGAAGTCAACAAACCTTGGGAGAGGAGCTTACAAGTGGAGATTGAAGATTGATTCAAGGATCCACTCCATGGTGTTATTGGTGATCAACTTCCCTTCTCTTTTCATTACTCCCTTGGCCATGTGTGGCTAAGTTCCTAGGTTCATCTTGGATGGGTAGATTAGTTGTGCTATGATAGAGAGATGATTGGATAAACATGTTATGAATGATTGTGGTTGTATGAAGATGATCTTTAGACTTGTTGCTAACTCCATTTTCTGCCATGATTGCTTAAATTGGTCTATTCAATGTGATGTAATGCATGAGAGTGCTTAGATTACATGGATTGTAGGTCTAGGGATTGAAGGGAGTGTGTTCTAAGAGATTAGATCATCTCAATTCAACCATTGTTGCAAGATTTCTCTCTTAGACATTTTATCGAACACTTGGTGTGCACTTGGTTTTTCATTCAATTGAACTTTGATTGGTCTTTTGATGTTTCTCTTAGTGTTAAGACATTGATATGAGAGTATTATGTCTAGCCTTGTGGTCATAGAGTTCTAGGAGAGGATTTTGTGACTTGGCGTTTCATCAAACACCTTTTATTGCATCCTTAGTCACTTAGCTTGAGAGCGAGAGCCTAAGTCGAGTGGTTTTAGGATAGGGATTTAGTGCTACGAGAGTGCAGTGAGTCTATGGAATTGATTTGCATGGTCATCTGAATGCTTCCTCAACCATGATTGGTTTGTTTGTTCAATTAGATCTCTTGAGCATGATGAAACTACCCACCAAGAGAACCTCCTTTGTCTTTGATTTGATCCACCTTTCTCTCTTGTTTAATCTTTGTTAGTATTGCTAATTTTTGCCTTTGTTTCTGAATTTCTTAATCAAACCAAACCAATTTCAAATGCCTAGACCGTCTATGAGAAGTGTGAGTGTTGGTTTATGAGAGGACCCCGTGGAATACGACCTTGAATGTTGTGAGTTGAAAACCACACGTCAATGCACACTAGTTTTACTCGATGGATCGCTCCAAATAGATCGTTATTTCCCAAAGGTCTTTCTTTTTCTATTACTCAGAAATGTGTGTTAAAGCTAATCGGGGTATGTGTCGTTTGGTTTGGAATTGGTTGTGAATGAAATTAACTAAGAATGCAATAAGAAAAAGTAAAGTAGATTGGGGTTTTGAATATAGACTAAGGCGGTTGTTCAGACTCGAATTCACGCTAGTTCGGTTAAGATGGATGAAGCAATGCAATCTCAGTTTCAACATACTTGACGACTCGACATTTCCTTTTGTAATCTCTACTCCATGGTCAGGCCGTAGAGATTCTATTCTATCAAACTTACAAGCTCCTATGGTCAAGATAACTTGCAAACTATCAAGAACGAACAAAGAACGATGAAATGCCACACGATCATGCAAAGATATTAGGTCTGTCCAATCCTATGGTCAAGCTATTGGCAGAACCTAACGACCTCCTAAACTCTAGAATGAAATGCGTTCATGGTCAGACCTACAAATCAAAGATAAACAAGAAACCAATAGTTGATCAATTTGTCAGGATCAAAACGTTTAAATCAGGGTTTAGGAGAAATCGCATCTAAGTCTGAATAAACATTGATTAACAAAAATGGGTTAGAAACCCGACATCATCCATACAAAATCCTAGCTAACGCATCATCTAATCTAAATAACCCTAGGAGTTTAGCTTGACATAGCAACAGAAGAAATCAAAGATACAAAGGTGAAGAAAACTAGAGAAGAAGACATCTTACTCCGAGAAATCCTAATCTTGATGTATCAATGAAACTCCCGAGCCAATCCTCACTTCCTCTCGCTCAGTCGTGTCTTCAAAGCTCTGTCTTCTCCTCCGAGAGTGTCTGGTTCGTCGGGGAAGAAGAGAAAAAAATGAAGCAAAAAGTCTCCTTCTAAAACTCCTCAAAATTGGGTTTAAAACCCTTTTCGTCAAAAAAAACTGAAAATCGCCAAAAATAGGTTGAAAAGTGCTCCCCACCTCGTTTGTACTCCGAATTGGTCCTCATTTGAAGCGTCGAGCTCGTAGAAAGGTCATCCACAATACGGTAACCTAAAATCTCATAAAAAATAACTCAAAAACACATCAAATGACCCAAAAGAGGGCCAACGAAGAATAAAACACAATTTTCACAAAACTCACTCGAAAACATCACAATAAGGTGTCAAACGAGGGGAATTTTGCTCAAATGTGGCGAGATAAATGCGGTAAATCTAACGTCATCAGCAACTCTTCTTCCCACAAGGTTTTCTCAAGTTCTAGGCGAGTAGCTGTTTCACGCTCAGAAGCTTGAAATGAAGGATCAGCCGAAGAAGCATTTGCAAGGCCTTCAAGACGAGCAGTGAGGAACAGCTTGCGGTGGTGAATGTATCCAAAAACCTTTTTGCTCCATTTGCGAAGCTTCCTGGTCAACCGGGCCAAATTATAGAAGATGTAGTTCGAGTTGGTCCAAGTTTGTGCAAGGACTCGAGGAAAATCATCATGGCTAAGCCACAGCGCAAGGAAGCGGAAAAGGAGGATGGAAAGAGGAGGGGGCTGAAAAGATTCGAAACAAACCAAAATCGGACAATGATCAAAGCGGAGCTGGGGAAGATGGCGAACCAAGGAATACGGGAAAGAATGAATTCAATCTTGAGAGACAAGATCTCTTTCCAGTCCTTCCCTAAGCCCACCTCTGAACCAGGAGATACAGATTAAATTCCACCCCGCTTAGCTTATCATTCGCGGACAAGATATTGTTGAAATCCCCAACGAGAATCCAAAGGAGGTCAACCATAGCTGCTCGAGTCCGGATTTCATCCCAAAGAAGAGCTAGGCCAGTAGCATTATGTTGATCATCGATGGCTGAGACAGTGCACTTCTGGCTCCCCATGACTTCCAAATCGAAATGAAGCGCTTAATTAAATCTACTCACTTCCAAACAGGTAACTTGTTTCAGGCTCCATAAGACCGAGATGCCTCCTGAGAACCCGGTAGCGTCAATAAAAAGGCGACATACCAACACTACAAGAAACTAACAGTTTAACAGCGGCAAAAAGAGCTTTTAACAGCTACCACGAGTCGTTGTTAAATCGCTCAATGCTAGTATAATTTAAAAGCGTGAAAATCTAGCCGCGGTTAAATGAAATATTTTAACACCAGCTTGTGGCCATTGTTAAACAGATTCTACGATTGAAATTAAAAGCCGAAGCTCCGGCCACTATTTTCCGATACAGCTCCGTCCCAAACTCTGGTGATAATAGCTTCGTCCCCTATTGGCTAAATCCCAATCTTGGTCTTCTTCTGCTTGTTCAACTCTTGTCTAAATCCACTCCCTTAATGTTTAAATCCCACTCACCTAATACAGAACCCAGCTTGTAATCAAGATGAACAAAACGAATCCAGAGAAAATAGGATTAGAAATTGAGTCTAGAAATAGGATTAGACGTCGATTCAGCGGCGGAGGCGTTTAGGCGGCGGCTATGGCGGTGGCTAATTAGAGATGGAAGAAGAGAAGAGAAGACGTTTATGAAACTTATGGAAGAACAGAAGATGATTACGAAGAGAAGAAGAGAAGAAGAGAAGAGAAGAAGATGAAAAATCGTGGCCAAGGTGGCTTTCCGGCGGAGGTGGAGGCGGCTCATAGTTTAGGGTTTGTTGGAGGCTGCAAGTGTAGGGAAGAAGATTATGAACCATTGAGATTAAATCAACGATTCAAATAATAACGGAGGCTATTCGTGTGCATCAGTTTCAGCCAATCAGGGAAGAGAATTTTAACATCGGCTTATGGCCGCTGTGAAACTGTCTAATTTAACAGCGGCCACTTAGCCGCTGTTAAATTTCCCATTTTTTATAATTTAACAACGGCAAATTCAGGGTCGGTGTTAAACGTATGCTGTTAAATTATCTTTTCATTGTAGTGCAAATCAATAGTATTCATAACTGCAAGAGCTGAAGCTCCACTAATTCGTGGCTCCGGAATGATTACAACTGACGGTTTATGAACGGACATATGTAATTGATGACACTCAATTTTACGTGATTATCAGCCTCATTTAAGCTACATTTCCTTGATTAAATCTCGGGTTTTAGGGTAGTTTAGGTTGTTTTCACCTAATTGCTCTAATTCTTACCGTTTTGGTTACTTTGGCCCGTTATGGGTGTATTTGATGGTTTTCTAGTATTTTTTAGATTACATAGATTTTTGCCGTTAAATATGTAACCACAGACGAGCTCGGGAAGCAAATGAAACCACAAGGAATGGCCCGAGATCAATCCAGAAGTCAACCAAGCCAGAAGAAAGCACTGGCCCGGTCTTAACTAAAGTTTTTGACGAGAAGTCCAAAGTCTTCGCCGAAAACTAAATGAAGAAGTGCACAGTCGAAGATAGAAGATCCAGCCGAGGTTCCCACTGAATTCTTCGGCGGAAACTCTCAAGTTTTTGCCAAAAACTACTTCCTTTTTCGGCTGAGATTCTAAAACCCTATAAATACTAAACCGGTGGCCACAATCAAGATATACCTATTCCTTGGATTAAATTCCAAACTTAAGAGTTCGAGAAGCCGGGAAGAGATCGTGACGCCATCCTTCCATCTCAGAGAGCTCGGTGCTAGGAGTTGAAGATCCATGAGATTGAAGCTTCACAGATTCATCCGAAATTAGGTTTTACAGTTCTTCTCTGTTCTCCCTGTTTGAATACGTATTCTTTGTTTGCCTTCGATTCTTTTGTATTGGATATGAGTAGCTAAACTCATAGAGCTTAGATTAGATGAACCCGGGGCTTTAAAGCGGTCACGGATCGGTGGTAATTAAATCCAATTTCAATCAATTTCTCTTGCATGTTTGGTTTGTTCTTAATTGCTTTTGTGTTTCTTTTCAAGCTTGATCACCTAGTTAAGATTCTAGTTAAGCTGAGGACAGTAGCGAACGTTCGCCTCACTTCAAAACACCAAATCAACAGTTAACCTATTCATTGGAACAATTTCTCTTTGTAGGAACCAGTTAGGGTTAATCCGCTGCTAGAGTAACTCATTAATCATTAGTAATCACACCAGTTAGTTTTCCGTTGTAGAAGCGAACGCACGGGCGGTCAATTAATCTTGGTAGTTAGATCGGATAGAGGGAATGTTTGCCAGTCTTAAACCTAAGGGTCAGGAGTTATGGTGGTGTCTAGGGCTATTGACGAGCCAAGCCCCTCGTGAGCGGCTCGGAGCTCGGCTCAGAAAAATGGCTAAAAGCTCGCTTGAAACTCGGCTCGTTTGTAAATGAGCTGGCTCGCGAGCCGGCTCGAAAGTAAATGAGTCGAGCCCGAGCCTACTGATGACACTCGATTTGACGTGATTATCAGCCTCATTTAAGCGACATTTCCTTGCTTAAGACATGGTTTTAGGGTAGAATAGCGAATATTCAATCGATTGCCCTATCTCGTTCCATTTGTGTTACCTTGGCCCGTTCGGGTCTATTTGATGGTTTTCTAGTGTTTTTATGTTAGCACAGGTTTTTGTCGTCAAATAAAGTAGCCAAGGACGTGTCTAAGGCGTTGGAACCTCAAGGAATTGCACCAGAATCGATCCGAGGAGTCAATCGAGTCGAACCAAAGTCTGCCCCGTTTTACAAAGGAATTTTCGCCGAAAATACCCTAGCATTTTCGGCGAAAATATATGCACAAAATCACTGATGTTGACTGAAGGAAGTTTTCGGCGAAAACCCTAAGTTTTCGACCGAAAACTATTGGACCGAAAATTACAGCAGAAAGCAGCCGGCGGACCATCCATTTACAAAGGAATTTTCGCCGAAAATTCTTCAATATTTTCGGCGAAAATATCAGGCAAAATCCGGCTGAATTAGGGTTAAGTATAAATACTTAACCGGCGGCCCAAAATCAGATATACTTTTCATACCTCATAATACATCATAATTACCGAACTTCAGAATTCTCTGAAGTTCTGAAGCAGAGAGTTTAGAGTTCGAAGAGCCGGAAAGAGATCGTGACGCCATCCCTTCCATCTCAAAGACTCGGAGCTAGGATTGCAGTTTACCGAAGATTGAAGTCTGCCAGAGTCGTCTTAATTAGGTTTTTCAGATTCTTTTTTGTTCTTCCTCTGGATGATGAACTCTTTCCTTGTCTTTGATTCTTTTGTGATAAACATGAGTAGCTAAACTCTTAGAGCTTAGACTAAATGAACCCTAAGTGACCCAGAGCTTTAAAGCGGTCACGGATCGGCGGTGATTAGATTCGAAGTTCAATCAGTTTCTCTTTCATGTTTGATTTGTTCTTTGTTCATGTTTCTTGTCTGGATTGATCACCTAGATTAGATTCTTGTTAAGCTAAGGATAGAAGCGAACGCTCGCCTTAGTTTAGAACATCAAATTGAACAATTAACCTTATAATTGGAGCGTGCCTTTCGTAGGAACCGGTTAGGGTTAATCCACTGCAAGAGTAACTCATAAATCGTTAGTAATTCCACCAGTTAAGTTAAGTTAAGTCGTTGCGAGAGGCGACCGTACCCGAGCGACTAATTAATCTTGGTAGCTAGAACGGATAGAGCGAACGTTCGCCGGTCTTAAACCTAAGGGTCGGGAGTTATGGTGGTGTCTTAGAATTGATTGAATGAGAATCGAAATCCGCTGATCTATTGATTGCCAATGCTCTGGGGAACGAAGGGGGATTCAAAGTCTAAGTTCTTCTGTCATCTCTGTTTTAATCAACCAATTTCCAATCTATTCTTAGTTTCAATTTTTAATTTCCCTACATTTCTTAGAATTAGAAGTCGTGGAACTCACACCACGCACGAAGTGCTTAAACCTGAGTAATTTGCCAGCTTATTTGAGTAGTCGATCATAGAAGACCCGTGGAATACGATCTACCCTAGCTTTGTTAGCTTTGTTAGTTATTTGGTTGAACGCACGCACAACGACTGCGGTTCATCAAATTGGCGCCATTGCCGGGGAATTCTTTTGATTGTTTGAAAGAAGAACTGGCAATTTATTCTTCTACCTTCCACCTTTCCCCTTTTCATCACACTTTGATTTTACGCCGGTATGTTTGCTTTTGTTGCTTGTAGGTTGTTCTACATGTTTATGAACCGCTCAATCGCTCATTCTCAGTTTAAGCCGGGTAATTCTACTCCGCCGAAGAAACCGCGAGCTCAGAAGCAAGTCATAATCATTTCGCCTACGTCACCTATCCCTAATAAGATTGAGGAGTTGAAGGAGAACTCCTCATCTTCATCCGCTCCATCCACTACTTCAGATTCACCACCACCTTCTCCTCCCACTGAGGCTGCTCAACGCACCATGGTGGGTTACTGTAGACCAAGTGCTGCTAACTTTCGACCTAGCGTTGTTGTGCCGCACAACGATGACGACCCCAACTATGAGATCACAATTTCCTTCCTGAACATGGTCTCTAGGGATCTTCAATTCAAAGGGAAGCCGCAAGAAAACCACTGCACACATTTAGCGAACTTCCTTAACATGTGCGAGACGTTTAAGAGCGGGAATCTCGGTAAGAACAATCTTTGCTTACGAGTATTCCCATTCTCTCTTAAAGGCAACGCCAAGATATGGCTCAGCTCAAAACCACCTGCCCACTACACCGACTGGGATAATCTAGCTCAGGACTTCATAGAGGACTACTATCCCCCTTCAAGAATGACATTCTACAAGGATAGCATCGCTAGATTCTCTCAGAAGGTAGGAGTAAGCTTATACGATGCTTGGAACGAATTCCAAGAGCTTTTCTCTGAATGCCCTCATCATGGATTCAACCAGGGACAGCTAGCCGAAATCTTTGCCCAAGGTATGAATGAAGAAACGGCTGAATGGGTCAACACTTTAGCTAATGGCAACTGCACAGCACTTGAACCAGAAGCTGCTCTTCTTCACTTCGCAGACTGCGCATCTAAGTCCAGAAATTGGGAGAGACAGTTTGGAGCAGCCAAGAGCCAACCAAGCTGTGAAGAGCAGATCAAGATCGAAGTGCAGAAACACATGGAGGAGATCTTCGGTACAGCTAATAACTGGTCTAGAGAGGAAGTTAATTTCATTGATCAAGGCTTCACCAATGATCAAAGAGGCTACCCCGACTACCGTCAGTTCAGAACACCTCCTCGACAACAGGGAAGCTTCCTTGAGCGCCCTCCTTCCAACTTCGGATTCAACCGGAGTCAGAATCAATGCTGGGACAATAGTTATCAAGATCCTCCCAGATTCGCCGGAGCACAGCAACCTCAGAATTTTACGTCTGAGAACATTTGGGAGAGGAAGATAGCCAAGAAGTTTGATCTGATTGCGGCAAGACTTGATGATCACGGAGAAAGGTTTAAAGCCCAAGATGCTTTTAACCAAGGACAGATCGCACAAGGACAGAGAATAGAGAGCATGGTAAATAAAGTTGCTAACATGTTGGGCAACCTTCCTCTCTTAAAACAGGCACCGTCTCAAAACAACTCCACCATGAAGAATGAGCATGCGAAAGTCATCACAACCATGAGCATCGAGCAAAACAGCATGGAGAAAAAGAAGGAAGCACTTTCCACTCCCTCTACGGGAGAATGCTCAGCTATTGATTCTCGATCACCGCCCATACCTATCCCAGCTAAGTGCTCTGATCCTGGCCCTTTTACGTTACCTATAATCATTAATGGCATCAAAATTGAGCGTAGTTTGGTTGATCTAGGTGCATCTATCAATGTTATGCCTATGTGTTTATATAAGAAACTGATCTTAGGTGAACTACAACCTGCTAGCATGCATTTAGTGTTCGCTGACAAAACTTTAAAAGAACCTAGAGGAATAATCAAGGATGTAATCACTTGTTGTGGCCCTTTCCGGTTTTTCGCTGATTATGTAGTGATGGATAGGATACTACAACATTCCGTCTCAAGGACAATATGAAATACATTCCTAAGGGAGAATTACATTATTTAACTGTAGAAACTGTGGAGTTGGCCTCGGTCAACTTCATTACTGATGTTTCTTCTAGTGTTCCTAGCTCAATTGTTACTGCAGATGCTGAACAGGTTACTAAGAAGAAACCAGATCCTCCTGCTCCTCAAAAGCCGCCAAAGAAGAAGGAACTGAAAGCCTCTTCTAAGCCACCGAGCACAAAGCCTAGCAGACCTCAGGGAAAGAACAAGAAGACGAAGACTCACATGGTCTGGAGACCAGTTGTGCCGCCACCTTCTACCGAGCCAGCTGCACCACCAATTCGTTCCAAGCTACCGGCGCCGGAACAAGTATGAAAGGAGAAGCCGAAAGCATCTCCTAAGGAAATACCTACGATCACCGATCCTGGTGATATCAAGCCGTACGTTAAAGAAAAGAAGGAGCTGATCGTTCTCATTCCGTCCACTGTCTTCCTTGTGGAAGATGATCCCTTGACAGAACTGTTCGGACCATTCACGATCATCAACCACTTTCCCGACGGACGTACCAAGCTCTTACACGCGAACGGGAAGAAATTCATGCTCACCGGAAAAGCCCTGAAGCTCTACTTTATGAACTCCGATGCTAGCATTAAGGAGAATCTGAGTTGGGATGTCTCCTAACACCGTCCAGGTATCGTCCAGCTCAAGGACGTTAATAAAAGAGCGCTTCGTGGGAGGCAACCCACGGCTGGAGTCAGTTTTTTATTTGTGTCAACCTTAGTATTTTAGAGTCGGTTCGGGGGAGCCAAAAGTGTCAGTTTGTTTGTTTTCATATTTTTCGTGTGTAGTCTGTGTCATAGTGTCAGTTGCAAGTCGATTGAGGTCTTTCCGATTTTTTTTGATTTAACTGTGATTTTCTGAAGTTTGCCGGGATTGCGAAAATATTTTCAATCGTAGAGTTCAATATTTTCGGCGAAAATAACCGATATTTTCGGCGAAAATTATCTTTGAAATCCCATTGAGTTTTCCAAACGTCCTGTTTCACATTTTCGGCGAAAATGTATTAATGTTTTCGGCGAAAATTCTTTTGAAAACCGGTAGTACTTTTTAACTAACATTTTCGGCGAAAACTTGCACTTATTTTCGTCGAAAATGTCTTTGAAAATCAACCAACTATTCACTTTAAAATCCGGATTTCTTCTCTCTCTCCTCACTTTCCCATTTCGAAAATTTCTTAAGAAACCAAAACCTTCCCCCTGTTTTTTTTCGAAACCCGACCGCCGCCACCCATTTTTTGTCGCCGCCACCCGTTGCTGCCACTCCCTTCCCCTCCTATTTTCCGATCATTTTAAGCCCTAGAACAGCCGAATCGGAGCTCTACAGCTCTAGTTCACCCAAACCCTAAAAATTTTTATTTTTCACCGATTTCTCCCAATTCGTTCATTTTTAGCATTCATGGCTTCAAGGTAAGTTGTAGAACTTTTCATTGCAAACCTTTTGACATGTTGATTGCTGAATTTCGTAGGGGTTGACTTTCGGTTGACTTTTCGGTTTGTTTTGATTTGCGTACCGACTGATTTCGTGTGAACTAGGTTAGCTGAACTTGTTGAACTGTTATAGCATGCTTAGGGAGTGTTGTGCTTAATTTTCATATCGTTTGATCATGTGTTGCTACGCCTAAGTCCTATTCCTTGTGATGTTGACTTTTGAGAAATGTCGGTTTGACCATGAACTGTTTTTGATTATTTGGCTGCCCTATGTGCTCATTCTCGTTCAAATTATTGTGTTTGCCATCCGAGATCATATTATACCGTCATTCTCCGATTTGTGATAGTCTTGCCATGATTAGGGTTCAATGTTCTATTATGTTGACTTTTTGAATGTTGGTTCGACTTCTGAACTCTGATTGTGCTAATTCCATTCTGGCTGTTCCTGAGCATGTATTTTATTATTCGTGATTACCGGTTAATCTGCTTTGCTACCCCCACTCGGTTTTCCCCATTTCTTTGTGAAATTGAGTTTTTCGACTAAGTGTGGGGTAGGGTTTTAGTTTGACTAATCTGGTTTGTTTTCTTGTTTAGGAACACCACTTATGAGCGCAGGACCAAGGCAAGACTTGATGGCGCCTCGAGCTCCCGAGTTACCGCTCCCGTCACACCCGCCGTTCAGGGCCCTCCACCAGCTTTCCCTGACCGTGTTGGGTACCACCACACCGTTGCTCGCCTACCCCAACACTACTTTGCACGCTACCAGCGGTTTGAGAACACCCCTGGAGCTGATGTTCGCCCTCTTTCCATGGCGTCGCTCTCAGAGCACGATGATGACTGGTACCGGAACGTGCTCGATGCACTGACCCATGCCGGCCTGCTGGAGCTGACCACGCTCGCCGCCGACTTCCCAGACATCGCTCTCCAGGAGTTTTGGGCGACATTCGAGCTGGACGAGCACAAGAGGAGGCAGCACAGGAAGGTTGTTACCTTCTATCTAGGCGGGGTGCACAGGGAACTCACATATGATGAGTTTGCTGCTCACCTCGGTATTCCCCATGAGCACTCCATCGCCATCACTTCGGCTGGGAGGACGACGATGACGACGGAGATGAGTACCATGCGCTATGGAGCCACATGACTGGAGTGCTCGGCAATCGCATCAGGGACCATAACTCAGTTAAGTCGCTCTCTTACCCTTTCTTTAAATACATTCATATGGTTTGGCATAGATCGCTATTATATGCTCCAGAGAAGGACCGCCACCATATCAGCAAGGACGAGCTTCTTCTTCTTCGCGCCATCCGGGAGAGATATCCCCTTCATCCCGGATGGGTGCTTGCTCGCCTACTCCGCAAGAAGACTCAGAGATCAGGTCGCCCCCGCTCACTCCTGGGAGGCAACTTTGTGGGCCGACTCATCATCTCCTTCGGCCTCAGCCAAGAATATGGCCCGAACATCCCACGCCGCAGAGTACGCACCGTTGGAGGCGATTTGGCGGTCGAGTACAACCTCGATCTGGACATCAGCCCCCTGGTAGCAGCGGATCCTCCTCTCGAAGACGAGGACGAGTTGGAGGAAGAAGATGATTCTGAGCAGCAGCAGCCCCAACCGTAGCCAGAGTTTCATGACCATATACCCTCGCCACATCATCAGGCAGGGTATGCACACCAGTCGCCGCCGCACATTCCAGATCCATACCATGTGCCTCACCCTCAGCACCGACCGCACCCCGCGGACATTGGTGAGCTGTATGAGCGACTGCAGGAGTGGCGCATCATCGACAACGCCACTCAAGAGGCGAGATGGACTATTATGCAGCAACATATGCACCGCGCTGATAGGCGGTACGAGGCACAGCTGGAGTGGCAACGTCAGCTCTGCGATTTCCTCCATTTTCCACCTCCCACGGCGCGCCTGACGAGCAGTGACCGGGTTGTATCCTCTTTCTTGTCCCTTCTTTTTATTTATTCTTTTCGGATTTCGATCCAACTTTTTTCTGTGTGGATCTGGGACACTTGTCCCGGTTTCCTTTTTATGTTTCATTTGTTTTTGTTTTGTAGGCAGTAGGGAGATTCCCTTTGCTTCGTTTCGGTAGATTCCCTCCGCTCCGAGGACCCGTGCTCATCCCCTACGCCAACCATCTCGGTCCAGGTTCTTCTACTTCACTCTGAACTCTAGAATTAGTCCTGTGAGGACACAGTCCAATTTAAGTGTGGGTTAGGATGCTAGAGAACCTTGCATCAACTTGATTGCCCTTGATTGTGTTTTCTGTGTGCCTCGTGATTCCATTCCAGTCTCTCTAGCATTAGAATGGCTCAGTTCTTGATTTTTGATGTTAAGTTGTTGTTCAAACTTTCATAATGATGCTTAGACTGCTTAACCTAGAACTTGAGAACCAACTTGTATACTTTGATGCTAAATTGCCTGGTCAGAACAGAATTTTTAAAATCACACTTGTAGTTTGTAGCCTTGATTGCATGAAAATGACCGAATCCGACTAGCAAACCAACTGTGAGCTTTTGATCCATTGCACGTAACTTGCAATTTTAATTCTTTTTGAGTGGTTTTATGTTTGCTTGAATGAGTTAGAATTTGCATGAGACCTACTCGAGACCACACGATGACACGAGTTCTAGAATGATAGGGGCACCTAGATTCAGCTACTAAGCCAGATAGCCTACCAAACGATAAAATCCATTAGGTTTAAAGCCAGATAGCCTACCAAACGTTCATTATTCCACCCGTGTCTGGTTAGACGGTAGGAAGCCATAGGCTAGATTCGAGGGAAGTTAGTCGAAAGCTACATCGCACAAAGCCATCATCAAACATTCCCATCATCCATCGCATCATAAACGCTTGTAGTGTAGAATTCATTATGGTTCTAGCAGGGAAGTCCTTGACTAGTTACTCGTGTTATCACAGTGGTGGAGATGTGGTCGAAATGCAAACTTATGACAGAATTCAGTAACAGAAAATGATTGAGAGCATAAACACGTCCTTAAACACAGAGAGTGAGAGTTTCCATTATACTAAATATATCCTGTGTGAGGAGTCTGGTCGGTCAGGTCAAATTCGTGCATAATTGGTTGCTACTACTTGTCGTGTGCAGTTTATTAGTGAGACCAGGTAGTTTGGCTGATCAGTATGCATGTTAGGTTTCTTGTTCTAGGATCTATCTGTCCAATAATTCATTGTGTTTGATTGAACTCCAATTTAATCGATCTTATCATTTGTGAACATGAGCGTTTCTATTCAGTTTGCTTGAGGACAAGCAAAAGCTTAAGTGTGGGGTATTTTGATGACACTCGATTTGACGTGATTATCAACCTCATTTAAGCGACATTTCCTTGCTTAAAACATGGTTTTTAGGGTAGAATAGCGAATATTCAATCGATTGCCCTATCTCGTGCCATTTGTGTTACCTTGGCCCGTTTCGGGTCTATTTGATGGTTTTCTAGTGTTTTTATGTTAGCACAGGTTTTTGCCATCAAATAAAGTAGCCAAGGACGTGTCTAAGGCGTTGGAACCTCAAGGAATTGCACCAGAATCGATCCGAGGAGTCAATCGAGTCGAACCAAAGTTTGCCCCGTTTTACAAAGGAATTTTCGCCGAAAATACCCTAGCATTTTCGGCGAAAATATATGCACAAAATTACTGATGTCGACTGAAGGAAGTTTTCGGCGAAAACCCTAAGTTTTCGACCGAAAACTGTTGGATCGAAAATTATAGGAGAAAGCAGCCGGCGGACCATCCATTTACAAAGGAATTTTCGCCGAAAATTCTTCAATGTTTTCGGCGAAAATATCTGGCAAAATCCGGCTGAATTAGGATTAAGTATAAATACTTAACCGACGGCCCAAAATCAGATATACTTTTCATACCTCATAATACATCATAATTACCGAACTTCAGAATTCTCTGAAGTTCTGAAGCAGAGAGTTTAGAGTTCGAAGAGCCGGAAAGAGATCGTGACGCCATCCCTTCCATCTCGAAGACTCGGAGCTAGGATTGCAGTTTACCGAAGATCGAAGTCTGCCAGAGTCGTCTTAATTAGGTTTTTCAAATTCTTTTCTGTTCTTCCTCTAGATGATGAACTCTTTCTTTGTCTTTGATTCTTTTGTGATAAACATGAGTAGCTAAACTCTTAGAGCTTAGACTAGATGAACCCTAAGTGACCCAGGGCTTTAAAGCGGTCACGGATCGGCGGTGATTAGATTCGAAGTTCAATTAGTTTCTCTTTCATGTTTGATTTGTTCTTCATTGTTCATGTTTCTTGTCTGGATTGATCACTTAGATTAGATTCTTGTTAAGCTAAGGATAGAAGCGAACGCTCGCCTTACTTTAGAACATCAAATTGAACAACTAACCTTATAATTAGAGCGTGCCTTTCGTAGGAACCGGTTAGGGTTAATCCACTGCAAGAGTAACTCATAAATCGTTAGTAATTCCACCAGTTAAGTTAAGTCATTGCGAGAGGCGACCGTACCCGGGCGACTAATTAATCTTGGTAGCTAGAACGGATAGAGCGAACATTCGCCGGTCTTAAACCTAAGGGTCAGGAGTTATGGTGGTGTCTTAGAATTGATTGAAGGAGAATCGAAATCCGCTAATCTGTTGATTGCCAATGCTCTGGGGAACGAAGGGGGATTCAAAGTCTCGTCTGTCATCTCTGTTTTAATCAACCAATTTCCAATCTGTTCTTAGTTTCAATTTTTAATTTCCCTGCATTTCTTAGAATTAGAAGTCGTGGAACTCACACCACGCACGAAGTGCTTAAACCTGAGTAATTTGCCAGCTTATTTGAGTAGTCGATCATAGAAGACCCGTGGAATACGATCTACCCTAGCTTTGTTAGCTTTGTTAGTTATTTGGTTGAACGCACGCACAACAATGAGTCGAGCCTGAGCCTACCCTAGCTCATCTCGGTAGGCTCGTGAGCTGGCTCGGCCCGTCGACTCGTTGAGCCTGGATCGCGAGCTATCTCATTTATGGCTCCTCAGCCATACCACATTAGTGGTTTAGGTAAAGGTATACCACATTGGTAGTTTAAGGGAGGAAGGAATCCATCAAGACTTATAAATAACAAGGCCTTGACATTGAAAATGAATAGTCTCACATAATAAAGAGACTTGGATGGTCCATGGTCCAGCTAGTCTTAATGAGTTTGTATTTGGTTGAACTCATTTTAAGTAAATTATTATGGGCTTTGAGCCTAACTTGAGCTCGTTAAGGGTTTTTAACGAGTCGACTTGAGTTGGTTAAGAGTTTATATCGAGCTTGGGTTGAGTTTGATCTTAAATTTTTTAGGTCTTGATGAGCTCGAGCTAGAATTTATGGCTCAATTCGTGCTCAAGCCGAGCTTAGGCTCGTTAACGCTCATTTCGAGTCGAGCCGAGCTCGAGCTCTAAATTTTTCTAACGAGCCGAGCTCGAGCTCAAATCTTGAAGCTCAAATCGAGCCCAAGCCGAGTTTGAGCCAGCCATAAACCTTATCGAGCCGAGCCCGAGCCTGAGCAAAGCTCGGCTCATATATAGCCCTAGTGGTGTCTGAGAATTGAAAGAATCAGGATTGAAAACTGATGACACTCGATTTTACGTGTTTATCAACCTCATTTAAGCTATATTTCCTTGCTTGAATCTCGGGTTTTAGGGTGATTTAGATGTTTTTACCTAAATGCTCTAATTCCTGCCGTTTTGGTTACTTTGGCCCATTATGGGTCTATTTGATGGTTTTCTAGTGCTTTTGAGAATGCATAGATTTTTCCCATCAAATACATAGCCACGGACGAGCTCGGGAAGCAAAGTAACCTCAAGGAACGGCCTGAGATCAATCCAGAAATCAACCAAGCCAGAAGAAATCACTGCCCCGACTGTAACTGAAGTTTTTGGCGAAAAGTCTGAAGTCTTCACCGAAAACTATGCAAGAGATTCACAGTCGAAGACAGGAGAATCCAACCAAAGTGTCATCTGAAGTCTTCAGCGAAAACTCTCAAGTTTTCGCCGAAAATTAATCCCTTTTTTTTTGCTGGAATCCTAAACCCTATAAATACTAAATCGGCGGCCACAATCAAAGATACCTATTCCTTGGATTAATTTCCAGACTAAAAAGTTCGAGAGAGAGTTTAGAGAGTTCGAGGAGCCGGGAAGAGATCGTGACGCCATCCTTCCATCTAGAAGAACTCGGTGCTAGGAGTTGAAGATCCAAGAGATTGAAGCTTCACAGATTCATCTAAAATTAGGTTTTACAGTTCTTCTCTGTTCTTCCTGGTTAAAGATGTATTCCTTGTTTGTCTTTGATTTTTTTTTAATATGAGCAGCTAAACTCATAGATTTTAGATTAGATGAACCCTAAGTGACACGGGACTTTAAAGCGGTCACGGATCGGCGGTAATTAAATCCAATTTCAATCAGTTTCTTTTGCATGTTTGGTTTGTTCTTAATCGCTTTTATGTTTCTTTTCTAACTTGATCACCTAGTTAAGATTCTAGTTAAGTTGAGGATAGTAGCGAACGTTCGCCTCACATCAGAACACCAAATCAACAGTTAACCTATTCATTGGAACAATTTCTCTTTGTAGGAACCAGTTAGGGTTAATCCGCTGCTAGAGTAACTCATTAATCACTAGTAATCGCGCCAGTTAATTTTTCAGAAGAGAACGCACGGGCGGTCAATTAATCTTGGGAGTTAGATCGGATAGAGCAAACGTTCACCAGTCTTAAACCCAAGGGTCAGGAATTATGGTGGTGTCCGAGAACTGAAAGAATTAGGATTGAAAATCGTTGGTCTTGTGATCGCCAATGTTCTGGTGATCTTAGGGGGGATTCGAAATCTAAGCTTGTCTGTCGTCTTGTTAAGTCAACCAATCTTTCAACGGTTTTCTGTTCCATTTCTTATTTTCCTGCTTTATAGTTTAGAAGTCGTGGAACTCACACCACGCACAACTTGTGTTAAACCTAGTAATTTGCCTTCATATTTGAGTAGACGATTAGAAGAGACATGTGGAATACAATCTGCTTAGCTTTTAGCTTGGTAGTTATTTGATACGCTTCACAAAGTTCATCAAATTGGCACCGTTGTCGGGGACTCTTCTAATTGTTTGAAAGAAAAGCTGGCACTTTATTCTTCTACCTTTCCATCTTCCAGTTTTCCATCACACTTTGATTTTACACTAGTTGTTTTTGTTTTTTCTCTTTGTAGGTTGTTCTTCAGGTTTATGAACCGCCCGATCACTCGTTCTCAGTTTAAGCCTATCAAGTCTTCTACTTCAGACAAGCCATGTAGTTCTGCTCCGCCTAGACAACCGCGAGTTCTGAAGTAATCTACTACCGTCCCACCTTCATCCCTTACTCCAATCAAGATTGAGGAGCCGAATGAGAGCTCCTCATCTTCATCTTCATCCAATTCATCCACCGCATCACTTTCACCACCGCCTTCTCCTATAATGGGCGACAATCCTCCGCCGCCGCCGGCTCAGAGAAGTCTTGTCGATTATAACAAATCGAGCGCGACTATCGTTCGATCTTCTATCTCTGTGCCGCGCGACGACGCTGCTCCTGACTATGAGATCAAGATCCCCTTCCTGGGAATGATCACTGGGGACTTACAGTTTGAAGGAAAGCCGCGCGACAATCCTTGCACTCATCTGGCAGATTTCATTGCTCTTTGCGAGACGTTCAAAAATGGGAATCTCGACAAGAACACTTTGTGCTTGCGAGCCTTTCCATTCTCTCTTCGAGGCCCCGCTAAGAGATGGTTAAACAGCAAGCCTCCCGGTTACTACACTGATTGGGATAAGCTGGCTCAAGATTTTGTTGAAGAATGCTTTCCTCCGTCTAGAACAACTGCCTACAAGGATAGCATCTCCAGGTTCAGACAGAAGGAAGGTATGAGTTTATATGACGCTTGGAATGAATTCCAAGAACTTGTCTACAGCTGTCCCCATCACGGTTTCGAGCAAAGGCAGCTAGCTGAGACCTTTGCCCGAGGAATGAACGAGGAGTCATCCAAATGGGTCAACTCCTTAGCTGAGGGAGATATCACTGCTCTCACACCAGAAGCAGCTATGCTTCACTTTGCTGATTGTGCTTCCAAGTCAAGGAAACGGGAGAGACAGACAGAAGGAGCTCGAAGCAAGATCAACATTGAAGAACAAGTCAAGGCGGAAATCGAGAAGCACTTGAGGAAGTCTACCACGCCTATCAAGCCTCCATCCGCCTCTGTCTTTGTTGCTGACTGTCAATGGTGTGGCGCCTATGCTCACAATGAATATCAATGTTAGAATTTTGGTAAAGCAGAAGTCTGGTCTGCCAAGGAAGTCAATTTCGTTGGCCAAGGCTTCGCCAATAATCAACAGGGTTATACTGGCTACCGTCACTACCGGCAACAAGGAAATTTTCAAGAGCAACCTCCCTACAACTCCGGAGTAAGCCAGAATCAGAATAGCCGACCAGCTGGGTCATTCCCAGAACAGAAGCCTAATACTCAAACCGGAGGTATCTATCAACCACCTCACCGGAACCAAGGCAACTATGGTACAGCTCCTGGCAATCGCCAGAACCAATATTTGAGCAACAACTACTCTAGGCAGTCTCAGAAGCCGCCGCCGCATGATAGCAAAGATAGTGAGTTGGATAAGAAGCTGAATCAGATCATCACCAGGCTAGATGATCATGATAGCCAGTTCAAGGCTCAAGCTCTCATGAATCAAGAACAGATTGCTTTCTAGTGGAAAGCCAAGTAAACAACATCCCTAGCATGCTTTCTAGTGGTCATCCCTTCGGTAAGCTCCCAAGCCAAACAGAAACAAATTCGAAGAATGACGTGAAGCCTGTTTCTACTCGAAGCTGCAAAAATTCAGCCACCGCTACTTCTTCCTCTCCATGCATGATTCCCGACATTGCAGCAGTTGACACCTCAAAAATCAAGGAAGCCGAAGAGAAGATTCCTTCGCCACAGCCGAGGTGCGAACCTGAGCCTCCTCTAGCTCCGTATCAACCAAGAATTCCATTCCCCAACGCATTGTGAGAAAGGAAGATCGAGCAGCTTCACCCCTCAAGGAAGAAGGACACACTCTCCATGCCTTCCAAGGAATAATGCTCCGCCATTCATGATCTAAAGCTCGCCATACCAATCCCAGCTAAGTGCTCTGATCCTGGCTCCTTCACTATTCCTCTAATTATTAATGATATTGCAATCGAGCGTAGTCTAATTGATCTAGGTGCATCTATAAATGTCATGCATGTGTGTTTGTATGAGAAACTCAATCTAGGAGAATTAAAACCGACTAGCATGCGTGTTCGCCGATAAATCTTTAAAGACACCTAGAGGAGAAATAAAAAGCGTAATCACTAAGTGTGGCCCTTTCACTTTCTTAGCGGATTATGTAGTTATGGATACTAGGGAGGATGATGCTACTATCTTAATAGGTCTACCTTTCATGGCAACATCCGGTATGACGATCAATGTACCTAACGGATCATTGACTTTAAGAGTAGGAAAAGACACCGTCACATTCCGCCACAAGGACGGCATGAAATACATCCCTAAGGAAGGAGAAGCTCACTGTCTTTCTGTTGAAACTGTGGAGTTGACCCCGGTCAACTCCGTTACTAATGTCGTCTCTAGTGTTTCTCCAAAGATTGTTGTCACAGGTACTGAACAGGTCAACAAGCAGAAGACCGGATCTTCGGCACAGAAGCCACAAAAAAAGAAGGAACTAAAAGCCTGCCCTTCTAAACTGCCACCAAGTAAAGATCCCGGCTAGCCAAGGAAGAAGAATTCGAAGAAAGTTAAGATGGTTTGGATGCCAGTTGCTCCGCCATCATCTACCGAGCCAGTTGCTCCAATGATTCCTATCAAGCCATCAGTGAATAAACCTATGAAGAAGGAGAAGCCGAAAGCATTTTTCAAGGAACCACCAAAGATAAAGGGATATCTCAGTGAAATGAAGCATGAAAACAAGGAAACGACGAGGACGGCTTGGAAGTCGACTGTTCTGATTCCTTCTACCGTCGCATTTGCGAAGGATGATCCCTCCCAAGAACTGATCGGGCCATTCGAGATTTCTAGTCATCTTCCCGATGGACGAACCACGCTCATTCATGCTAACGGGAAGAAGTTCACACTCACCGGAGGTACCCCGAAGCTTTATTTCATGAATTCCGACGCGAGCGTAAGAGAGATCCTGAGTTGGGATGTCTCCTAACACTGTCCAGGTATCGTCCAGCTCAAGGACGCTAATCAAGAGCGCTTCGTGGGAGGCAACCCACGGCTAGAGTCAGTTTTTGAACTCTTGAGTCAGTCTAGTTTTTAGAGTCGGTTCGGGAGAGCCAAAAGTGTCTTTTGTGTGATATTTTTATTTTTCTTGTGTGTGTCCTGTGTCCTCGGTTCAGTTTCAATTCATTTGGGATTGTCTCGACCTCAGTTGTTTTTGTTTTGATTTTTCAAAGTTTGCCGGAATTGCAGAAATTTCTGTTAAAACTGCAGGTCAAAATTTTCGCTGAAAACTTGTTACTTAAAACCTCCTGTGATTTTTTTGGCCAGATTTTAACTTACTCTTCGGGAGAAAAGTTCATACTTTTCGCCGAAACTTTTCTTAAAAATCCGGCAGACTGTTTTCAAAAAAAAATTTCGGCGAGAACTTTATTCTTTTCGCCGAAAACTTTCGAAAAAATCCAAAAATCATTTCCCCTTATCTTTTCATTTTTTCGGTACCAATCCCTCTCTCCTCCCTTTTCGAAAACAGCCAACCCACAGCCCCTATTTTCAAAAAATCGCTGCCGCTCCATTCCTTGTTTTCCCCTAAGCATTTTGACATATAGATCGCCCGAATCGGATCTCTAGAGCTTCAGTTCTACCCGAAACCAAATTTTTTTGAGTTTTTCCCGATTCGTCATTTTTCGTTCATTTTCAGCCACCATGTCTTCAAGGTAAGTTGTTGGGTTTTTCATTACGAATCTTTTGACATATAGATTGCTGAATTTCATCGGGTTTGACTTCGGTTGACTTTTCAATCTACCTCGATTTGCGTGTCTGCTGTTTCGGTGTGATTTTTGCAGAATTGTTTGAACATAGTTGATCGAGTATGCTTAGGGATTATTGTGCTATGATTTGATAATATTTGAACGAGGAATGTCTTTCTTATTCGATAATTCTGGTGCAATGTTGACTTTTGTGTAGTGTCGGTTTGACCTCAGAAATTTGAACTTGTCTAGGCTGCCCGTTTTATGTGTACATGTGCTTAATGATGTTTTCAATGTTCTTGAACCTCTGATTGTGTCAATTGATGTCGTGATCGTCGTTGCCTATGCTTAATTGACAATTTTACTAAGGTGTTGACTTTTTCATGAATGTCGGTTTGACTTTGAATGAATGATGTGGTTATGCTGCCCTGTTTATCCTTGTACTTCCCTCATGATTTCAATTGATTACCGGTTGTTAGATTAGCTTATCCCCACTCGGTTTTCCTCATTTCTAAGTGAAATTGAGTTTTTCGACCAAGTGTGGGGTAGGTTGTCGGTTTGACTAATTTGGTTTCCAAATGTTGATTATATCTTTTAGGAACAGGGGTAAGAGGCCGAGAGCCACACTCAGTCGTCCAGGATCCACCTCCACTGCTCCCGATGCCGGAGCCGACTCCAGAGCACCCGCTCCCATCACTCCTGCCATTCACGGTCCTCCACCGGCTTTCCCTAACCGCCAGGGGTACCACCCCGTCAATGTGCAGATGCCGGAGCACTTTTTCCAGAGATACCAGAGGATCCAGCACATACTTGAGGCTGCTGTGACATCCCTCTCCATGGAGTCTATCCAGGAGTATGATGAGGAGTGCTTCAACAACGTCTCCGACTCTCTCACAGCTGACCACCATTGCGGACGACTTCCCGCCCCTCGCCCATCAGAAGTTCTGGGCCACCTTCGAGTTGGACATCCACAAGTCCAGACAGCATCAGAAGGTCATCTCCTTCTATATCGGTGGGGTGCACAGGGACTTCACATACGATGAGTTTGTCGATCACCTCGGCATTCTACATGTGCACTACCACCGCCACCACCTCGGCTGGGATGACAACAAGGCCAGAGGCCCGAGCTATGACGCACTCTGGAGCAGCATCACAGGAGTGCCTGGTGCTAAGACTACGGACCACAACGCATCAGGTTCGGTCTCTCACCCTCTCTTCCATTTCATCCATGTTGTTTGGCGTATATCTCTTTGTATGCTCCAGAGAAGGATCGCCACCACATTAGCAGAGAGGAGCTTCTCTTCCTCTGAGCTATCTATGAGGGCTACCCTCTTCACCCAGGATGGGTCCTTGCTCGCCTGTTCCACAAGAAGACCACAGCCGCGAGGCTCCCACCTTTCTTGCTCGGTGGTAACTTCATTGGACGCCTCATCACCAACCTTGGCATCAACCAGGTTTGGGGACCTGAGGTTCTGCGCCACGAAGTATACATCGTCGGTGCCGTCCTGGCAGTGGAGTATGACGTTCAGCTGAATGTCGGTCCTAGGGAGTGGGTATCTCCAGCTCTTTACAAGGGCCTCGAGTCGGATGAGAAGGATGATTCTGAGGAGGATGATCCTTAGCCAGATCCGACAGTTCAGCACCAGATACCCCCGCAGCAGCCGCATGCGGGGTTTGCACATCAGCACCAGTCTCACCATCAGAAGCCTCTGCAGATGCCTCCCAGTGACTATGGGGAGCTACTCAGCCAGATCAGGGATTGGCAGGTCGACCACACCGCCACCCAAGACGCCCATTCGATTATTACTCAACAGCACATGCGCCAGCAGAACGCCAGATACGAGGCGCAGTTGGCGTGGCAGCAACGGTTCGAGGAGTTCTTGCATATTCCCCCACCACCTCCACCACCTTCGGAGTGATCAGGTCAAGTTTTGGTAGATTCCCTTCTCGCTCCGAAGCTCTGTGATCATCCCCTACACCAACCATCTCGGTCCAGGTTCTTCTATTTCTCTCTACTCTAGTTTAGTCCATTGAGGACAATGTCCGATTTAAGTGTGGGGTAGGGAATATAAATTGCATGATCTTAACTTGCTTTCTGTGATCTCGTGGCTTATTTGATTCCTCTAGCTTAGAATTGCTCGATTCTTGACTTGTGGTGTTAAGTTAGTTTTCAATCTTTCATAATGATGCTTAGACTGCTTAACCTAGAACCTGTAACCAACTTGCTTGCATTGATGCTGAATCTCCTGGTTAGAACAGATAGCTTTATCAGTCTTGTAGTTTTTCACTCTGATTGCATGATAATGACTAAATCCCACTAGCAAACCAACTATGAGTTTTTGAACATTAAATTGCAATTTCAATTCCTTTTGAGTGGCTTTCTCGTACTTTGAATGAGTTAGAATTTGCATTAGACCAATTCGAGACCACACGATGACATGAGTTCTAGGAGGATAGAGGTTTTTTCTTGAAGCTACTTAAGCCAGATAGCCAACCTAACGTTAAATCCATTAGGTGTAAACCCTTGAGCTTGGCCCTTTCTATTGGTTCGCTATACATTACAGCTAATCCCCATTTTTCATCACCCCGTTGATCCCTTGTGGTTGTAGTTCTAGATTAGCCTACCGGAAGTTGATCTGGTAACTTGCCTATAGCCATTAAACAGGTGGTCTTAGCTATTATGTCCAGACGTGTAAACCCCTCTAACAACAAAAAGAAAAATCGGCACAAAGAAAAAAAAATTGAGAAAAGAGAAAAATTTCAAAAAAATTGAAAAAGTTCAAAGTTCAAAGTCTTTAGTATAGTTCAATAAACGTTCTTCTCCCTACATATGGAAGAACGAAGTCAAAGAAAAATGTAAAGAAAAGTAAGAAAAAAGAAAAAAGAACTAAAAAATATTTATATAAAGTGCTAGGTTACATGAGGGTATCATAGGACGAGCGTACACTATTCCACCCGTGTCTGGTTAGACGGTAGGAATCCATAGGCTAGATTCGAGGGAAGTCAGTCGAAAGTTGCACCACACCAAAGCCAATTCTATCATTCATCCCATCATCCATCTCATTATAAACCCTTGTAGTGTAGGAATCGTTATTGTCCCTTGCAAAAGTCTTTTTGACTAGTTACTCGTGTTGTCAAAGTGATGGAGATTGTGGTCGAATTGCAAACATATGACATACTTCGGTCTAGAAAGTGATTGAGAGCATAAACACGTCCCTAAACACAGAGTGTGAGAGTTACCTTGTACCAAATATTATCTGTGTGAGAAGTCTGGTCGGTTAGGTCAGATTCGTGCATGATTTGTGTTTACTACTTGTTGTATGCAGATAATTAGTGAGACCAGGTTGTTTGGTTGACGTGTAAGCATGTTAGGTCACCTGTTCTAGAAGTAGCAGTTTAATAATTCATTGTGATTGCTTGAACCTTAACTTGATTGATCTCGTCATTTGTGAATCTGAGTGCGTTCTAGTTCTGTTTGCTTGAGGACAAGCAAAGGTTTGAGTGTGGGGTATTTGATGACACTCGATTTTACGTGTTTATCAGCCTCATTTAAGCTACATTTCCTTGCTTGAATCTCGGGTTTTAGGGTGATTTAGCATGTTTTCACCTAAATTCTCTAATTCCTGTCGTTTTGGTTACTTTGGCCCGTTATGGGTCTATTTGATGGTTTTCTAGTGCTTTTGAGAATGCATAGGTTTTTGCCTTCAAATACATAGCCACGGACGAGCTCGGGAATCAAAGGAACCTCAAGGAACGGCCCGAGATCAATCCAGAAATCAACCAAGCCAGAAGAAATCACTACCCCGACTGTAACTGAAGTTTTCGGCGAGAAGTCTGAAGTCTTCGCCGAAAACTATGCAAGAGATTCACAATCGAAGATAGGAGAATCCAGCCAAAGTGTCATCTGAAGTCTTCGGCGAAAACTTGAGCGTTTTCACCGAAAACTAATCCCTTTTTTCGGCTGGAATCCTAAACCCTATAAATACTAAACCGGCGGCCACAATCAAAGATACCTATTTCGTGGATTAATTTCCAGACTAAAAAGTTCAAGAGAGAGTTTAGAGAGTTCGAGGATCCGGGAAGAGATCATGACGCCATCCTTCCATCTCGGAGAACTCGGTGCTAGGAGTTGAAGATCCAAGAGATTGAAGCTTCACAGATTCATCTGAAATTATGTTTTACAGTTCTTCTCTGTTCTTCCTGGTTAAAGATGTTTTTCTTGTTTGTCTTTGATTCTTTTGTTTTGAATACGAGTAGCTAAACTCATAGAGTTTAGATTAGATGAACCCTAAGTGACCCAGAGCGGTCACAGATCGCCGGTAATTAAATCCAGTTTCAACCAGTTTCTCTTGCATGTTTGGTTTGTTCTTAATCGCTTTTATGTTTCTTTTCTAGCTTGATCCCTAGTTAAGATTCTAGTTAAGCTGAGGATAGTAGCGAACGTTCGCTCACTTCAGAACACCAAACCAATAGTTAACCTATTCATTGGAACAATTTCTCTTTGTAGGAACCAATTAGGGTTAATCCGCTACTAGAGTAACTCATTAATCACTAGTAATCACGCCAGTTAGTTTTCCATTGCAGAAGCGAATGCACGGGCGGTCAATTAATCTTGGGAGTTAGATCAGATAGAGCGAACGTTCGCCAATCTTAAACCTAAGGGTCAGGAGTTATAGTGGTGTCTGAGAACTGGATGATTCGAGATTGAAAACCGCTGGACTTGTGATCGCCAATGTTCTGGTGATCTTAGGGGGATTTGAAATCTAAACTTGTCTCTCGTCTTGTCAAGTCAACAAATCTTTCAACAGTTTTCTGTATTCATTTCTTATTTCCTGCTTTATAGTTTAGAAGCCGTGGAACTCACACCACGCACAACTTGTGTTAAACCTGAGTAAATTGCCATCATATTTAATTAGACGATTAGAAGAGACCTGTGGAATACGATCTATCTTGCTTTGTGCTTGATAGTTATTTGATTGCACGCATTACAACGTTCATCAAAAATCGCTGGTCTTGTGATGCCAATGTTCTAGTGATCTTAGGGGGATTCGAAATCTAAGCTTGTCTGTCGTCTTGTTAAGTCAAACAACCTTTCAATTTGTCTTTTTTCTTATTTCCTTTTTAATTTCTATGCTCCATAGTTTAGAAGTCGTGGAACTCACACCACGTGCAACTTGTTTAAACCTGAGTAATTTGCCAGCATATTTGAGTAGACGATTAGAAGAAACCCTGTGGAATACGATCTATCTTGTTTTGTGTTTGATAGTTATTTGACTACATGCGCGTGAAAACGCGTTCATCAGTAATGCTTTAGTGTAGGGACGAAATCCTTGTGCCCCGCACCACGAAAATTCCAAGAAAATAGACTAATCATCGAGAAAAGAGGGTGAAGGTTTCAGCCAGGTTAGGTCAAAGTATCTGGTGGTTTGGTAGCTTTCGTCGGAGACACCTGGGCCACGTTCAGAGCTTTCTACACCAAGCTCAAATAATTTTCTTTATTATTTGACATTGTACTATTTCGGCTCCGAGCCTTCGGGATGGGGGCACGCCCCTTAGGATTCTTGGTAGGCATGGCAGGCCTTTTGAGCCGACCACGAACGTTTCCAGAGATGATTGACGATGTAGATTCGAGAGAGGGAGTGACAGGAATCTGTCCGAAACTCATTGGAACAGATACCAAAGTTCCCTCCTCCTCCTCTGAGCTTTTCTTTGTATTGAGGGCCTGAGTGCCAGCATCCATTCCTGCTTTGTGCTCCAATCCATCGCTCACAATATTTTGGTAAAGCTTTGACAACGCAACCGGCCTCGGTTCATGATCTGAAGCTGTGATCCCAGAGGCATTCGGAGCTTGTTTCACCGTATTTAACATTTTGATCATTGCCCAAGCCGCTCTAGCACTAAGAGGACCTTGGAACCAGAAGGAGAGCTCTTTGAGGTCAGGTCGGGACCCTTTGTAGTAAGGCCTTGGGTATCCTCCTTCGCCAGTGATTCAAAGCAGGATCCCGTAGGAACAGTAGCCTGTTTCCCCAAGAATCTTTTGGTTTGCGTGATTTGCGGTTCTGCCGCCTAGCCACCACCATCCAGCTTCATGTATTGGGTTCAGGTGTCTTTGCAGTCTTGACAGCCTCCTCCGAGGCATGAACTTTCGGAGCCGATTAGGATCAGCAAGTTCTGGGCAGCCTGCTTCACGATGTTCATACATACCACAGAAAAAGCACATGTTTTCAAGACTTTCATACTCGATCTGGAATGTACTTTCATCAATCACGTACTTTCCCAGTAGAGGCTTGGAAAGATTGACTTCGACACAGATACGAGCATATCATGCCCTAACGCCTTCCTTCGTAGCCAAATCAAGTCGCACAGTTCTACCAATGTAGTCACCGATCCGTGAGACTGTTGTATAGTTGAAATACTAGATCGGGAGGCGAGGGAGGCGAACCCAAGTAAGCACTGTCTTGATCGGCTCCTCCTCATTAAACTCTAGGGAGCAACGGGAGACCGTGATATAGTAGTAGAAGACCTTCCACGGTCCTCCAAACACCGCACGATCATAATTGACGCTATCAGAAAACCTGATGATGAAGAACACGTTTAACAAATCCGTCACTTGGATCTAGCCGTTTCGGGCCCAAATAGCTTCAAGGCGACGACGGATCACCGGGAGAGGGAAAGATCTCTCCAAAACTGTGACGATCAGCGCTCTCGACCATGGTTTGTAGAAAGTTATGGGTTCCTCCTTCGAGAAACGAACCCTAGGGCATCTAGGGTTAACGACTTCATCCTCTTGCATGGCCTCAATACTCTTAAGGAAAAAACTTGCATCCTCCTCAATAATCCAGCGTTCAGCGCCCATTGCAGCATTGTAAGAAAGCTTCAACTTGGCTGCATGGGTCAATGGAGTGCTTGCAATCACTCCTCTTGGTAAAACTTCAACATTTGAGAGATGAAACGATGGAGTAGGAATTCCCTCTCTCGCGCGTTTCCTGGGTACTGAATCCAAGTTCATGTCGGCAGCATACGTCATCGTCAAGGTGCTAAGCGTTGCTTTGTCCAATTCTGCTAAAGGGCTGAACCAATTTTTTCTCAGCTCCAAGCTGAGACCATATTAGCCAATGAAAATAGAGCATGTGGTTAAGGGACCACCAAAAAACTAAAAAATAAAAAAGTTAATGAGCTGGAATTTTAATAAGGGGGTTGCTCGCGTGTCCTTTAATTTCTCCGGGCAGCTGCCCAATTGTAATTTTTTTTATTTTTTTTTCTGACTTATTTTCTCTCTCTATTTCCCCCTACAATTGATTAATGGCTAATAACACATTATACATAGCTTAAAATCAATTTTGTCAATCATAAAAGTTGTTTATTTTATTTTTTCGAGTCTAATGACATCAGTTTTGATGCATTTTGTTGATTTTTTAGGAAAAAAATCAAACCTCTACGTAAGTGTTATGTCGGTCATATAACGTATCAAATCCCGTAACAGTTGCATAAAATGTATATAATAGCAATATAACAGTGTGATATGACACTGTTATAACATAATCAATGATATACCAGTGTCATAACACCGATGTATTAGTGTCATAACAATTGACAGTCTCTTTCCTCCATTTTCTCTCTCCTCTCTCTATTTCATTTTCTCTCTCATCTGCCCTAATTTATCAGCTGGAGCTGAGATATAAGGGTATCAGCCCAATAGCCGGACTGTGCTTTGTGAGGCGGCCGGTTTAGCTCAGCCGCCAACACCTTAGTTGTGCTAGGTTTTCTTCCGAGAAAGGAGGAGGTTCCATTCTCGCTTTTTCAAACTCTTGGAAGAAAGAATTATGATTGGCTCTTGTTCTTTGACAAAATTAAGATTTTAATTTTGTCACCGAATGAAATCCCAAAAACAAAGCACCAAAAAAAATTGTAGAATAAAAGAAAGGAAGATCGTCAAATTAAATACAAGACTTAGAAAATGACATCGTGGCCATACATTGTTCCAAGTTAACATTGGCAATCTTCATTTATTTTGTTTCCGAAACAAAACAAAACAAAACAAAACAAAAAAAAGAGAAAAATGAAAAATGGGAAATGAATGATATATAGCGATGATCATAAAAGTCTCATTATACATGCCAAGGTTCAGACTGCCTCAGTAGGATTGAGTTCAATCTTAAAGAGATATATATATATATATGTAACATAAAAAGTTGGTAGCTACATACGCAGCCGCAGCCGCAGCCGCCTCCTTACTTCCAGTTGTTGGCAACGATGTCAGCAAGGTCAACCACCCTCTGCGAATACCCCCACTCATTATCATACCAAGCAATCACCTTAACCATATCATCACCCATCACCATGGTCAACGACGAGTCAACTGTCGACGACACATCCGTGCACCTAAAATCAACTGACACAAGCGGCTCATCACACACCGATAGGATCCCCTTGAGCTCATTGTCAGCACTCTCCCTAAACGCTGCGTTCACCTCCTCAGCAAACGTCTTCTTGGAGACCTGGACTACCAGGTCCACCACTGAGACGTTTGGGGTGGGGACACGGAGGGCAATACCATTTAGCTTGCCCTTCAATGATGGGAGCACTAGGGCCACGGCCTTGGCTGCTCCTGTGGATGTAGGGACGATGTTCAGGGCTGCAGCCCTGGCACGCCTCAAGTCCCTGTGACTGGCGTCAAGGAGACGCTGGTCACCAGTGTAGGAGTGTGTGGTGGTCATTGTACCCTTGATGATGCCGAATTTCTGGTCGAGGACCTTGACGAAGGGGGCGAGGCAGTTGGTGGTGCAAGAGGCGTTACTGATGATGGTGTCGTCGTGACTGTAAAGATCGGCATTGACTCCAACGACATAGGTAGGGATGTCGCCTTTGCCAGGTGCGGTGATGAGGACCTTCTTGGCACCAGCAGTGATGTGCTTACCAGCTCCTTCTCTGTCAACGAACACTCCAGTGCCTTCAATCACTAGGTCTATCCCCAACTCCCTGTAAGCATCAGTAAGTACTAATTCAGTATCTATGTATGTATAGTATAGGGTACTTGGTACTAGTTAGTCATACGCATTGACACAAGGCATAAAACAGAGGAGAAAATTAAGAGTGGAGTTTGTAAAAAGAATTTACTTCCAGGGGAGGTCGAGAGGGTTGCGGCTGGAGACAACCTTGATGACGTTTCCGTCGACGGAGATGCCGTCATCGCCGACGGGCTTGACGTCGGCGTCGAAGATGCCGAGGGTGGAGTCGTACTTGAGGAGGTGGGAAGCCTGCTTGACGCCGCCAGTGTCGTTGATGGCAATGAGTTCAAGGGGAGAGTCTTTCCTGCCGTGCCAGCACCTCAAGAAGTTCCTACCGATTCTGCCGAACCCATTTATGGCCACTTTCAGCTTCGCCTCTGTTACCAGTCTCCTGCTGCTGTTGCTGCTTCTAACCTGATTCCATTCATTTAATGATTTATATAACCAAACTAGTAAGTTTTTTTTTTTATTGTGGTTATTGTTTCAAAGTCATTCTGATCCAGTTACTGAAGTTGAAGAATGATGAGGGGAAACAAATAAACAGACAAAAACCAGAGTTGAAAAGTAAGCATGATGAGGGAGGGAAGCTTACAAGAGAGGTGTTGAAAGAAAGAGGTGAGGAGTTGCGGAGGGTTGAGAATTCAGCCACTCCCTTCCCGTTCCCCTGCAGATTAGAGTCAGTATCAGAATACACAAAAGAGAAGAGTGATGATGAGTAAGTAGAATGAATGAAAGGAAGTATTACCCGAAGAGATGGTTTGGCTACAGCAAAAGTAGCCGAAGCCATTTTGGTAGCAGTAGTTTGTAATGGTATAGAAAGGGAGAAATGTGAGATGAATCCTGTGTGGAAGGGTTATAAGAGAGAGAAGTGATGAGATGAGATATTGTTGGTTAAGCCTCAAGGGGGGAGTTCAGAGTTCAGTGGTTAATAAGAATATAAGATGATGAGAGAGTGAGATTGGATCAGATTTTGGATAGACCTTCTGTTTCAATGTATGGCTCTGCTTCTTCTTCTTCTTCTCCTCCTCCTCCTTCCCTCTCTCTATCCACCACACTACTTTTTGTTACATCTCTCTCTCTCTCTCTCTCTCTCTCTCATGTCCTTTCCTTTGTTACTACTTAAGGACCACCAACAAAATCCACACTAACCTTTTTAACAACCACAGTTTGATCATCTCCAAATGCATTCCAACCTTTATTATATGGTTTACAGGTTTTTTCAGATCCAACCTTGGCTCCATTTAGAGTTAGGAATTAACATTGATGAGAAAGACACCCTTTCTTTTCAGCCTTGCCACTTTCTTACCATTGCTATTCAACCTTCATTTCCTTCTCTCCCTACAACAACTATCCATCCCTATTTTCACAATTTCTCAATAACTGTACACCTCCAATTACTATGAGTACAAACCCCCCCCCCCCAAAAAAAATGTAACAAACAATGGCTCTGGCTCATCAAAAAACTGGACACCCATATTAGGTCGTCAGCTCCAACTCCTCCTCCATACTTGTGTCTTCAGATTTGAGGCAGGGCACACCGATGACTGTCAGCAAATTCTCGAATAATACGCTTCAGGACTCTTCCCCCTTTCCCTTGCATATGTCCATAAGTGTTGTTACCACCATTGCATGTGCTCTTGATTTCCAGATATTCGGTTGCAGCACCAGACAGGGCATCCACCCAAACTGGAACCAGTGTATCATCTTCTCCTGCCTTTAGATATTCCACCGGAAGAGCCTGCACCTGTTCTCACCAGCCGCATCCATAAAATGACAATACAGACAAGAGATGAGACTCAGATAGACTCTACAGAAACAGGTGCGAATGTAACATTCAGAAAGAGAGTGAGAGAGAGAGACCGCAGCTTGTAGCCATCCTTGCAACGAGTCCCAACGGAGCATCGAATTCCAAATTGCTCCATCACAGTATCTGCAAATTGCAGCCAACTGTTGCAACACTGTTGCACACTTGTGAACCTATTAAATTTTGACCACTGTTATTGCATTCCAAAAAAATAACTAATGATCGTAGTGATCATATATATGCTATTCATAAATTGGTTTATCATGATTTTGTAAAACATGTTTATTCCACATATAAATATGTGCGGGTCCTGAGCTAGATTCTGAAATGAGGCGAGACAATGTGCACTTGACAAGACCAAGAACCAGTAACTTTATGAATGATGAGCTTATATGTTAACAAACGCTTTTTTCTATTCTGGTACAACTGACAGAACAGAGATGCCACAATCACAGCTTCGCTACCTCGTGATGATAAGCTTACCCGAGACATTGCTGAAACACCAAGTAAGGCATACACAATATTTGATACTAGCCCTTCACCACTACGAGATATGAGCTGAACTGTGATGTAACAAAATGATTCCTCGGGGATGGAGTTAATAGGTTCTAGCAGAAAGGCAAGGGTCACCTCCAAGAAACCTTGCAAACGAAAAACAAAATTAGATCCATTAATAAGGGGATAAAAAATTTACCTTTACACTAATCAGTTAACTAAGTGAATGCAAAAACAATGGAAGGCGGACAATGACAACAACTTCACGTCACAGACTTTTGTCTTCTATATTTTATCAAGTCTTGCCCCGTATATTGACCAGTGCCCTGGAGTCTAACCAAGCAGAATATTACAGGTTAAACATTCAACAAGAAGCCAAGGACCCACCAAAACTGCATGGTCCATTCTACTATTGACTTCCACCGAGAAATCTATTAGCAAAGACCTGGATAAGCAACAGAACCCCAGTGCAGTCACTGTGGCACTGATTGATGATTTGCGTTCATTGAAGTGTGTATTGCAATATTCAATGAAAATTAGGTGATTATAACTACCTTCTTTCTATTATCCCAGGCACTGAAACCGGGAAAAAGTTAAAGACTCTGTATGCATCAGAATGTTGAACCAATGTACTAAAGACAAATGAACAACTGGAACTAATAACAAAATACAATAATAGAGATCGGAATATGACAATTACTAGGAATAATTTAAACCCAAAGATCATTTGCATTTCCATGAATGTTTGAGTCCAAGTCCAAAACTTTTCTTTGCGTACTAATTTCAGATCATTCCAAAAGCTTGATTCGTAGAAGATTAACTGTTTTACAATAGGTGATGCTGACCTAATGTTTAAACTCAAGGAGGGTTGAATGTTTGCCATCCCAATTACCATTATGACAATTCCTTGATGCCCTAGGGTTCAAATATTAAAGGCCAGCAGGATGTTCCTTCATCAGGGGGGCGCTGTCTATAAAGTGGTAATATATGACAAATATGCCCAGATAAGTACCCCAACTTATTTTCCATCTTGTCCTTTCACCTTTGCAGTTTGTTCACTGACCAAGTCGATCAACCACACTTTTCCCAGTTAAAACTATAAAGTTCCGTGTAAATAGTACTTGACGACATCGGATAACGTCTTTATAGAAGGAAGAATTGATCATGACAAATAATTCAATTTCATAAGACCACCAGTTATGGAGGTTGTACTTACATGATAAATATGAGATTGCAGCCAAAGCTGCTCCACGGTGCATGGCTGTGCAACATATAGCAGCCTTTTGGATTGAAATTTCCAGGAGTGAGCCAGATTGAGCTAAAACTTGCTGGAAATTAGGGGACATCAAGAAAATGTCATTCAAATAAATTATTTATTATTAACACTGCATAAGCTCTTTAAGCATCGTTGTTAAATAGAAGTTAGGAAAAGTAAATGAAGATATATGTAGAGAATGATAGAAACCTTAGGACAGCTTCGGACAAATGTGGATGCGAAATTTGCATAAGCTTCCACCAAATCAGGCTCTTGGTCACATATATATGAAGAATTAAGACCCATAACTGATGCTGCCTGAGTAAACCTTTCAAATGTTTTGACAAACAGAGGACCATATTCCTCCATGTGACTGAATTCTTCGACAACAATGGAAGCTGCATAATCAAATTGCATGGAAAGCAACCAAATGGCTAAGTGAACCATCCAGAAAGCAGAAACTATACATTCCGATTGAAAAAGTCAGCAAAACATCTTTTATTTGTTTTTACAATATCCAGCAACTTTCTCAAGACAGAACCATCTCTATAGTGCATCATTTTCACGCTGTAAAGCCTTGTTACATCAGGATATAGCTTTTGTCAATATTCTTAAATGAACCTGACCTCCTAGTGACTTACCCGTTTTAATGTAACATTCATGATTTTGGAATGAGAGGAAATTTGTTGACATGCAATCTAGCACGCTCGGGAGTAAAACCAGAAAGTGCTGTCCTGCAAAAATGACCAAAGTCACAATTAAACCTTATAATGAAGAAGGAAAAAGCATGGTACCTGACTTGAAATAAGAAAACTAACTTACGAGATTACCTGAAGACTGAATTGCCAGAGAAAGTGCCCGACAAGCTGCAGTAGACAAGTTACTGTTTTCCATGAATTCAGATTTGAGAAGCTTTTCTAACAGAGGCCAAAACACCCTCAGCAAACCTAGGAAAGGGTCATCTGTAGCTTGCTCATTCGGTTTCGACATTGCAAGTTGAGCAAATACGGTTCCTATTCTGTAAATTGGGGAACACATGCTAAAGCTGAGGCACAAGACTAAAATAGAGTTTACTAGATAAGAATACATATAAAGGAAATTAGGAAGAGAAACACAAGGCCTTCCCGTGGCAAATTACCATTTCGCAAGGCAAGAAATCCAAAAAATTCAATAACTCCACATCAGAATTCAAGAGCGTAAACACAGTGGATTATGATCCAGGAGAGAACAATTGCAATTCAATAATTAAATTACAGAACTCCAGTCTGACTATTGTACCTATGCAATCCTCTGGCCGCATTGTTCAAAAGTTGAATATAAGTAGCAGGATTTTGTCTGTGAGAATGATCACCGTCTTCATTAATCTGAAACAACACAACAGTAAGCTTTATTGGTTGCTTCGTAAAAAACTTAAGAGATAATCTAAAACAAATAGAGAAGCTACATATGGCCCACATATGCCATCTATAAAATGGATAATATTTAATTATGAATTGCTGCTGTTCTCTGCTATAGACTAATTGGAGCTTTAAACTTGTGAGCATATAGTGAACACATCATCAGTTACAAAAGGCAATAAAGAAATGTTACAAGTAACAAGAGTTCCTAATTTTAATTAACAAGCTCACATGAAGGGAAAAAAAACAGATGAACTACACAAAATTTACATTTGAATTACTGTGGTGAGACAAGTACGGATGTAAGACTTGATCAGAAAAGCCACCACCATAAGGGTAAAACCGAGCTATTTATGTCCCTGCTTGTTCAGGCAAGTAGGGAGCTGAGGTAATTTCTTTCAATCAATAGGAGAAGCATTTTCTTTCTGTCTAAAGTTTAAAAGTGATTTTTCTTAGAGATGAAATTGACACAGCGTGTATGACCAAAACAATATTTCACAACCCTTGCCTATGATGCTTTTCCATAAGACTTCTATGAATGAAATTGGCAGTCATAAAAAGACGTATATAAACATCTATATGTTGACACAAACAGTAAGAGTAACGAAGGGAATAAAGCCAGAGATAAAGGTGCTCAGTGCTCTTAGCCACAGACACACATAGTGTGGAGAATAACGATAGTTATTCTCTTTCCTTCTTTGTATTTATCTTCCTTTTTTGTATATAGGTTATATATGGTAGTTAGAAGTCTAATTAAGGAAGGTCTCTTCCAAACCTGTATATATATGTAATACCTAGATCAATAATAAATCTAAGAAATCAACGAGGTTTAACTTTCCCTCGATTGACACAAATCTTCGTGGTATCAGAGCCTTCTCTGACCTAATTCTTCCGCCGCCGCCGTTCACCTTGTTCTCCGGTTGGCTCCTCTTCTCTCTTCTTTCACCAAATTCTTTACACCATACTGTTGATCAGCAATCATGACAACAGCAGCAAGTAGTAACAGTTCTGTGAGCAGTGGGAATGGTACATCCGGAGGATCCTCGAGCACCATGGCCCCTGCAACAACTGACTATGCTGGAATCCTCACCACGCATAAGCTGGATGGGAAGAACTACCTCCAATGGTCTAAGACCGTGGAGATGTATATCACTGGTCGGAGCCGAGGAGGGTATCTGACGGGAGCAGTCAAGCAACCTGATCCTGAAGACCCTCAGTTCCAGAACTGGAATGAGAATGATAACTTGGTACGTACTTGGCTGATTCATTCCATGATGCCACACATTGGGGAGAATTATCTTCTTCACCCAACTGCTCAGGCTATTGGGGAGGCAGCCCGTACCACATACTCAACTGTCGACAACTCTTCAGCCCTATTTGAGATCGAAACACAACTGTTTCATCTCAAACAAGGAGACAAAGATGTCACGGAGTACTTCAACATACTAGGACGCTACTGACTTCACCTAGATATGTATGAAAATCAAGTCTGGGACACACCAGCTGACCAAGCACGCTTCAAGAAGCACACAGAGAAGAAAAGGACTCTGTACTTTCTGTTGGGACTCAGTCAGAATCTGGATGATGTCAAGGGACGAATCATGAGCACCAAACCCTTCCCAAGCCTCAACGAGGCGTTTGCTGAGATAAAGAGGGAGGAGAGTAGGAGACAACTCATGATCCCTGACATAAAATCCCATGGAGAGAGTTCTGCATTAGCTGTCCGAAGCCACCAACGAGCCAGACAGCAGCAGACTCAATCTCAACTCAGAGATCGTGATGAGGACTCTATCCCTGTTTGTGAACATTGCCACAAACAGTGGCATGTGAAGGCCGAATGCTGGGAGTTGATTGGAAAACCAGCAGATTGGAAATCTCGATCTGAAAGGAGAAGGCGTGCTCATGTTGCTACATCTGAGAAGCAGGTGGAGCAGGAACCTGAACCAACTCCATTCTCGAAGGAACAAGTTGGTGCCTTGGAGAAGCTCTTCTCGAAAATGATGAGCAAAGCACCTCCACCGCAAACAAGTCCTCCTGATATATACTCAGGGTTATTTGCTAATCGAGGTAATAAGATTTCTGCCTATTCTGTAAATTCTACGACATGTGATCAATGGATAATAGACTCAGGATGTTCTGACCACATGACGGGCTCTAAGGAAGTGTTAGATGATTACCAATGCTATCCTAAGAAAGCTGGAGTTAGAATAGCAGATGGAAGCTTATCGCCAGTTGAAGGGATTGGCAGGGTTCGGATCAGTCAGGATATTGAGTTGTTCCCTGTCTTATATGTCCCTACTCTACACTGCAACTTAATCTCCATTAGTCAGATCACTAGGGATTTAAATTGCAAGGCTGTTTTCAGTTCTGATCGTTGTTCCCTGCAGGAGGAAGGCTCCGGGAGGACGATTGGAACTGGTAGACTACATGAAGACCTCTTCATCATAAAAGGGTGCCTTGGTGATGAAGGATTGAGTGGAAGGAAGAGTAGAGCTTTAGCTACTAGTAGTACTAATAGTATTGATAGCCAAGTGATGTTATGGCATAGTAGATTGGGACACCCTAGCTTCGGATATTTGGAACGATTGTTGCCTAAGTTATTTCGGAATAAAACTTCTATGGATTTTCAATGTGAAACGTATCAACTAGCAAAACACACAAGGAGTGTTTATTCTGGAATGAATTACAGGCCTACTCATCCCTTTGCTATAATTCACAGCGATATTTGGGGTCCCACACGAGTTAAAAATGTCAATGGTGCCAAGTGGTTTGTCACGTTTATAGACGATCACACTCGGCTCACATGGACATTTCTGATGAAAGAAAAATCAGAAACTTCTGCCATATTTCAGGAGTTCTATAAGATGATCCTGACTCAATTTCACACTAAGCTTCAAGTTCTCAAAACAGATAATGCCCATGATTACTTCAACTCAGTCTTGGGTTCATTTATGTCTCAAAATGGGATTGTACATTGCAGTTCATGTGTCGACACCCCTCAGCAGAATGGAATCGCTGAGAGGAAGAATAGACATCTTCTAGATACTGCTAGGGCTCTACTGTTTACAAACAATGTACCTAAGTACTTGTGGGGAGAAGCAGTGCTCACAGCCACATATCTCATTAACAGACTGCCCAGTCGTGTTCTGCAGTACAGGACACCTAAGGAGGTATTGGTACAAGCCCATCCACATGTACAGGCATACATGTCTGAACTTGAACCTAGAGTCTTCGGGTGCTTAGCATTTGTTCATGTTCAACAACAGCAGCGAACAAAACTTGACCCTCGTGCCCAGAAATGTGTATTTATTGAGTACGCATCAAGGCAGAAGGGGTATAAGTGCTATTCACCCATCACCCGCAAAGTTTTCACCACAATGGATGTGACTTTCTTTGAGAATCACTCATACCACAATCCTGAGCTTCAAGGGGAGAGGGTACAGTATGAGGAAGCTCAAGATCATGATTGGGAAAACATCATTGCTTTGGATGGATTGGTCGTGCCGAATGTCAGAAACACAGTCGATCAATTTCATCACAGTGCTGAGGGAAATTCCAGAGAACTGGAAAGGAGTAATCCTCCAGAAATCATTAATGTGTATGAAAGGTGGAAGAAATCTGGCAACATTCCTGAAGAAGGTGAACCGGGTGAGACTGTGAGGCCAGAAAGTGAGGTTCTACCCTCCACTAAAACTCATGATCACCAGGGTGAAACTGAAACAGTCAAAACAGCTGTAGAGGAAGTGGAACCAGCTGATGATGACTTGGAATGGCCAATAGCCCTAAAAAAAGGGGTAAGGGAGTGCACCCGCATCCTATCCAGAGGTATGTGCACTATGGACGACTGAATCCTAAGTTTCGGGCATTCACCACTCACTTAGATGGTGTTCCCAGGAATATAGCTGAAGCTATGAAAATTCTAGAATGGAAACAGGCTCTGTTTGAAGAACTGGCAGCCTTGGAGAAGAATGAGACGTGGACAATCGTCACTCTACCTCCTGGGAAGAAAACTGTGGACTGTAAGTGGGTATTTACACCAAAGATCAACTCAGATGGGAGTATAGAGAGGTATAAAGCCCGTCTGGTGGCTAGAGGATTTACTCAGTCATTTGGGATAGATTACCAAGAAACATTTGCTCCAGTTGCAAAGTTGAAGACTGTCCGGATCTTGATATCCATGGCAGTCAATGAGGACTGGCCGTTGCACCAAATGGATGTCAAGAACGCTTTCCTAAATGGAAACTTGACAGAAGAGGTGTTCATGGAAATTCCAGAGGGAATAATCCATGAACAAAGAGAAAATTCAGTATGCAAACTAAGGAAGTCCTTATATGGACTTAAGCAATCTCCGAGAGCATGGTTTGAAAGATTCTCGAAGACTGTGATCTTGAATGACTACCAACAGTGTCAAACAGATGACACTATGTTTGTCAAGCATGGAGACAATGGGAAAGTAGCAATTCTTATTGTCTATGTCGACGACATTATCATCACAGGGAATGATAATGAAGAGATAAGCAGACTGAAGTTAAAACTCAGCAGAGAATTTGAGCTTAAAGATTTGGGAGAAATGAAGTATTTCTTTGGTATGGAAGTAGCTCGAACAAGTAATGAGCTACTGATATCTCAAAGGAAATATGTTCTGGACCTACTACACGAGACTGGGATGACTGGATGCAAGCCAGCAGATACTCCAATGCAGCCGAATATCCAGTTCAGCAGAGAAAAAGAAGTGAAGCTACTGACAAAGGAAGGTACCAGCAGTTAGTAGGGAAACTTATCTACCTCTCACACACTAGACCTGACATTGCCTTTGCAGTGAGTGTAGTGAGTCAATTTATGAACAATCTCACAGAAGAACACCTCACGGCAGTTACTCACATACTCAGGTACTTGAAGAAGACACCTGGATTGGGACTGATGTTCAAGAAGAGTGCAAGCAGATCAGTAGACATGTACACTGATGCTAGCTGGGCGAGTGAAGTAACATCTAGGAGATCTACCACAGGCTATTGTTCCTATGTATGGGGTAACCTAGTAACGTGGAGAAGCAAGAAGCAATCTGTAGTTGCCAGGAGCAGTGCTGAAGCTGAGTACCGTGCACTAGCTCTTGGTATACAAGAAGCTATGTGGATACAACGAGTTCTAAAGGAGCTGAACTTGCCAGGACACGATACAGTTCACATGTTCACAGACAGTCAGGCAGCTCTGAGCATTGTTAAGAACCCTGTCCATCATGACAGAACGAAGCATGTGGAGATAGACAGACATTTCATAACAGAGAAGGTGGAACAAGGAATTATCAATGTGAGCTATGTTCCATCAAGACAACAAACGGCTGATGTCTTGACTAAGGCACTGTCCAAAGATCTATTAGAACATTTCAAGTCCAAGCTTGGCCTGATCAACATCTATACCAAGCTTGAGGGGGAGTGTGGAGAATAATGATAGTTATTCTCTTTCCTTCTTTGTATTTATCTTCCTTTTTTGTATATAGGTTATATATGGTAGTTAGAAGTCTAATTAAGGAAGGTCTCTTCCAGACCTGTATATATATGTAATACCTAGATCAATAATAAATCTAAGAAATCAACGAGGTTTAACTTTCCCTAGATTGACACAAATCTTCACATAGACACATGCATAAATACTATATTCAGTCAGGCGATGGACAGATTATTCCAGATGATTTCCATTGACTCCACTGTTTTCCATTTATGGACAGGAAATAGACAGTTCTAAAATTTCGAATATCAGAAGGACAACATACTCACAAGCTTTCCTAAGGCATCATAGCTCGATGAAAGCAATCTAGCCAACAAGTTGCACTTTAGTTCTTCATTTGGTATAGAACTAAGGATTGTGCTGATTGCACTTATTACTTCTTCTTCTTCATCTAAAGGTAAGTGCCTCTTCTCCAAAGCCTGTAACACAAAATGATCAGCTTTACAAAGAAATGGAAGATCGAATATTGACACTTTGGGGGAATACAAGCATCATGGGGAAATACATAAACGAAGTAAGAAGCAAAAAAATTGTCAGATGTATGCATTACAGAACATAGATTTGCCTAAGCATATTTATATTTCACTGGAGTATATCAGGGATAACTGTGCAGTGGCATCTACGAGCTTTGATATTTTGTTTGGAGTCGAAGGTAGTCATGAAATTACAAATCAGCTGCAGAAACTATTATTTCCGTAGGGACACTAATCTCAACCCTTCTTAATATAAATTTTTCAACCAGATCCATCCTGTTTTTCACAATCTTTCATATGCTTGCTCACGATGAATTTCGTACATTGTTTGGTTATCACCTTCAGCCACATACACTCTCCAATGGATACTGAAGATATCAGAAAAAGACTGCTTCAGATGCCAAACTTATGGTGGAAAAGCCACTCAAAAATATATTGACTAATATATTAGCATACCCATAGCATTTAAAAAAAAAATTAGACCATGTGTCCAAATATTAACAAATGAAATACCAACAAGTTGTTACTAGAGAGAGAAAGCATTCACAGCTGAAAAATATAACACATAGCTTGATTATGGAAAAAAAAAGACATAGATGCAAGGCAATATGGCAAGCATGGCATCCTATAACCCTTTACCTCTCCTATCCATAATAGTATTTCCAAATTTGCTGGATCATAAATTACAGCTGAACATTCTTCACAAAATTTACGCAGGGCAGAGGCACAAGCTATCGAGGAATGATTCTCTGAAATCCCTGCAGCTAGAAATAATCTGAAGTTGCAAATAAGTATAAAAGCAAACACAGAAGGGAGAATTCAGGATGACAGGGTCGCAATAGACAAAATAGTTCAGAGGTCCAGAAATATAAAAAGGGGAGGTCAAAAGACTGAAAGGAAACAAGATGGCACGAACAAATTCCCGATTAGAAAGTATAATAAATGCATAAATCTTATGTTATTTGAGAATTAAGACACTGATCCTTACAGCATGGGTCTAGAATTAGCTTGAGATGTAGCTATCCACTTTGAATATGAACCAACAACGTCTGCAAGAGCTCTGCGTACCTAAACAGAAACCAACAATCAGCCACAAGAAAAAATAAAGTGCAAAAAAATTACTTGGAAGCTAGACCAAAATGTCTTACTGGAGTTACTGAAAACAAATGCAATCCCGTTGTGAAGTTCAATATTCAAGAGCAGTCTTACCACACTCATGAATCCACTGAGCTCATCCGGAGGCCAAGTGGATAACATCGTGACTAATTGCATGATGCAAGAGATGTCAAACATCTGGCCCTCCTGCAAGACTACTTCAGAAACCTGAAAAAAAATGCATTTTTATGCCGTTAGATACTGCAAATTTGACTACAATTGTGAATGCAAAATATGCAGCATTCTTTGTTGTAATTATAGTGTCTACACCATTTTTTTATGAAAAATAGTGTCCACACTTGAGATGAAAAGGTTAAATAACTTCGAAGTACCACCCAGTTGAATAGACATTTTATGTGAAAATCAATTTTTATAAGCAGCAGAGATGATTAAACTACACCACATCAAAGATACAGAATGAAACGGAAAGAATAACTGTGTGGGGCAGAAGGGAAAAAACAGGATAGTGGGCTGCAGTTTAGGATGCGTACCGCAGGCAATATATGTGGGTAAATGAGACCTACGCCAAGATGCATATGCATAACCTCAGAATGTTCCATAGCTAGAAGTTCCAAATGGGTGGGTCCATCGGGTTTGGGTAGCGGGAGAATCAAGCTACAAGTTGGACTGGTTACAGGTGCTTGAACTTTTGGTCAATCAAGTTATAGAATGGTTGGGTTGGGTTGGGTTGGGTTTATCGCGTTGCACCAAATTACATTCTTGTGTAAACCTCAATGTGTATGTACTTGAGATAATAGTCATTGGAGTTTGGGTCAAGTAAGTTATGTATTAATCAGGCTGCAGTCAATCGAGTTGCAGGCTAATGCGATCATTAGGTTTACACGCCAATTTGGTTATTGACTGAGTGTGTCACAACCCACTGATTTTTCAATCTGAGTTAAGATTGGATTGGACTCGTGAGTTAGTTGAATCAGATAATATTTTAACAGCTTTACCAAAAACCACTAATTAAAGACCATATATGTTGTATCATATTTCAACAGCACTAGTTAAATGGTCGGGGACATGAAACAACTTCTATAGAGTATTCAGCCTTCATGAACTAGGTTATTAGATCTATCACCCACAGTAGAAGTACTTTTGTCTACGAGGGTTTAGTCTCGGAATGAAGAACATTCACCAAGAAATCAACCTTCCCCACAAGGTACAATTGTGATATGTGCTTAGTCACCAAAGGGAACTTCTGATTATGATGCGTTTCAGGAAAAATTATTTAACATATGAATTCTGAATGATCATGATAACATGCAGAAAAATTGATTGCAAGCGCAATTGACAGGGGCCAGTTGGAATAAACAGGTCTTACCACATTAAGAACAAATAGTTTAGCTTCCACCTCTTTCCAAGGTGTTGGCGCGTTTGTTGGTGCCCAACCACCAAAAAGGACCTAAATAAATAATATAAAAATATGGTAAGAATGTCTAGTCACATGCTAAAACTGCTGAAACCAAAAGCTTAATGGATTTGAAATAATAACAGAATCTCAATTCTGAAAGTCGATCATACTGAAAATTCCAGAAATAAGTTTGCCAGACTATATTTGACCAAAACAAAACATCATTTGCAATGCCTTCAAAGAAACAGTAAATACAAGCAGAGAGAGCACAGCTATAATCAAGTTCCAGACATCTTTACAATTCCAATGTTTGCTGATACATCGTGCACATCCATGTAAATCATTCAAAAATCAACTGGAAAGCATAGCCAGTTGACAACGATAAGGGGACAAGAAAGGTGAAAGGTTCACTAGCTGTCAAAAAATAACCACTTGGGTGTTTAAAATAACTAACCATATCCTTTGAACTATTTGTCAAAAGGGTAGATATCATTTCATAAATTAAATGGACTAACATAGGCAGTGTTGGAAATTTCATCATAAGACTATATTCACATCTAAATGAAAACATAGGGTCAAATACTTTTGCAGTCACCTAAGTTTGTATGTTGTGTCAACCCGGTCACTTAACTTTGAACTCGGTCGAATTGGTAACTTATGTTTTAACTTTGTTACAGTGTGTTCACTTGGTTCGCTTTTGTGATGATTTCGTTCAAAGTGCGACATAGACATGACATGTCATCAATTATATTCATTTAGGTGGTTAGTTTTGCAGTTTTTATTGGACTTAAAAACAAATATAATGGATAACATAACATGACATGTCTACATGTCACTTTGAATGAAAATCATCACAAAATCGGACCAAGTGACCACGTCGTAACAAAGTTGAAACATAAGTTACCAATTCAACTGAGTTCAAAGTTAAGTGACCGAGTTGACACAACATGCAAACTTAGGTGACCGCAAAAGTATTTGACCCTGAAAACATATATCAACTTTTGAACGTAGTAAATAAGACCCCAATAGATCAAGCACCTTTTGTAAAAACCTGGTAGGTCTTAAGAGCTGGCATATGTCGACCAGTAGTTCAACAAGATTCATCCTGAAATGGATAAGACCGTCAGGTAGTTCCAGAACACCGCTCTGCTCATTGAATGTAGACTCGTCAACCTGCCAGACGCAAAGTTTCAACACATGAATATAGTAAACAAGACCAGATCATGAAATGTATGATATTTACTTATTTTTTTAAATGTATGATAATAAAACACCTAATTTGTTAGTTTATGGCTGCAGTTTCATTCACTTGAATCAAACATCAGCATTTGCTAGACGGCACGTATTTGGGGATTTGGTGACGAAGTGGAAGAAAAAACAAACAATTCTGAAGGAATCTTTTCAAAGCTAGACTCCTGAGTTCATTTAGGAAAATCATACCTGCCATGGTAATAAAAAATCATAACCAAGCTCAACTGTGACTATATCTATATGAGGCATGACTGGAATGAATAACCCTACATAACGTGAAAAGAATGCAGTCTAGGATTTTGGGTTAGAACGTTCTCTCATGTTCTGAACATGGGTCGAAGTCACACCGTACGCATGTATATCTCCACTTCACCACAAGGTATTCCCTAAACATAATCAGAACTAATATGCATGCTTTATTCGAGAACAAAAGTGTGAAAATCTACACTAAAAAGGTAAAAGAAGGTACTGCAGAAAAAATGAAGGAAATACAGCTAACGAGAGGGTGGCTGCAGGGACAAGAGGAAAATTAAAGAATAGAGCCACACCTGGGCTCGTAACAAAAGAGCATCAACCAATGCTAAGAAGATGGAAGAGAAAATGGCTTCAACATGATTCTTCTCTACAGTACCATTGGAATCAAGGCCAAGTATATAGCTCACAAGGGTAGACCTGCAAAATATGCTCACAGTTACAGAACATTGAGAGAAATTGTCTCAAAGCAACCCACCAAAGAGGCAAACGTGCAACATACAAGCATAGTATTTCGATTTTAGAACATATACCAGAATTGCAATGTTGAATCTGCAATCTCCCAGTCTTCACTTGGATATGCCACACAGCTGATAGTAAACAAACTAATCAGAAAACAAAAACAAATCTACAACAGAAAGAATCATACAAGATACACTCCACCCTAAATATGCGTCATGCTCGATCATGCACATAATAACTTTTTCAGCATAGTTACATATTGGCAACAAAACTGAATCCAAGAGAAATGAAAACACATGATGAATGACATCTCAATTTATCAATTACTGCCAAGCATTTCAAATGCACAACAAGAAATAGCAAGCACATATAGTGGTCACCTGCAGTAGCCATGGATAAAATTCCCGATTCACTGAACAATGAACAAGGAATTAAAGTTTTTCATGGGAATGAAGGTACGAATGAATCATACTTCCCTCAAAGAGATCCTACAGCAGATGCTAAATAATTCACATCAAGCAACCTACTATCTGGTCATAAGGCACTTAACCATGATTACTATAACATGTGAGTACACATGAACCCCAGTAATTACGGATGTTATAAAGGATTCAAAAAACCCATTCTCTGCATGGAAGGACAAGAAGCATGCAATCAATGGAAGATACCCATTTCAAAGATGTTACCTAAGCATTGCTTCTGTCAATGCTAGAGCCTCAATACTTGCCTCCACAATGAGAGATGGTGCCTATGGTAACCCAGCAATAGAAGAGACGGTCAAGGGGGATGTGATATAGAAGAGTAAGTTAAAAGTATGAAAGAACTTAATTACCGCCTGTCCAATTTCTGACATTAGGCATGCGAGACCACTGATGACTTTTTCGTCCCTATTATTAATAGCAGAAACAAGAAGCACCTCCTTGAGAAACTGTATCCTGTGCAGCAGAATCTGTTGTAGTCCCTGAAAGAACAAAATGGTTAAGAAAAAGAAAAAATAAATAACTTGGTTATAAGTCCTAGATTCAAGTACTTAACAGGACTACTTTAAAAAATATCCTATATGAGTATACTTTTCTCACATCCTAGCTCGCAAGATTTGTGACTTTTATAAAATGAAACTAGGTAAATTGGAAATACAAAAGATTGATTTCCAAGTCAAATGGATAAAAGGTAAAGTGTAGTACTCCAAGTTCAGTTTGGGAGTCAGAGAAAACAGAAGTTAGATTTTGGTCTTCATTTTAATGAATGCCTTAATTTAGCTTTTGCAATAACACATTAACACTACCTGCTTCTATAATCAGAGTAAGGTGAAAGAGACTAGTTTTACATAAGAGTACATGAGATTCACTACAATCCAAGCATGAAGTAGGTCGGGATTTCTTGGTAGCAGACCACAAATATAAACAGGAAAGAAAGCACAATCAATGAAGAAACTTAAACAAAGTTACTTGTTTCAGCAGTGATATACCTCATATCGACTTGCAAGTTCGATAAGGACTTCAATTGCTAAATCAAATGAAGAAGAAACCTGCAACCAGAGGTAGAAACTTTCAAACATGGATATCTCGCAACTTGGTTAAAGTTGAATCTGAGTATCATACCTGCAAAGAGTTAAATACAAAATTAAGAAGTGGATGTGTAGGCAACGAGTCCCGAGAAATATCTGAGAAGCCTCCAGCTCGCACCTAAGAACAAGACATTTTTTTAGAAAATTCATGTGTCACGCAGATTGCAATCAGCAACGCCATAAACATTTGCTGAAATAAAAATGGAGATGGTTGCAACTGTACTGCTGTCTTACCCAACTTAGTAAGCAACGAAGAACTTTCCTATCCCTCTCATGCAGTTGAACAGCATCATACTTCTTCTGAGACTGCTCCAGCAAAAACTCGAGCACCATAGGGGTATGTGAAAGAAGCTAATCCAAGAGATTATGTGGAATGAGTTGAGATAAAGTCTACCAAATATACATAGAAGATAAATATGATAATAATAAGTATCTAGGACAGAGAAAGAAAGACCTAAACCTCTTGGCCACATTGCCCTCTACGGAAGGAGCTTACACTAGAATCAGAATTTTGGGCATCAACAACTTCTTCTGGAAGAACAGTGAGCATCTCCAAGAGCGCAACATTACCATCATCATGGTTCTGCAGTGTCTGGAGACTGTAAAATAGCTGCTCGATAGGTTTTTGATCGTCCACAGCAGTAAGCATAAGGGAAGCAAGTGCAAGACATATTTGGGTCAAAAGCTGCATGTGGAGAGCACAAGAGCCCAACCAAGAAGTGCATGTTAGTTCTTTGCACCAATAAGCAGGTACTAACGTTAAAACAAAATTAATTTAGAAGACCACTGGAAATGTCGCCAACACTAGTTCGGTAGTGAAGGTTTAAGTCAATAAATAGCACACGGTCTAGAGCAAACCAACAAGCCTAATGCAGTTTGAGCAGACCTGGGGAGGACCAGAGCTAAATCTTTTAGCAGCGAAGAGCAAAGCATTGAGGAGGGAATGCTTGGGTCCAGACTGCAGGTAACGTCCTTCACTTCGTATCTGCAGCAAGGATAATATCAGCCTTGCTTTAGTTGTGCTGATAATAACAGCTATCATATAACCAGGTGCACATAAGGATTTATTAGTAAAAGAGGATATAGAGATTTGTTTTTAGGGCGAATAACAAAAGCTAGGACTTGTTAAAGAACATAGGGAAGAAATTAGCCAGGCAAAACAACTGAATTGCTCGCTATGATAAAACATAAAAAAAGGAAGAAGGTCGAGTCATGAGCTAGTATTGGAAATGCAAAAACGAGGAGAGGCAAAAAAGAAAAGGAGAAGAAGAAGGTTACTTTTCGTTTGAGAATCTGGGCGGCGAAGAAGTGAAGTTCAGAAATGGAGAGGAGAGAAGGAAGATGTTGGTGAAGGTGATCGGTGGTGAGGATGGAAGTGGCGACCTCCCAAGCGGAGTGGGTCTGCTGAAATTGGACAAGCCACTGATTAGCAGCGACGCGGTTGCAGGAATGGGAGTCGTGATTGAGGACTTGAACAGCCTGCGCTACTTTGATTTGAAGCTCCATTGGAAATGCTCTAATCTGTTAATCGCCGACAGGAGTATCCCATTCCGAGTTGCGGAAGCCGCATTGTTGAAAGTGGGAAGTTAAAGTCTTTTTGCTTTAATTCACTTTAGTCGCTCGCAGTATCACTCTCTCACAGTATGACAGGGCCAGGCTCCTGTTCAATTGGGGACACGACAGTCGCTGCTTCTGCTGCCGCTTGGGTTTGAGTGGGTGGATTAGGGATTTTATATTTATTATATATATACGCAAGTGGCGAGTGTGTGACTTGCAGCACGTGCAGTGGCGGTTATTCTTCTGCTAATCTGCTAATCTTCTTCTTCCACCGACCAATGCTTGCAATTAGGAGGAGTAAACTACTGGGTTGGTTTTTTTTTTTTTTTACACAGAAACTGAATTCTCTTTCATTGCACACTTGAAAAACGGTTTTACAAGGATGAGATCCAGTCCCCATGTAGGAGACCGTTTCTCTCCGCTTTGGCCACCCAATCGGCTTTAACATTAAGTGATCTTGGAATGAAAGAAAATAAAATATCTGGCCTATCTTTACAAAGATCCAAGATACGACCCAAATATCCAAAGCACTCCCAAGGCCATCTATGTTTCTGACCGTTGATCGCGATTATCAGCTCTTGGCAATCCGAAAGAATAGTGCAAGGGCAGTTCATGGATATAGCCAAAAGAGAAGCTTCAAGTAAAGCCCTAGCTTCTGCAACGATAGGAGAAAAACAGTAGAAAGTTCCAGCTTTCCCATCGATAATTTGTCCAACAGAGTTTGAAACAACTACTCCATAAGCCGCCTTCTGGGAGTCGTGTAGGAACGACCCGTCACAGTGTATCGTACGATATAGGATACTCGGCGGTGGACTAACATGGCGATGGGGTTGAGGGGCTAGAGCGGCGGGAATGGTGGCAGGGGACACATCAGAAGACCAAAACTCCAGATCCTCATTGAAAGTGTTGTGAATTCGTTCGTCTTTGGTTTTTTACCTGAAAAACAGAAATCGTTTCTGGCCTTCCAAATATTCCAACAGAGGGCAGAAATTTTTACCAGGACTCTGGTGTCGGTTGAATCCTTGAACGACATGAACCAATCATAGAAAGAGCTACCAAGTCCATTCCTGTTCGTGTTTGGCAAGCACTTTCTCCAAGCTGAGATCGCATGGGGGCATTGGAAGAAACAATGGAGAACGGACTCTACTTCCCTTTCACAAATTGAGCATAGAGGAGAAGGGGAGCACCGTCGTATGTGCAGGTTCTCTTTCGTTGCCAGCGCGTTATTACAGCAACGCCAGAAGAAGAAATTGATTTTTGGAGGCAGTGATAGGCCCCATAACCAGTTCCATTTTTCTCTTGCTAAGTCATTATCCTCTGAACCCGATGAAAGGCTATTTCCCTCATTGGAGATATGGTACGCAGATTTAACCGAAAAGGCCCCCGCCCTGTCAAACTTCCATTTCCATTCATCCTTCATTCCAATATGGCCGATAGGAATCTGACAAATTAACTCTGTGTGATACGGTATGCAGTAAAGGGAGATGGTGTTTCTGTCCCATTCCCTACAATTCTGTTTAATCCAGTCAGCCGCCACTTCGAAGGGACCGGTCTCGTACGCCAGCTTCATCGAAGGAATATTTGGTATCCAGGGATCTTCAGTAAGTCGGACCGATTCACCATCCCCAATAACCTTAACTGCTCCATTAGCTATAAGGGTTCTCGCCTTCAGAATTCCGGTCCAAATCCACGATGGTCTGGCTTTTTTCTTTGCCTCCATAAAATCTGTTTTGCGAAAATAGAGGCTTTTAAGGAGGCGGGCCCATAAAGCATCTTGATTGGAGAGAAGTCGCCAAGCTTGTTTTGCAAGAAGGGCCATGTTGAAATGGTGAAAATCCCGGAACCCCAATCCTCCTTGAGACTTTGGGACACTCATTTTTGCTGCGCTAACCCAATGGATGGATCGTTTCTTTAAAGAGCCCGCCCAAAAAAATTGACGAAGGATCGAGTTCATTTTGTTCAGGAGTTCTTTGGGGAGCTCGAACAGACTCATAATGTAACTTGGAATAGCTTGGATCACTGACTTCAGAAGGGTTTCCTTCCCCGCATGTGAAAGAAGTTGTCCTTTCCAAGATTGAGCCTTATCGAACATTCTGTCTGTGAGAAAAGAAAAGGTTTCTTTTTTGAGCGGCCCCACTCCGTTGGAACCCCTAAATAGGTGGACTTTGTATTCGCCAGAGGGATTCCCACAACTGCCGAGATATTCCTTTTATCTTGATCAGAGATATTTGCACTAAAAAGATAGCTGATTTGGCGGCATTGACTTCTTGTCCCGTTAGTTCCCCATACCCTTTTATGACCGTCATGATATTTGTGGCTTCTTCCTCCGAGGCTTTCCCAAAAATAATTGTATCGTCTGCAAAAAGGCAATGGGTTAGAAGAGGACCTCGGTGGGTGAGCCTAATCCCATGAAGTAAATTCACCGCAATATTTTTCTCGATAAGGGTTGAAAGAGCATTAGTCATAAGAATGAAAAGGAAAGGTGATAGGGGATCTCCCTGTCGAAGTCCTCTGGTCGGGGAAAAGAAGCTTGTAGATCGCCCATTGAAAAGCACATCAAACCGAACTGACCGGACGCAACTTCCAATCCACCTTCTCCACATCGTGCTAAACCCGTAAGCTTGCAGGATAAGATCAAGACATTCCCAATCAACCAGATCATACGCTTTCCTCATATCCATTTTCAGACACATATCCTTCCTTTTTCCGGTTTTTCTGATTTTGAACTGATGGAGAACCTCGTGAACGATGATAATATTATCTTGAATACATCTTCCTCCTGTGAAGGCCGCTTGGTTCTCCGAGATTAGTGATGGAAGACACTTTTTAAGCCTATTAGAAATAATCTTTGTAATTATTTTATATCTGTAATTGCAGCAGCTAATTGGCCGAAATTCTGACATTCTCGTGGGGACATGGGTTTTAGGGATGAGGACAAGATGAGTGTCACTCCATCCTTCTGGCATGATAGCATTACTGAAGAACTCCTTAATATCGCGTCCAACTTGTGTTCCAATCATATTCCAGTATTTGCGGTAAAAATGGCCGTTAAACCCATCCGGTCCCGGGGATTGGGAAGCTCCAAGTGAGAAGGCGGCCACTCTTATCTCCTCATCTGAAATCGTAACTGAAATTGCTTCATTGATTTCGTCTGAAATAAGATGGGGGAGGCTAGCAAGTGCCTCTGTCGGGATGACAGGTTGCCGCGCAGTGAATAGTTCGACGAAATACGATTTAGCCATATCGGGAAGTCTTCTAACATCCGTTATCCAATTGTCGAACTCATCTTGCAGTTTAGCAATGCGATTTCTCTGTCTCCGATGAATAGTCGAGGCATGAAAGAAAGCAGTATTACGATCTCCATTTTTAAGCCAGTTTTGTCTAGAAGTCTGTTTCCACATAAGAGCATTGTGTGCCCAGATAGCTTCCAATTCCCTTTTTAGTCTCCTTTCATCTTCTTTTGACAAATCTGACATTGGCCTTAATTGGAGCTCCCCAATCTCCTGCTTAATTTCTCTCTCTCTCTGAAGGCGTTGTCGCCTTTCTCTTGCAGCCCAATTCAACAATTCAGCTTTGCTCCTTTCCATTTTTTCATTGATGGACATGTCCAGCTCCCAAATGGTTGAAATGATATTGTTTGCCTCAGTACTAGACATCCAGCGATTATCATAGCGGAAAGGAGTATGAGAATTTTGCCTCGTAAGGTTCGTATTGAGTACTATCGGCGCGTGATCAGATCCGATAATATTCTCATGCAAAATTGAAGCTTGATCACACAAGATACGCCACGAGTGGTTAGCCAGGCCTCGATCAAGTCTACTTCGGATTTCATCTTCTTCGGATTGATAGTTAGTCCACGTGTATGGATTGCCTTGGATTCCAAGGTCTACGAGTGCATTATTGTTAATGAACTCTCGAAATGGCACCATCGACGAAAAGGAAACCGGGTTACCACCCTCTTTTTCATTCGTGTTTGTAATAGCGTTGAAATCGCCAATGGTAATCCATGGCTCATCCGATAGGTGCAGGAGTCCTATTTCATTCCAGCTTTCCCGTCTGACTACAGGGTCATTCGGTGCATGGACGAAAGTGCAATAAAACCCTACTTCCGCTTCCACAAACACGTGCACATAATAAAAGGTACTTGAAATTACATTTATTTTTATACCATTCAACCACCATAGAGCGAGCCCCCCCCCCCCCCCCCCGCGGAGCCGATAGGGTCTTCGTAGTGGGAATTTGCGAAATCCAACTCAATCCTCTTCCTCTCCATGTAACTCCGTTGATTCTTTGTCTCCATGAGGAAGATGATTCCGGGGCGGTGATTGCGAGAGAGGTCTCTCAGTTTGTCGATTGTAAGGGTCCGCCCCGCACCCCTACAATTCCAGCTCAATATTATCATGGATTGCGTGGTGGCATCCGGATGGCCACCGACTCCTCAGAAGCGGCCGAGCCGTGATTGATGCTTCCTTCAGCTCCTTTCTCAGCTCCCTGTTTAATCCCAGCTCCCTTGAATCCTCTAATCTTTTTCCTTGTTTTTGGCTTATTGAAAGGGTCAGTAGCAGGAGAAATTGACAAGGAATGGATATCAATACCAAGGTTAATTGCAGCATCTTTCTCCGTCTTCCTCTTCTTGAAAGACATCACTCATTCCCTCACCATGGCCGCCGCCGACGATCCAGCTCCCACCTCATAGGCGTTCTTTAAATAAGGAGTAGATTTTGGCCAAGCTGCACTGTAATGTGAGTCCGGGCTCCAGGAGTAAGTGGGGTTATGGAGATGGAACAAACCATCGGCCTGGCCGTGGTTGGCCCAAGTCGGCTGCCTGGGCGATTCGAATAACGGGCGTCTCCGGGCCAGGGCCGGGGGGCCTAAACGGAAGGCCTTCGAAATTAAGGACCTGGGCCATCGGCCCGTTCCATGAACCCGATAAGTGTTCTCCAGAACTCCAACCTGTTAGATTCGCGAGGGAAGCAAAAGTGTGATCTGGGCCATCATTAATCGGGCTCCAGCCAGCTCCGAAGTGGTTGCCAGCTCCGACTTGGTTCTGAATAGGGGTCGTCGGGATCCTTCCTTCCCCTTCCAAAGCTTCTTGTGGAGCTGGGTTAGTTGCACTATTGGGGCCGCTCATCAGACGAGTCTCCATCTGTCCTCCTGAAAGGAAGCCTTCTTCATTAATGGCAAAGCCCACATAGTTGGGGGATAGGCTTGGAGCCAGCTCAGCTTGGGTAGGTTGAGGAATAGAAGAGATGGTGGGGCTAAGGTAGAAACCCTCCATTTGTTGGGAGAACAACAACTCCTCTATTTCAGCTTCCCTCATCCTTATGTTTCCTCCTATCTCCCTTTGGTTCGACCTTCTTCCTCCTTCAAACCCCGGTGGGACTGTGCGCAGCAGAGGCGACATTGGAGAGAAATTGAAGCTAGGATCCACCTCATCTTCAAATCCAAGGAACAAATTTGTGGGCACTAACGGGGATGAGGGAGGATCATATCTGGTAGCTTCTGGAAAGAGCATCTGCAGAGTTGGGGTAACCAACTCAGGTGAATTTGTGCGGCTACAACCATCTAGTGGAAGGTGCCTAGCTAATCCTTGCCCGAGAGCTTGGGGGGAGGGATTAAACTCCGCGCCTGATGCGCTGAACCTCGATGAAGAACCGCTTCTATTAGTGTGCCCTTGCCCCTAATCAGTGGTTGACCTCCACTCTTAGACGATTCTTCTTCGTCATCTGAGTTCTGATTGGAGTAGACTCCCACTTTTAGTGACGCTTTGTATACCCCGGATGGTATGCCTGGTAGGCCCCTTGCCATGTCTTCCCTTCTTCCTTGGCAAATTTCGATTAAGTGCCCTATACGCCCGCAGTACAGACAAAGGGTTGGATTCTTTCATACTTGAAAGAAACCTTATGCAGATCACCCCCATCAGTTTCCAGCTCGCAATAAGTCTGGAGGGGATCAGCTGTGGTAACCTCTGCATATGCTCTTACAACTCTTGACCATCTGCTCTTATCCAAGCCAGTTGGGTTTATTGCCAATAACCCCGGGAAATAGTTATTGACAATTTGCCTTATCAAGTCCTCCGACCTGAGCGGAGCTGGGATGTCCAAGATATGAACCCAAAGAGGGATGTTTTTGAAACAAACATCCTCTGCAATACCAGATCCATCCCAGTACTTGAGGCTCAAAAGCGAACCTAAGACCACGTATGGCTGGTTGTTCCACGCATAGGCCCTTTGCTTCTCATTTGGAAAAGTGATCACAAACAAATTGTTCCTGTGTTCCACCTCCTGCACATGAGCTTGGCATTGCCCTAGCCAGGCCTTCCTAGTGACCCCTATGATAGCCCCTTTCAAGATGGTCTTAGTCGAAAGGCAATGTCCTACGAGGTGAACTGGTGAGTTGCTGTCTGTACTTTCTGCAGTGGTGATACGCATCCTGTTCCTGACCCCGACCGAGGGATGAGGCGTATCTCGGGAAGCAAATAGTTGAGACATGGTGAGAATATCTGTAAACCTAGCTGTGTTTGACTTGTGTTGTATATCTCTGCAAGCTTGGAGAAAGGTATTTTTGCCTAATCTCTTGTACTGGTATATAATCTCATACACTGCTGGGTTAAACGTTGCTTCTACCCTCCTCATCTTAACTCCTTGATTAGAAGGTCTAAGCTCCATAGGTGTAGCTGTATTAACTTCACTTCTCTTTACAGCTTCTACCTGGGAGCAGAGTTTAATAAATGAGGTTAAGCCGTCTTCTAACCTAATCTTTACTTTCCAAGTCCTATCTGAGGAAGCTAAAATCCCCTTATTTGCCTGCAGATGCTCCAACTTGGAGTAGTAGTAATGAGGGGAATAAACTCTCAGATCTGGAGTAATAACTTCTCTGTCGTCAAGGAAAAAGTAAGCTGAGCTTCCCTTCATAAATAACCTCTTCTCCCTTCCTCTATCCGGCGGGCCCTTCCTTAGATTCGAGCAGTAGAGAATGAACAGAGGAATATCAGATCTGCATTTACTCCTCCTTCGCAGAGAGAGGCGTTGGACAAAAACCAAGCTGGAGACGCGTGAGCTGCCATAAGAAGTGAGGAGGTTGTTCGACTTTGAGCCAGGGTTTGTGGGTTGAGAGTTGAGAGACGAGAGTACAGAGCATTTAAGGAACACCCTTGAAATCTCTTTTTCCACATATTTGTGGCCCAAAACGGAAAAGGAGAGACGGGGGATGGAAATGGGGTTCTTGTTCAGGTGAAGAAGGACTATTAGCTTTTTATTTATCTGTTTGTATAGTATTTTTGAAGATCCAGAAGCTTCAAGGAGCTTGTTCATAACCCCAATGGTTGATTCAAACTCCAAAGCGGAGTGGGTACAGAGAGCCGTTGGCTCTAGTGAGAAGTCAGAGCAAATACTCTCTCTAACTTTTTCCATCCAACTCTTACTGGGTTGGTTATTATCCTGAAAAGTGGAATCTGAATAGTGAATAGTCATCCACTCTCAACTTTATGCTAAACTTATTAAATGATTGTAATAGAAGAATAGTATACTCTTTTGTTTTTTTCCTCTCTCATGGCTGGTTGGCTATCCACTACTTATCTTAAATGATTGTAACATTTTATTTTAATGTTATCATAATTTACCTTCATCTTATTATGTTCCTCATACTTAATCTTCGATCAAATTTTGACAAAAATGCATTATGATAAGAACATGTTACAGTTACGTCAAACGAGTTCCAACTAACCATTTGAACAATCTTTACATCTAATTGAGGTACAGTTAAAACAGTTGTTAAATCACCCGGGGTTCCATTTTCTTCGCTTTCACTGTTTAGGATAAATCCAAACTTCACATGATGAAATAAGAAACAACAACATGTACAAACGTGTGGTGCTGATTTACTTACAATAATTGACAAACGATTTCTTCATCTACACAATTGCCTAATCACACCAGAAAATAATATGGCAACAAATCCCAAACCAAAAGAAAGAAAAAATTGTCGTCACTTTGTTTCTTCTTCTACTCCTACGATCACAGGGTTTGAGGAAGCTCCAAGCTTGACTCCGCAACTTCTTTAACACCATCTTCATCCATTGAGATCTTGCTCCATCCTCCATTCCTCAACGAGAATAGCTTCGGCCTGTCAAACACGCTCCCTCTGAATCCCGTTATCTTCGATGATACCATTGGCATCACCAGCACTGCCGATGCATTAATTGTATCCTCCCCAAGCCCAAGCGGCACCGAACAAGCACTCTGCAACCAAACACCAACCACTTTAGTCCCCAAAAAACCAATATAAACAAGTCATCATCTTCTCTTTTGCACAAACACTAAACATGCAGCTGTACCTTTGCTTTGGACATTATCTCCACCATCTTCACTACTATTCCCTGCATTGGTGACCGTTTCTCCATATTTTGTCTCTCTTCTGCTACGAATGCAAGCCTGCCACAGACTCGTGCAAATACAAAAGCCACTTAAATAACTACTACAAAAGCACCACCTCAAGGTCCATTTCCACATCAACACAAACCAGAATATACCTGTCTGTTTCGCCTGAAGAAACAACGGAAACCAAAGCAGACGTTTCCTTGGCCTCACCACCTGAAAGTTTCACCACCAATCTTTATTTTCCCATTCTCTTTTCAACTGTACTCTGATACTAACTCAGCTAGATGCCATAAATATTACATACCTCTTGACTCATCGGGGGCTAGCAAAGAAATGCCTATGAATACGCACATCATTCCTAATATGAACATTGTTGTTCTCAAAGCATCAAATACCTGCAATGAGACAACAGTTAGCTTTGCAGGTTGTATATATGTCTCTGCTCGAGACACCAGTAGCAAAATGCATGGAGCCGATTTTAGAGTATACAGATAAATCCCTCAGCAATTCAGGAAGAGATAGTAGTGTGTATGCAGAATATCTATCCATGCAAGATAAACTCCTTCTAGTGGAGCGCTTTGTTTACAGACAACCCTATTCAAAGGATAACAAACTAAGCCACTGCCACTAGAGGTTGTGCAAGAATCGTGTTGGTTACATTCGTCAAGTACAACAGAAGATAAAATCATTTTAGATGATCCTGCATGAAACTTCATGACATAAACCACAAGAACATCAAATTACAGCTAGGTAAGAACCATCAGAATGGCTATTGCTTAATAAACAATATAAGAACAGGGAAACTTGGGAAAAGACCTGATACTCCTGGAAGTAAACAAATCCTGTACATATAGAGAAGAATGTCCACACTATCTGAAACATTGGAACAATTAAAATTGCATCAAATAATGCTAGTCCTTCATTCAGCCTTGTCATCTGCACAAGTACAACACAATTTAATGTCTGCTCCAGCAAACTCTAAACACAGGGAAAGACAACAAAATGGAGAAGTAAATCCCCATTTGGACTAACTATAGTAGCATACCCAAAATCCAGCTGTGCTAAGGAAAAGAAGAAGCATAGAGTAAGTGAACCAACTGTGCAACTGATAGCTGCTAGACATTGCCAATCTTAGCAGATTGGACCTGAAAGTAAGAATGCCATGTTAAACCAACTTTCATAGGAAGAACAAGCAATTATATCTGCAACAGCTCACTTACAGAGATTTTGCAAACAAAACAGAGCATGATCCAACTGCACCTGAAACTAACGCATAGGAGAAAGGAAGTAATGTATGCCAGTGTGGTCTAAGGTCTTGTCCTGAGACAGCCAGCAGCAGTTCCCCTCTCCTGAATATTACAACACTCCATAAGAAAGAGGCAACAATTGAGGGATGATTTTCTCAAATTGAAATACAGAATGTATGGGCTGCAAACCCACCTGTAAATGTATTGATGCAGGGCAACAATTAAGATTAAAATCATAAGGTAGAAAAGAAATGTAATGTTGCTGTACTTCTCCACCAACTGCTCTGGAGTAAACACTGTAAGACAACAATTGACATCAAGTGAACTTTTCTAGTCAGAAAACAATGACAATCATTTACAATAAGCATTCAACTTTACAAGAATATAGGAAACCACTTTCCTCTCAACTCCCCATAACAACAGAATGTAAGTGATAAAAGTAGTTTCTTTAATGCATCCATATCAATATTAAAATGTAAAGGGAATGCAAGCTACTGCCAAAACTATTATAAGAAAAAGAAAATGCGAGCTACTTCACTAGCTACATTGACTTTAATGATCACATAATCCATGGAAGTGAATGGCCAACTTCAATACTTCATGACACCTGGTGTTTTTGCGTGATACCAGACAAGTAGCTGACTCGTCCAGTGCTACAAACTCATAAATGAACAATTGACCAATCTTCCTTGCAGGTTTATATTAATACAGGAAGTAATCTTAGTCACTGATATGTAATGTCCCAAACTAAACTAATGCTTTCATTAGAAACAGAAGCAGTTAAAGAGGAGGGTTAGACATGGATTAACAGATGAACCAGATCCAATTAGTTACCAGGAGATTGATGGTTCCCAAAGGCAACAAGGAAAACATTTCCCAGGACAATAAAGGCTGTGGCGACAAGGACTCTGCATCAAGAGGAAAAAAAGAATTCCAGTCAGTGAAATTGGTTACATAAAGCAAGGAAATCCAAAATAGATACAACAGCTCTGAGATTGTTTTTCTCAGTTCAGGTTTCAACATACTTGACAGTCACCATTTTGTTGAACACGAAGTAAGCAAACGCAATGTTGGACACAAACTGAACAGACCCAAGGGCAGCAAGAAGTGACTGCACATGAAGAGAATAAAGGAAAGAAAATCAAGGTCAGGAACACAGACACAAGTTTCAATCTCCGATAAAAGCACAGCTTTGTAAACTCAAATAGTAGAGAAGCATGACAGATACAAACCTGTGCAGCATATCCGAAGGAAACGAAGTTAAGGCAGTTTCCAAGAAAGAAAAACACGATACCTGCATAACAAAAGCAGAATCTTCATTGCTGAAAATACAAGAACCTTTTTTTTTTTTTTATGGATAGCATTAAATTTAGTTAGAAAGTAGAAGTAATGAGTCGAGACCTCACCAACCCGCCAACTCTGGAAGTGTATAACAGACTTGAGAGGAATCTTCCCACCTGCGCCCTCACTATCCATGAGTGAATGTCTTTCTCTCTTGAAACAAATTTCCAATGTCAGTCAAAATATACGATCTTGAAGATACTATGCCATGACTAGCTGGTACAGGGTAATACAAATTCACGGCAGATCACTGACGATAAGAAGGAACACAGGAGCAAGGTCTGAATAGCAAGATATGAAGTAGAGGTTGTAAAAGACCTCATTATGGCCGACTTTAAGGAGGTTAGTCCCAAAGTTGATGGCAATGCTGCCAAAAAGGTTAATGACAGCTCCAACGATCCACTCCCCCATGGCTTGCAGATGTGAGGTTTAGCAGTATGATCCTCTATAGAGTATGTTGCATGAGAAATTGCGGTTGTAAACAGATGGAGGACGGACCTATCAAGCAAATGAAGAAGGCATAGAGGTAACAGTTAACTGATAAACAAAGAAGCGGAAATGAGATCTAATGTAGGAATTATGTTAAATACAAGAAATTGGTTAGTAGATCTAATTGGCAAGGTGAGGCAGATCGGAGGATCATTGAGGGTGAAAAGAAAAGAAAAGAAAGAGATCTGGTGGTCACCTTAAAGAAAAAGGAAACGCCAGGAATCCGGTTGGCGAATGGCGAGAAGGATGAATAGGTTAGGGCTTCGGATTCTACAATGATGCCGATATGAGGAGGAGGAGATGATGCGATTATGGAAGAAGGAGGGAAATTAAGGAAAGAAAGGAAAAAGGAAAAGGAAAAGGAAAGCAGAGTTATGTATGAAGAAAGGACGACGAAAAATCAATTCAACAAAGGCGGAGGCGGAGGAGGAGAAAGAGAAGGGTCAACAGCAAAAGCGTGATGACATTTTACCCTCTACTACCCGGCAGTAAGTAAGGATGAAGCAAGTAGGGGAACAAGGAACGGACTAATTCGTTTTATTATTTTACCCTTTTCTACCCTTTTTTTTTTTTTTCCATTTTTGTCTACCCCAAGTCTTAACCAAAAAAAAAAAAAAAAGTCTTGCTTGGTGTTCCTGACTGGAAAAAAACGCAGAGAAATATGGCTGACAATCACAAAGGAAGCTGACCATAACATGAACAATAGTTGTTTGTTTCTTCTGTTCGACTGTAAATTAATAATCATAATCATAGTCCTAATATGTTGAAAGTGGGTGGTCTAGCATTTCTTCAGTATAATTCCGACATTAAATTTTTTAACCAGGTTGCTTCATGATCGAATTCATTATGTTTTAACCAGCAGGTTGCATCATTAAATTTTGTAACTTTAGCCTCACCCATTCATCCATCCATCCATCCGTCTTTGTAGTTTGTAGTGCTTCAATCGCCTTGGCAGTTGGCACGGTATAATGTCAGAAATTACGGGAAACAAGAAATACTGCTAATTACCCCACTCAAAGCCACAACTTCTGGTTCCGGGTTGACACAAATATAGCTCTATGATTTTGTAACAATCAACCATTACAACGACTCAACTACTGTCTACTATGAAATGGACAAAATGAATGAATCACAGCAAAATTGCAGTTATCACGCCTCAGCACTCTGCGTTTGCGTTCCAAGAGATTGCCTAAGTTTTCTCTATTCCACCTTAACGATTCAACGCGGACAAAACCATATCATACTCCTCCCTCTTCAGGATATCATCTCTAACTAACATGGACTTAATTACAGCAAAACAATATGAATCCAAACAACACACTTATACTAATTACGAATCATTCATACCCTGTTGCATTGCAGTATTATCTCAACTAATTACTACACAAGCCCAGAATTCATGAATGGAAACAATACCAAGATGCCAAAATATGATTCATTTGCAGACATGACATAGAGTTGGTTTTTTGGTATAAACACAGAGAGTTGTTGATAAGGAAGTAAACAAGGTCATCCTGAACCTGATTACTCTGAACTAAACTTCAGCCTCATTGAGGATGCCCATTAGCTAGCGATAAAGCTTATCAACAATGCAAGCGCAGCTAACAACTCTACTTTCTCTCCCATGGCAGCAACACAATTCAGTAACCGTGAAGGAAATTGGCAAGAATGAAGCTTCAAGGTCACATAAAGGAGACATCAAAAGCTCTATACTGGATTCCACTGCTGCTGCTAAACACATAATTGGGCTGACTGCTCTACTGAAAGCAATAAAAGGAGTGCGACACTAACAAACAAACCTTCATGCCTGAGTGCCGCTCAAAGCCTTCATCTGAACATGATTGACATCAGAAGCAGTAGTGGGCAAGGCCTCGTAGGATGATCCTGATCTCTTTACCCCAACTGACCTAGCCACGAGAGCGTACACCACAAGCACAGTAATCACAACGAACATCACATGGAGAAGGAAGGCCAGATCCAAAATCGCCACAGCTCTCAACCTCGAATCCTCCAGATCGCACTTGGTGGAGCCTTCCACTCCACTCACCACATCCAGCAACCTGTGGCATCCTTCCGGGATGAAGGCCTCCACGTAGAGTGAGAGCCCCGTCTGGAGCACCCACAGCCCCTGCAGGCAGACGGCAGCGCTCAGTCCGATATCGGCCAAGAACAACCTCGGCTGGAAAGCGAGGACCAGACAGAGGAGGGAGGCGAGGGCGGAGATTTGGGCGGAGACGGAGTCGCACTTGGCCTGGAGATCGGAAGTCTGGACGGAGGCGGAAGAGGAGGAGACGGAGTAGGTAAGGAAGAAAAAGGCGGAGGCTAGGGCGAAGAAGAGATCAGGAGGGAGAGGGAGGAAGGAGGTGGAATCAGAGAGGAGCAGGGAGAGGGTAAGGAGGAGGAAGAGGAAGAGGACGGCGGCGGACTGGAGGGAGGTGAAGCGGTGAACGGGAGTGCGGCCTTTGAGGAGAGGATCAGAATCGGAGGAAATTAGGGTTTGGTGTGCGGAGGCGACGAGGAGAAAGAGAATCAGAAGGTATAGAGGAAGGTGTCTGAGGCGAGAGGAAGAGGAGGAATTAGGGAAGGGATGGAAGGGTTTGGCTGCATAGGACTGAGGGGATTTGAGATAGGAGCGAGCTGAGGAAATGAGGTGGTATAATCCCAGGGATATCAGGGCAGACGACGACAGTATTTGGTAGAATAGACCCGCCATTGATGATGATTTTGCTTTGTGGATTCGCTTTTGCACCTTCTGTTTCTTCCTCTCCGATCGCCGGGAGCTGCTATTGTTTCAGATTATTAATGTGTCTGGCTTCAGAGAAAAAAAAAGCATCAGAGATTCTTTGTTGATTTTTTTTTTCTAAATAGAGTTTGTCTGAGAGGCTCTGTTACCTTTTAAAGATGGAAGATGAAGACGGAGAAGACTGGTATGCAACCCCGCCGTTCGCCGGGGGCTAATTCACAGTCCAATAATATAGTAGAGAGACTGCACCATCATTCTTCTCAGGCGGAGTGGCTGAAACAAGACTCCTAAGTAGGTTATTCACTAACCGTAACCGGGTCGAGTCGAACTTCAACTTGTTCAAACTTGGCTCATTATTTTTTAGACTAGCTCGATCTCAAATTCGAGCTGCTACAAAATTTAAGTTTGTATTAAACTCGAGTCAATTTGAGACTGCCTTGTTAATTATTTTGTATGAATCGAGCTTGAATTTAACTAGAACTTCACTAGTTAAAAATTCATGACAACAAGTACATTTTGAGATCAACTTGAAGTTTGTAAAAAAAAAAATGAGTCATGCTTATAAAATAAGTTATCTTAATATTTATAAGTTTATACTTTTTTATTTAAAATAGTTAAATCTAAATCATGTACTACTTGAAGTTTCATTAGCACAATGTTTCATTTGAACCACACAACCAAGCAACGATAAAAAGAATAACAATAGTAGTCTGTTAAGTTACCGCATTGAGCTCCTCTAAAATAAACCTAACCATGGTGGCGCCTGCAGCGACTAGAGCATCTCCGATCAAGTCAATCTAATGCTTCGACCACAATAAAATGGAGGTAGTCATCATCCACTACAACTGAATCTCTTCTCCCTAGCTGTCCCGTCGACGAGATCCCCTATGTTGATTGTGTCACCTCTATCTGGTCATCAACAGCCCTTGAAATTTGAATCCTCTTCCATCGCACGCTGCTCGGTGACTGAAATACTCGGTTGCAGTCGAACAAGGTGATTCACCACTCAGTCATGCATAATCTCCTTTCCTACTCTACTCATGTATATAAAGTTGTTGATACTGTTAATTTAAGGCCTCGTTTTTCGCGCCAATGAAATTAGTTGGATTGTACCAAAGTGGGTAAATCCTTATTTCCCGGTCATTAAACCCGTACGTGAATTGGGCGGATTTGAAAGTCGGCCCACTTTGAAAACCACCAAAAACCCTGTTTTGAAATCCCTCTTAACAGATAAGGATTTGAAAATTGTAGCCCTATATTTCAACCTAATCTAGGATTATTATTTTTTTGTTAAACCGCAACATTATTTTAATTTTGGACAATTCGCAACTAATATAATAAAATCTAAGAGTAGTGCAATCATTTCTTGTAATTAAGGATTTCAATTCCGTTTTTTTATTTGTATGGAAAACAAGGAGTTTAATTTCGGGAAATGCCCAATTGCTCTTGAATTCAATTGCGGTGGAATTGTCTAATCCCGCCAGTATTCAAAATTTACGAGGCCTAAGTTTTCTAAACTGTTTCATTTATCGTTACCCGTGAATCCCCCCTAATTGAAAGTTGAATCCATTGAGTGGATCACCTCCTCTGAATGAAATGAATGCCAATAGAGGATCATCGCCATCCAAGTCACCATTCCGATTAGGGTTCTCTTCTTCTTTTTTCGGTTTAGTCGTCAATATCATCGATGGTGTTGGACAAAGCAAAAGCAAAAGGGTGGGTGGCAGAGGACACCCACACAATGTCATCTTCTTTGTGGACTTTTCTCGGGTGATGGGCGAATGTTTACATGGTGCGATTGGCGGAGGAATTGTTACGGACCTCCTTTGGAGGGAGGGTTTTGTGCCTGGTCATACGAGAGTCCACCCACCCAGACCCTTTTTCGCCACAAGTGGTGAAGATGGACTGGTCGTTCAAGACTCTTATGAGGCTTTGCTTTTTGCAATTCTTCTATTTTAAACTAGTGGCTTTCAGGAATGTTTTTGTCAAATGGTGGATACCAAAGGGAATGTGACGCAAATTTGTCCAAAGTTCCAAACAAAGAAGTCTACTCTCAAGGGATTATCGTAACAGGCACCTGTCACTACTTGAAAGCTTCCCTAGTCTTACATCTTCAAATTGTTACATGAACAACAAATATGGTTGCTTGGTTCGTCATACTCTTAGATAAGAGTATCTCCCAAATCAATGCATGCATGATTAACCTTTTAATTTAAGTTAATACTTATTTCTTATTTGTACTCCCATATCTCGATCCAAGCTGAACTACATTGAGCTGTGTTTGAGGTTTGTAAGCATAAATTCCAACACAAACATATCAACAAAATATAAAAAAGTGAAAGGCGTAATATATATATATAATTTATTTATACACAAGTATCAAGATTGATATACAAACAACGTGGTTTATCCTCTCTGTCAAGAATGAAGAATGGACCCGTAATCATAGTACAGTCTCTCCTACGGCCTACAACTACCCCATTGTCCTTGTTGTTCTTCATTCTTTTTCCTAAACTGAGTCCAAAACATCAGACCATAAAGGCAAAAACTGTTAAAAGCCAACCGGCATGAATGTGTAAACACGATCCCAAAAAAATGATCAGACAGCCGAGAGCAGACTCTGAATGAACAACTGTTACCTACTATCACTTCCTCTCTAACCAAATTTAGTATTTCATCACCCAAGGCAAACAAGCATGGAGTTCTGATAAGCACTGGAATACCCAGTTTAGAAGTTGTTCACTATGGAGCTCCAGCAGCAGTTCTGCCTGCAAATATTTTATACATCAGAATGTGGTAGTGATATGACAGAAGAACCAATCCATTACCAGAGCTTTTACCTTTATTACGTCTCCTTCAAGGACTAATGAGTTCTTACGAGCATTTGAAGACATTGACTCGCTCATCAGTTCAAAAACTCCCTTGCTCATATTTGTTTGCATCCCAACCATCTTCCCTGAAGCATAAATTCTTGTTATCCCCATATCTGCAGCCATTCTTCTCACGTACAGCTTCTTCAGTAAAATTTCCATGGAGTAGGGCTCTTTCCCATATTGACGCCGCAGATTTTCTGTGAACTGAACCAGACTCCATAGGTCTTTCTCTGCAGCTTTCTCTGCTTCCTCGATAATTTCAATGGGGTTGTCCAGAAAATTTATATACTCAGAAGAATGCCGAGGTATTACATTCAGATCAACCTGTCATCTCAGTTTTATAAATCAGAATTCTCATCTTCTGTAAGACTGCAACTTGATGTCTGCATTAGCAGTAACAAGTCTAGGCTGAAATAATTACCTGAACAGATTTGTAAGGAACTGATACCACACAGTGTTCTTCAACCTGTAGAAATTAACTGGAGATGATTATTTATTATATTCAAAGCAGACAGTACAAGAGCAGATTGAAAAACTGCAGAAGCAGCAAGCCATAAGAGTTGGATATGCTGGCCATCTTTCTGTGAAGAAAAAAATTGTGGGGTAATGCTGAGTGGTCAACCTATCACAAGGAAAATGCAGGCAATCTTGCAACATAGAAAATGAAATCCACGTGCCTAAACAAGATTTGAAACTGAAGAAAATACCATAAATATACTCGAGAACTTAGTTTTCTTAGTCTAATAAGATACGATGAAGCATACCTTGGATAAGCTCTCAAAAAGCATTTCAAAGAAGAGATCAATGCCAACGTTCCCCACATCACCCGTCTGTTGCTCACCAAAGATTGTTCCAAAACCTCTTATACCCATGTCTCTTTCAGCAATTTGGAAACCTTGCCCAAGATCTACGCATTCTTCCATAGCTTGTAGCCTCTCCTGAAGAGTTATAAGGATCACAAGACTCAATTAAAAACTTTAATGGCAAGGAAGAGTCAGGATGCATAAAAAGTTGGCTCACATACCAGTGCTTGCTCAGTTAGCAATGACCTGTCAGGATAAAATAGGTATGCATGAGCTTCCTTATCTGCTCGACCCACTCTTCCACGCAACTTCAGTAATAATGTAAGAAAAGTGGAGAAAACAAAACAGTGCAACGAATCAGTTTCTGGAATGCTAAACTAGTGATAGTTGAGCATAAAGAATTCAGGTAGCATGAATACAAGTAGACAGTAAAGAGAAATGTAGAGTCAATTGAAAACATAAAATACAGAAAGTTGCTAGGATGGAACCTGATGCAATTGTGATAGGCCAAAGAATTGAACATCTTGGATTATGATGGTATTTGCGTTTGGTATGTCAATCCCACTTTCTACTATATTTGTACATATGAGAATCTTTATTTCACCAAATGCAAATTTCTCCATGGTTTGCTCAAGTTGCTTTGAGTATAGCTGCAAAGGAACAATAGCACCATTAGAGAAAACAAAGACCCAAGCTGTATAAAGGGCAGAAATACTAAGCCATGCTATTTACAGCTGAAGGTACCACTAAAAGTTTTACCAGAAAAAGGTACTATTAACTGGATTTTGCAGGGAGAAAAAGAAACAATAGAAGATGTCCCTTGGACCAGTCAGTCCAGTTTTTCCAGACAATTAAGTTCACATTTGGCTGTAAGTCTCCTACTTTGATCAAGAACTGAACTAACAAAAGCCAAATTAACCAGAAACAAAAATGTGAAAACCTACAAAATGCCTCTGTTTGTTAGAAACACAAGGAGAAGAACTGAATTCTTCTACCGCTAAACGTCAGTTTTGTTTCCTTGAAATTCAGATAAGTTCAATTCATGCCTCTAGCCATTAAAAAGACCATAACAAGTTGTCTGGATATCCATAAAACAATTTAAAATGACCAAACAAACGTAATAGTAACTTGGTTGGCTCTGGGCAGCAGCAATTAATCAAGTTAACTTGAATACATAAAAGATATTGAAATAAAAACAACATGGATGAAGTGAAAGTTACCTTCCCATGTGCAGTGGCTATTTGAACATCAGGAAATGATCGTTCCAGGAAATCATTAACTTCTTCTAGTCCTATTAGCCCACAATAACATACAAACAATATATCATATAAAATTTCGAAAACTAACTACTTTCAGTCTTCTTAAGACATAAATAATGACATAAAAAAGACAACATAGACCTATCCTAAAACCCGTAAGAACATTGGAATATATACTGTAGCATTGTTTAGCAGAACAAGACAGTTATTACTTATTTCAACCCTTTTAATGAGTAATCCTAATGGCAGCTTTTAACTAAGGTATACCAGTTGGATCTGATTAGTCGACAAGACTAGTAAATTTTGCATGGGAATTTCATCCCCCAAAATAACGGTGATGCGATTTCTGAACTAAATGATACTAAATATTATGAATAACAAAAGAAAATGGAAAAATAGGTCCATAAAATACCTTTAATACGTGGCAAGACATAAAACACTTGGCCACCGCGGTCCAGCTCATTTTTTATTGCTAATGCTATCTTCTCTTCGTTGTATGGTGACAAATGAGTCTTTATAGGAACCCTCTCGGGTGGCGGAGTAGAAATCAAGCTGAAACCAGGAGAGTGTTTTATGTCAGGAAGCAGATCAACAAGAGTTAAGCAGTACGTTCTGTGTATATTTGAAATTTCCCCGACATCAGACGAAACCAAAAGGCTTCAGTACTTCAACATTGCTTTGGGAAAATAAAAGTCATGGATTAGCAAGTAACATTAAGTTCAAGAAAGGAAATCATAAATCAACAAATCAGTTCCAAACGATAAAAGCTCAAGTTCGTATCTATCATCATGATGCCCCCGTTCAAATAACTAGCATTTCCTGTACAAGAGAACCCAAATCTAACAGTAGTTTATGTTGCGTCTTATTTCAGGTAGCCAACTGTATCACAGTTAATTTCAAGATACAAGGCTGGCTATCTTCTTTTCAGTATCCAATTCTTTTGTTTCAATACACACAATAGATCAAGTCCTGGCAGTAGTAATGCCAGGTATTCTCAAATAAATTAAACTGTCTCTGTACTTGCACATACACTGATTTAACAGATAAAGATCTCAAAAGGCTAAATTCATAAATAACAACACACAAACATAACATCAATTAATGCTCACTTTTGGTGCAAACGTCACCTATTAAATTAAAAATAATTGATCATCCACGGTACCTTCTTAAAATGGTATTACCTATATTTACCTTGCATCACGGAAGCCAGTCAAAGCTAAATAAAGCGTCCGAGGTATTGGAGTTGCTGAGAGCGTAAGCACATCAACAGAAGTTTTGAAAGAAGCAATTTTCTCCTTCTGTTTGACACCAAATCTCTGGAAGGAAATGGACATTACATTAGCGCTTCCGCTTCATGTGTATGGGCATGCCCCCGTGAGGGGATATGAACCTGACCTATGACGTCAGGAAAAGAGGCCAGAAAAAACAATAGAACTTGCAAGTTACACCAATTTGGATACATTCACTCAACACCCTCACTTCATCTTTACGAAAGGATCACATCTGTTCTATTCATAAGATGTAACGCATCAACATCAGGTGTGCATGATCAGAATTTTCCTTGAGACGCAAGCTTGCTTAACTTCAATACAACATTGTTAAGGAACCATGTAACTATATGTGTAATGCCTGTGAAGGGTTTCAAGAAAGGCTAATTACAAAGACCTCAACGTGACTAGTGCTGGAGCTTTCATATGTTTCACTTGTTATACTACTTTTATTATTAAAAGCAAGTACCAATCTGATCTAGTTCTCACGAAGGGTGGTTCTGAAGACAAACCTGTTCCTCGTCAACAACAAGAAGTCCCAAATTGTTATAGACCACGCGACTTCCAAGAAGTGAGTGAGTTCCAATAACTATGTTCAGTTCACCACTTTCGATCATGCGCAGGTATGTCACCTTTTCTGCTCTGGTCTGTGTTAGATAAATATATGAAAATCTTAAGATGAAACCAATATTCATGATTTACTAGTCTGCATAGGATCAACAGAATACTTGATTGAAAAAAATGAATGCATCCATGATGCTAGATACAGATAACAGATGTGTTCAAAATAAGTATAATATTAGGTGACACATTTCAATTCTTATTTGCAAAAGAAAGCTGTCTGTCTATGCATGGAGTTCTTAACCGGCTAAAACTCAATGGAAAAGGCAATACAAAAACAACTTATACCTGAAACCGACTGAGAAGTCCAACTTTGACATTAGGGTACCGGGAAAAACGTTGTGAAATAACATCAAAATGTTGCTTGGCCAAGACAATAGTTGGTGCTAAAATCATTGTTTGCTTTCCCGCTGAGACCACAAAAAAGATGGCTCGTAAAGCAACTTCGGTTTTCCCAAAACCGACGTCACCACATATTAATCGGTCCATTGGAGTTTGCCTCTCGGTTAGATCCCTCTCAACATCAATGAAAGCCTGGAACATGTATGTCACTAGTGAAGGGAAGACAAACTTCGGCAAAGCTAACAAAGATACAGAACCACATATAGTTTTTTCCATTAACGGCAAAAGAATGCAATTGGCGAAATGGATGAGATGAGTAAAGGTGAACACCTAGTTTCCTCTCCCAAAAGCTAGAGATAAAAGATAGAAAATGCAAGAATCCTAACCATGGTCGTGAAGAAATCTTGTATTCGTTCACATAAGTAGTTGTAAGATAATCAACGCTACCTAATACCTATAACAAGCTAACTTGAGCCTAAAGACACAACACACTACTAGAATAATACCTGCTTCTGATCAGGAGTGGGCTTGTAAGGAAACTGAGCATCAAAGTCAGCCATGTCAGGACTTTTAGGGTAAGGAGGGCGTCTTTGCTTCAGCCGGTGCAAATACAGCTCCATTAAGTCAACAACCATTCTCTGGATTGCAACCTTACCTTTGGTTTTCCTCTTCTCCCATGCACCGGGGTCACTCAACTTGCTAAGCGTCTTAGGCCTTTTCGATTCGTTGGGGCTAGAAAGAAGAGGAAGCATCAAAAGGATAAATAAACAAATGTGAAATGAGAATAAACCAACCAAACCACAAGTTCAACAGCAAAGGAAATGCAGAACAGAAGCGACCTACAGATTGTAACGATAAAGCAAGCGAGAGGCCTGGCGAAGAGGGAGCTTGGCCATGCCGTCAGCATACTCGAGGAAGACATACTCGATAGGTTCAGAACGAGAAGAAGTGTTAGGTACATCGTACTTGATGGCGACGAACCTACCGATACCGGCTTTCCTGTGGACGACGTAATCTCCAGAAACAAGAGTGTAGGGATCGACCTTGTAGCTAAAGGAGGCGCCGGAGGTGGACTGTCTATCTCCTTTCAACTTCTGCAAACCTCTCTGCTGCTGTTCTTTCACAAGCTGCATGTATCTTTCGGCCTCCTGGGGGTCAATTGAGGGCCTGGAGGAGGAGGAGGAGTCTCGAGTGGTACGGGTGGTGCGGATTCTGAGGTTGAGAAGGGAGATAGGGTCGTTACCGTCGTGGATGGTGTCGGCGCCGGGACGGTATCGAGGAGGAGAGGGGGCGGCGGCGGCGGCGGCGGCAGAGGTGGCGGAGGGGATGTGGAGAGAAGAGGCGAGGGAAGAAGAGAAAGGGGATGAGGATAGGTAACGGTGTGTGAGAGAGGAAGGGCATTTGAGGTGGAAGAAACTCCACGTCGGTAATTGATATGGGAAAGTGTGGAGAGTAGAAATGAGAGACGAGGAGGAAGAGAAATGGTCGAGAGAAGCCATGGCAGACTGAAGAATACGAAGAAGTGGACTGAGGAGGGGAGATATTTCAGTGAGGAGTTGAATGGCGGAGAAGCATGATAACGGCAGCCGTGTAGCTCAGAAGAAGGGAGAGAAGGGAGACGGTAAAGTGATGGATATATGTTTTTTTGGAACTGGGGTATATTTCATTATTTAGATGGATAACTGAAATAGCTACAACATCCACTCCACTTCCTTTTTCATTTGCAATTTCAAATGTGATTCCACTACCATTTATAAACTTTTACGATTAACACACTTTTTACTTTAACACGAATCTCATGAATGCAATTCAAAAATAATTGTAAATGTGAGACAAACATCATTTTAACTAGATTTGTACCCAGCCCGTTGGTCAGATAAAATTGTTCATTTCTTGAAATTGTTTACCTTTCAAACCTATAAAATGAGATCATAATATGACTAACAACTATTATTTATCTAAACACAAATTCAATCAAGTAAAGCCGCACAACATTTTCTAAATGCATACCAAACTATGACAAAATCAACTACATGCAAATGACCTTTAAAGTGGATGATAGACCAAATGAACGAACATACAAGATATATAACTTATGGTGGGGTGAATTATACTATATGCAAACTAAAATACTCTAATGCTATAAAAATTGAAATATAGTTTTTTTCTAAATAATTCACATAGAAATCATAATTCTATGCAACATGACCCAACTTGATCAATAATTTAACTCACCCAATTTCAATTTTTAACTTAACAAAATCTCATAAATATGAAATATGATATGCTTGCAATTTGGATGACATATAACTTCACTAATCTATAACTTAAATAAAATAAATTCAAAATATTTAAAATTTGCAACACTAACACCTCTAAGAACAATTTTTATAACTTTTTATAGCATTTTTATACTTATTTATTCTTATTATCATCATCTAGTATTAGTTTAATTATATTTCAAAAAATAATTTTATTACTATTTAATTCATAATATATTTAATGTTAAAGTACTTAATATATGAGCATTAAATAACAGGGAAGAGAAAATAATTAAATTTTAATTTTAAAACTGTGTAATGATGTGAAATTTTGTAAGGAGGGTTCTATCCTATGTGTTAAAACCAAATCTACCATACCACCATTAAGATTATTAAGATTACAATTAAAATACTCTTATTCATACTTTTAATTATCTTCATCACCAATTATTTCGCCCACGAGGGTCGTAGCGTACAATGAGGTTCAACCTGAAGAGTAGATGAATTGATGGTTTCTCGTCTCGTTCCTAGTCGCCGGCCACTGCTCAGTACGTACCTCGCAAGGAGTATAGGAAACCGTATTAAGAGGACGAGCAGTGGTATGTGTAAGTGAGAGGGTAAGGTCGTATGAGAGAGGCAGAGAAGTACTAGGGTACCCTTTAGGGTTTTGTGGAGGGGATAGTCTCAAGTGTACGAACTGGAGTCTACAGCTTAAGGCGTATCCTTAGGATCATGTTTGTTGTTGTGATATTGAGGGTGACCTCTTATTTATAATACTCTGGAGTCCGAGTCCGTTGTGATAAGGGAATCATTAATTTCTCGTGTTAGGATTGTTTTCCGTGTTTGAGGGGAAACCCTAGGCGGCTATGGTTTCTGCCTCGCTCCTATGAGTCTCGTGATTTGTGCGGCCAAGGCAATCTTTGAGGAAACCCTAAGCAACCGTCAGCCCTAGGGTTTCTCCTTGTCCCGACGTGTTAACAATAATCACCCATCCGTGATTGCATAACACGGACTCACCAGATCTATACTCGATGCTTGATTCGTCGTGGCTAACACTAGTATCAGAGATTCATTCCATCTCGCACCAGGCCAATATAATCCTAAATCACTTTAACCAAAGAAGCAGCTCCTCGTCGGAATGTCTGTTGGTGATTGCGTCCAACAACAACAATGTAGAAGGACAAGAGTCTATAAACAAGGAAGCATAAGGGTGTGGGAGTTTAGGGTTCAATAGTTGAGTGAAGTAAGAGGTTTGAGGGTCAAAGGTTCAACCAGGATTGAACCATACAAATCAGTATAAAGACCTTGTTAAAATATATTATTTTAATTTTTTGTATCATTACAATAATTACTTATAACTTAGGTACCAACTTATAATTGTAGTTCATATATAGATAACTTAGAAAAACCCTAGCACTTTTTATTTCCAGCCGCCTATTCTTCTTTCCATGTTCCTTTCTTGCTATTATTCTTCTTCTCCTTTTTATCGTTACTCCACTTTTTCTTCTTTTAATCATCAGTAGTACCAATAAGCTATTCCAAGATAACCATTGTTTGAGCTGGAGCCGCGATGAAGAAAACACGAAAGATTACGAGCTTAAAGTATGATTGAAAACTTGATTTAGATTTGATCTTAGCCAGGTGATGACTATTATTAAAGTTGCTAACCACGACGACACGATGTTTAGCTAGGACAACAGAGCGTCGTCAGTAGACATCAGCGTGGCAATAAAACGACGTGACTGAAAACCAAAACCTAGCTTGTAAATAAAAACCTCAATGGTTGAAAACCGTTGAAACCATCCAACGCGATTCGAAGGGTTGAACCCTAAATTTAGGACAACTAAACCATATTTCTTTTTATTTTGAATCAAGCCGGATTGGAGATTGATCACCAGTTTTGCAACCTGGCCAACAGGTCCAATTTTAAAAAACTGGATAAAAACCATATATATATACACCCTAGAAACCCTAAACGGAAAAATAATTCCATTTTTAGAAAACCCGCGTGGAACACCTTGATGACGTTGGTGCTAATGCAAAAATCTAATCAAGCTATTTTAGTTGAGTCATAACCATTGAATCAACCATTTTAACACTGTAAGTTGACTTTTAAACATAAAGGACAATTTTTTAACCGGCTAGATTTGTCACATCTGTGAATAAGTTGTTATCTTCACTTTATCGCACTCCTATTGAATCAACCATTTAACACTGTAAGTTGACTTTAAAACATAAAATACTATTTTTTTTAACCAGCTAGATTTTTCACATTTGTGAATAAGTTGTTATCTTCACTTTATCGTGCAATACCTTGATTACGTGGGTGCAACACCTTGATTACATGGGTGCTACACCTTGATGACGTTAGTGGTAATGCGAAAATCTAATCAAGCTATTTTAGTTGAGCCATAACCGTTGAATTAACCATTTTAACAATGTAAGTTGACTTTTAAACATAAATGACAATTTTTTTAATCGTTGGTGCTAATAAGAGTCAACCAACTTGTTATCTTCGCTTTATCGCACTCCTATTTAAACACCCAATTCACCCATTTGTTTTCAAAATATTGCCTTTAATGCACTTTTTGCCAGCTGCCAAAACCATAAGAGTAGATTATAGTCACTAAACACCTAGATCGAAAAGGATGGTTCGGTGGATTTCTTCCACTGGCTTGTATCGTTAAACATTCTTTCTTAATAGCATTGATTTTTCTTTGGAAAAAAAAGGATGTTGAGAAATCGAGAGGTTTTGGCTTACCTAGTTCTTCTGATGAACCCAAAACCCTAAATTTAATATCCTCTCCAAAATTCACCTTGATTTAGGGTTATCACAAAAACCCAAATCGATTTGGCTCACAATTCAATCAAAGGTTTCTCGAAGTTAACTCACAATCTATTAAAGAGAAGACGAAAGAGATTTGGGGAGTAGAAAAGATGGAGAATTCGTGGATTTAACGTAACCCCAAAATCTTTTAGTGCCCCTAGATAAAAATCCAACATGAATTGCTGGAAAACTTAAAGAATCTGGCGCGTGGAGCGCGTGGAAATCTGAAAATTTCCTCTGAAAATCTTAGGTTCACTGTTTCTTTCTCCGGCGGCGTTCGCGCCTCCGACTTCCACTCTTCTTCTGGATGAGTGTACCAGTTGTCCCCATAAGCTTAGACGATAGTGAGACTAAGGTATGGGCAGAACTATTTAGATTAGAGTCGACCTTGGCCCTGTCATATGCAAATTCCTAGAGTGGTAGTTGATCTAGGTTTGCAAAAGATGAAGAGAAGTCTGGTGGCTCAATTTATTGGTAAGAATCATCCCCTACGTTCTTTTCAGAACTTAACTCTTAAGTTATGGGGTAGAGAGGGTTTCATTCGAGTTTCTCTTATGGAGACAGAGATGTTTCTTGTTCAATTTCCACTACAAAAAAATTACAAGCTAACCGCGAATTGCTAATAGCGGTCAGAAATCTGCTGTTAGAAATATTGTCTAACAGCGGACTGCTATCCCCTGTTAGCAGTTGGAATCAGGGAAGCACCAAAATATCTCACCATAACGGGAATTCAAAATGGGGGGGAACCTAATAGAGGATTTAATCCGTTGTTAGGTTTAACGACGGTTCCCTTATCTGTTGTTATCTCGTCTTACGTTAGTCAACCTAATAGTAGATAAAAAACTACCATTAGGATTTCTAACATCAGCTTATCCACTGTTAGAATTAATAAAAAATAGTTGTTAGGTTCTCATTTTCTTGTAGTGTCCCCTCGACAAGGTCAATGTCTGGGTTCTATCAGTAGGGTCATGACACTTCCATAATGAGTCGATTCACTTTCGGAAGTGGGAGATTGACATCAAACCAATTGTAATTCCCCCGAAGATGGTGCGAAGATTCACAACGTTCCTACTCCTTTGTTTACCCCCTCCAAGGTATGAATACGATTTCCAGCTTGCTAGGGGTTCCTCTTCACATGGATATGTAGACCCACTCTATTGATGGTTTGTCGTATGCTCGAGTGTGTGTCCTTCTAGATGATTGATAAGCTGTAAATCAACGGTACAAATAACTAACCCACAAAAGTAGGATAGATCGTATTCCACAGGTCTCTTCTTCACGTTTACTCAAAGGAATCGACAACTATTCGGGTTTTAACAAGTTGTTTGGTGTGAGTTTAACGAATTTCTACTACTATCATGCAAAGAAAGAAAACTAATTAAAGAGAACAGATTGATTGGTTGATTTGGATTCAATTAATGACAAGAGCTTAGACTCTAATCCCCCTAAGATCACCAAAGCATTGACAATCACAAGATCGACAGGTTTCAGACCTAATTCGTTCAATTCTTAATCACCGTCGTAGCTCCTTACCTTAGGTCTAAGTTCACAAACATTCGCTACTATTGAACTAGCTACCAAGATCAATTATCCCTCTATGTGTTCGCCTCTACAATGGATAACTGACTGGTGGACCTGAATTGATTCTATGAGCTACTCTTGAAACAGATTAACCCTAAACGGCCCCTATTAGTCAAGTGAATCCGCTGAATAGGTTAACTATTTAATCCGACGTTCTAGAATAAGGCGGACGTTCGCCACTATCCTTTATTCTAACAAGAATCTAATCTAGGTGATCAGACCAGAGAAGAAAGAAGATTTTAAGAATGAATTAAACATGAATAAGAAATGTCTGAATTAAAGTCTTACTTCCCGCCGATCCGTGACCGCTTTAAAGCCCTAGGTCACTTAGGGTTCATCTAATCTAAGCTAGACGAGTTTAGCTATTCATCTCCGAGAAACAAGAATAAAAAACTACTAGATAATTCATCTTAGGTAGGAAGAACAGAGAGAAACTGAAAAACCTAATTCTGATGATCCCGAGTGGCTTCGATCTTGAAAATCTTCAACTCCTAGGCTCCGAGCGTCTTCTTGGACTCTGAAGTATGCTCCAAACTCTCTTCAAGTCGTGGCTATGTCTGAAAATTGAATGTGTCCTGAATTGGGGCTGAAGTGGTGCTTAAATAGGGCTGAAATCCGTCCGTTTCAGTTTTGGATCTGGAAAAGGCCAAGTTCTCATCGAGAACTTGAAGTTCTCGCCGAGAACTTCTCCACTGCAGAATTCCTTCTTGTTGTTTTTTATGATTCCTGCTCCGTTTAAACTTCGATTTTGTCCCCGTTTGAAGCGTTGGACTCGTGAGATAGTACTCTACAATGTGGTAACATGGAGGCTCAACAAAAAAACTCACAACCAATGTAAAACTAGCCAAAATATGGACAATGTAAATACTCATCATAATTGCATCAATGGGTGTGAAATGTAGTTTAATATGGGATGATAAAAACTATAAATCTAGTGTCATAAATTATACAGGAGAGCGCAAGGAGTCTCCACAAGTAGGTCTGGGAATCAGTCAAATTGGTATTGACCGATGGAAATTGATTAACCAATGGTTAACCGCCCATAAGAATCTTTGATCGATTGGCCGACCGAATTTCTGTTATGGGTTTTTTGGCCAAATTTGGTCAAACTAAAATTTGACCGAAACCGAATTCTTCACGTTTGACCGACGATAATCTTGACCGAATTCGTTTTGACCAATTTTGACCTAATCTGGACTTCCGACCGATTGACCAAAATTTGACCGAATCTGGAATTTTGACCGAAATTGAGATATTATGTAAATTGTAAAAATTTCAGAAGCATACACTACAAAAAAAGGCTCTTTCGCGTCGCTTGAAGGGGAAGAATTTAGCGTCGGTCGATTAGAAACCGACGCTAAACCCTTGACTCGCGTTGACCAAGGGTTTAGCGTCGGTCGCTTATCGACCGACGCTAAAACATGTCGGTAACCGACGCTAAATTTGGTTTTCGGTCGGAAACGAAGCCAACCAGTTTTAGCGTCAGTTACCGACATGTTTTAGCGTCGGTTACCGACCGACGCTAAATCATGTATATATTTAAACCTCTCAGCCGCCACCCTAACCCTAATCTCATCTCACTCAGCCTTCTTCTTCCTCCTCCAACCTTCTTCTTCCTCTTCCATTTTCTTCCTTCTTCCTCCTCCAGCCTTCTTCTTCCTCTTCCATTTTTCTGACCTTCATTCTTCTTCTTTCTCTTTCTTCTTCCTCCTCCAGCCTTCTTCTTCCTCTTCCCTTTTTCTGACCAGCCTTCCTCTTCTTCCTTTTTCTTCTTCCTCTACCTCTACTTCCTTTTCTAGATCTCCAGATCCACCTTCTTCCTCTTCCTCTTCTTCCTCTTCTTCTCCTCTTCTCCGTCGTCGCTGCCATCGCCACCGCCGTCGCCGCTGCCGTCATCGCCACCGTCGCCCCTGCCGTCGCTGCCGCCGTTGCCGCCGCCAGCACCAAAAAAATGACCTAATAAATCTAAAAGCACCAAAAAAAGATGACATAATAAATTTAAGTGACCAAAAGGTTGACCTAATAAATCTAAGTGACCAAGATGCATAACTGGAAAATGGAGTGACCAAATTTGAAAAGGAAAATATAAAATGAATATTAAAAACAAAAAAAAATTGGGTTGGTCAGCGATTCATTTCGGTCAGCTCAATATTAGCGTCGATCGTGGAAGAACCGACGCTAAAATTTAGCGTCGCTTGTTGTAAGCGACGCTAAATAGTTTAGCGTCGGTCATTGACCGACGCTAAAGCGCGGTTTCGACCGACGCTAAACTCTCGTTTTTTTGTAGTGATAACCACTGTTTCGAGAGCTTTTTCGAGTGCATGATTGTAGTCCCTCCTTACCTGAAAACACATACATAATACTAGACGTAATATCCATCAAGTTTTGAACAAAATAACCACTAACCTAGCCTGGTAGTCTGAAACGTTAGACTTACCACGTTTATCTCACCATATTTGAGCGAAATTCCCCTCTTTGTACACCTATTTGAGATAGGAACTTTCATGCAAATTGCTTGTTATTATCCTCTGGCCCTCTTTTGGGCAATTGGATTTTTTTGGAGTTGTTTTTTTTATATTTTATATTACCAAATTGTGGAGGACCTTTCTACGAGCTCAGCGCTTTAAACGGAGACCGATTCGGAGTTCGGACAGAGCAGGAATCACCAAATTAAGAAGCTGAAATTTTGTCCAGCAAAAAGTGCGCCCGGCTGCACAAAAAAGTGCGCTGGAGCACTTTTGGCTGTCTGGTTTTTTTTAGGAAAAGGGGTATTTAACCCCCCAAACGGGATTTTTCGGGTTGGTTACCTAAATCATCACTGAACTTTGAGCAAATAACCCGCCAGTCACTGAACTCAGAAAAATATCCTAGTCATCACTGGACTTCAGCCCATTATCCTAGCAGTCACTACCGTCTACGGACATCCAAAATTCCGTTAGTCAGCTTATGTGGACATGCCAACTGGGATTCCACGTCACACAAATCAGCTTAGGTGGCAAATTTTTGCCCAATCAACTAAACCCATGTAACCAAAACACCCAACCCAATCACCAAAACCCAAACCAAAACCCAATCTCACTTCCTCTCCCTCCTCCTTCCTAATCTCATATCTCACTTCGTAACATTCTCGCCGCCGGCCATTCTCCCGCCACCGGCCATTCCCAACATTCCCGCCGCCGGCCATTCCCAACATTCCCGTCGTCGCCGGCCATTCCCAACATTCCCGTCGTCGCCGGCCATTCCCACCCTATCTTCTCCAAAGCCGGCCGCACCTCCGGTTACATGACCGACACTCGATTGGAAAGCCCTCTCTGGCCAATCCCCGCCCGCGTCTCCTCCCTCACCAACCTACGCGTCCTCGACCTCGTCGGCAACTCCTTCTTCGGCACCATCCCTCACCAAATCGGAAACCTAACTCACCATCCCTGACCGATTTCAGAAAGTTGAAGATGGTGAGCAGAGCTCTGCTCAACAGAAACCAAATCTCTGGCTCAGTCCCCAATTCAATTTCAGAAACTTGGAGAAGATAGGGTCCTCGGACTCGCCGCAGAGGTTGATGTCGACGACGCGGCCGGTGGAAGGGTAGCAGCTGATGCCAGACGTTAATCTGTACAAGTTCACCACCACCATTGAATCATCTCTCAATCGTCAGACCATTTCAGACGCATTGTTGGAAGGATCACCCGCCGCCGGTACTCTGCCCTCCACCCACTCCAAAAAAAAGCAGATATGGAGATCTGATTAAGAGGGGAGCTGGCGGTGATCTAGAGATCTGATCCCCAATCCGTAACTAAGCCCTGCCCAAAACCCTAATCGAGTCCGGCGGTGAAGTGGCTGGAGGGGAGCTGATCCTCCTTAAGCCCTGCCCAGATCTGTTTTTTTTTGGGAGTGGGGGGGAGGGTAGAGTACCGGCGTCGGCGGCGGCGGAGCGGCGGCGGCGGAGCGGCGGCGGCTGGGGAGGGAGTGAGGGTGGAGAAGAGGTAGAGAAGAGGAAGAGGAAGAGGAAGGAGGAGGAAAGAGAATGAGGGGTTTGATCTGGTTTAGATGGTTTGGTAATTAGGGTGGGTGTTTAGGTTTGGGTTTGGGGTTTGGTTTAGATGATGTGGCCATTTAGATGATGTGGCTGCCTTGATGGTATCGCCACGTATGCAGATGGATGGAAAATTGGATGTCCGTAGACGGCAGTGACTGTTAGGATAATGGGTTGAAGTCCAGTGATGACTAGTATATTTTTCTGAGTTCAGTGACTGGCGGGTTATTTGCTCAAAGTTCAGTGATGATTTAGGTAACCAACCCGGGATTTTTCATGGATTATTCTTTTTTCGACGAATCAAAAAACATTGGAGAGGAATTTTGAAGGTTCTCGGAGGACGATTGAGTGAGAGGGAAGCAAGGATTGGCTAGAAGATCGATCAGAAAGGTGAGATTAGTAGATTCCGGAGCAAGATGACCGTCTCTCCAGTTTTTCTTTCTCTTCTTCTTGTTGTTTCTCTTGAAACCATGAGGAGCTAAACTCTCATGTTTGTTTAGATTAGATGAAGCAATAGTGTGGTTTTTGTATGGATGATGTTGGGTTTTTAACCTATTTTCCCTAATTGATGTTTATTCAGACATAGATGCGATTTCTCCCAAACCCTAATTTGAAACTACTTAGAATCAGCTGATTGACCATATCGTAGGGTTCTTGTTTCATCTTTGATTTTGTGGTTTTGACCATGGACGTGAATCATTCTAGAGTTTAGGAGGTCGTTAGGATTTGCCGATATCTTGACCATAGGGCTGGTGAACCTAATCTCTTTGCATATCTTTGTGACATTTCATCGCTCTTCGTTCATTGTTGACAATTTGCGAGTTATCTTGACTATAGGAACTTGTAGGTTTGATAGGATAGTTTCTCTATGTCCCGATCAAGGAGTAGAGAATACCAAAGAAAGTGTCGAGTCATCGAAGTCTGATAAACTGAAATTACATTGCATTATCCATCTTAACTGAACTAGTGTGGATTCGAGTCTGAATAACCGACTTAGTCATATCTTGAAAACCACTATCTGCTTACTTGTTTAATTTGCTTTTCTTAGCTACTTCATTCACAATCATTCAAAAAACCAAACAAAAGAAACCTCGAATAGCTTAACCCGCAATTGTTGAGTAACTGAACAGAAGGAAACTAGAGAAAAACGATCTCTTTGGAGCAATCCATTGAGTAAAACTTAATGTGCATTAATTTGTGCATCATAGTCTCAAACAGAAACATAAATAGCCACAAAGTCCTAACACAATAGCAAACATGAGACAACATACAAAATTACTCTCCAAGTCCAAACACCATATTAAAGGCACGATTGCTTCCATCGTCATCTTCAACCCCGTCCATGCAAGGATCGCTCTCATAATCCTCCTCCTCATCAGTCTCATTCTCATTGTCATCTTCATTCTCATCTTAAAGGATAGTTGGAAGTTTTGAACCACTAATAATTGTAGTTTGTTTGAAAAACTTATTAACAATAGGACGAACGATTGTAAAAGTAGAAGAGATGACAACATCTTCAAGTGGTAGTGGTTGTGACATCCTAGCCAAATTCCACATCAACAAAGCATGTGAGAGATCCATGTGCTATATGAAATAGTTCAACCTTAATTGACATGACGCGTTTTGGGGTGAATGGTGGGTTTGATCTTGAGAGGAGAGGTCTTGGGTTCGAATCCCACCAACACCCAAAAACAAATCCGTGAGGGTTTAGGCCCAAAGTGGACAATATCTTGTTAGTAAAGGTTGGGATGTTACAATTGATATCCAAGTCTCTCTGCATCCCTTTTGATCGATGGTGAGAAAACCTCAACGAGGACATTGAGTCTTTGAGGGGGGTGTATGTGACATCCTAGGAAAATCCCACATCGATAAAGCACGGGAGAGATCCATGGGCTATATGGAATAGTTGAACCTTAACAGACATGACGCGTTTTGGGGTGTAATGGTGGAGATTTGATCTTGAGAGGAGGAGGTCATGGGTTAGATTCCCACCAACACCCAAAAACAAATCCGTGAGGGTTTAGGCCCAAAGCGGGCCATATCTTGTTAGAAAAGGTTGGTATGTGATGACACTCGATATGACGTGATTACCAGCCTCATTTAAGCGACATTTTCCTACTTGAGACACGGTTCTTAGGGTAGTTTAGGGTGTTTTCTTAACTAGTCCATTTGTTGCTTTGTGAACAACACTCCCAAATATCCATTCCTTCCTGCATTGCTGGTCGTTGTTGTTGTATTAGCCTTAGGTTCACGATCATGTCTGGATTTTCAGTCTGCTAGTCGGCCCACAATTTCCCAGCATTCGTCCTTAGAGTGACCTAGCTTCTTGCAGTGATCACACATAGGAATGTTCTTCCTCTTTCCTCTGTAGTTTCTGTTCCCTTGAGCTGCCATCATTGCAGAGGATTGAGTGGCTGGTTGTGATGTCTGTGTAACCATGGCTGAGCTTTCAGTCTGAGTTTTGCTTTCTTGAAGCATCAACTGTCTCCTAAACTCCTCCTGCCTGATTTCAAAGAAGGATCCTCAGAGGGTTGGAAAGGGTTTTGTCTCATAATACGACTCTTGGCATCATCAATGTTTGAGTTCAAGCCGAGAAAAAACTGGAAGGTCCGTTTCTTCTCAATAAATTTCTTGAACAGACCTGCATCCTTCGTTGTATCTCATGGTTGGACTTCATATGTATCCAACTGTAGCTAGCATCGTCCGAGTACATTAAAGTAGTCGGTGGTAGACATCTCTCCTTGTTTTAGGTTGTAGAACCTGGTTTCAACTTCAAATAAGGCTGCTGAGTTGTCGACAGTAGTAGGTCTCCTTGGCATCATCCCACACTTCTTTGGCAGATTGATGTAAAAGGTAATTTTTCCCCAATGTTAGTCTGCATTGAGGTGATCAACCATGATCTCACAAGGTTGTCGTTCTCATACCATGTCTGGTATGAAGCTTCAGATTCAGCTGGCTTCTTTGCTGTCCTAGTGAGATCGCCAATTCTCCCACGTCCAACGACGTGCATCTGGATCGATTGTGACCACTGGAGGTAGTTTTTACCATCTAGTTTGTGAAGAACCAAGGGTCCTGTGAAGGACTCATGGTGGACAAAAGAAGAAGAATATGGAGCTGTCTTCGTGATAGCTCTAGAGATGGTATCTGATGTCTTGATTTCAGAAGTCATCCCTGATTATAGAAGAAGAGAGATAAGAGGAAAAATGATCGGCAACGGCGCCTATGTTTAGAGCAACCGAGCTCTGATACCATATTGAGTTTGGAGGATGAACTTTCTCCGTTGTATTGATTTATTGAATAGGTTGCAGGGAACTAACCTTTATACAGACTCTCTAAGAAACCTACTATATTTAGGAGATACTCTAGAATTCTCTTTCCTATAACTATACACAGAAATCTCTCTAATTAGGATAACTACTATAAAACAGGAAATAATTAGTCTAATAATTCTACATGTTGATCAGATGAACTGCATGAGCACCAGCATAACCCCAGAAAATAACAGGCAAAGATGCCTGAAAAAGGAGGGCACGAGCCACATTTAAGATATGCCTATGCTTACGTTCAACCCTACCGTTTTGTTGGGAAGTATAAACGCATGTGATTTGGTGGTCAATACCGTGAGAAGCATAAAACTCAGGCATTCGAAACTCTAATCCATTGTCAGTTCTAAACGCCTTAACTATACGATCATATTGATTCTTTACCATGGCAACAAAATCCTTAACAAGACTACGAACCTCAGACTTCCATTTTATTAAATGGACCCAGGTATATCTGCTATGATCATCTACTATATTCAAGAAGTAATGATGTCCTCCCATAGAAGCAACAAAATATATGATCCCCAGATATCCATATGAACTAGGTCAAAACACTGACTAACATGACTAGAACTATCAGGAAATTGTATTCTAGTTTGTTTAGCAGAAGGACAAATTCGACAATGAAAACGTTTGTTCACAGGACATTTAGTCATAGTTTGACAATGAACAAAAGCATGGCCTAACCTGTAATGCCAAAGATCGAAAAAAACTGATGTAGAACCATCCACCACCAAAGTATAAGCATCACTGTATTGATCCAGCAAGTAAAGACCATTGACAAGTTTAGTTGTACCAATCATTTGTGAACTGATCTGTTCCTGCAGAATGCAAGATTTGGATGAGAAAACAGTTGTACATCCTATCTGAGAAGTCAATTTGCTGATTGATAACAAATTGAACGAGAATGAAGGAATGACCAGAACATTATGAACAACCAACTTCTCAGATATTGAGCAGAACCAATGCGAGAAACAAAAATCCTATTCCCATTGGGAAGAACAACAGTTAATCCATTAATTGGTTTATACTGAAACAGAAGATCAACACAGCAGACCACATGGTCCGATGCTCCGGAATCAACCACCCAAACTCGATTGCGGTTAACGGAATTAGAAGAGGTAGAAAGAACCATACCTTTGAGCAGCTGGACCGATCTTTCAGTAGAGGATTGAACTGGAGGAGCCGCGCTTGGAATGTAAGGAGCATAAACCACCGGCGTAGAAGTCTCACTCTGGCCATGGGTAACAAAACTGGCGAATCCAGGATTCGGTCCTAGGGCTTGAGTCGCAGAACCGTGCCCTTGAAAGAGGGAATAGAGAGACTGGTATTGTTCTTGAGAAATAGTCACGCCACCAGAAGCTTTGCCAGAAGACGAACCTGCAACCATCGGAGTTGAGGACTGAATAGCATTAACCGCCACACTCTTGCCGCGTCGCTGGTATCCGTTAGGATAGCCTACCTTTTTGTAGCATTTGTCAATCGTATGACCGAAGAGGCCCCAAAAGGTACACACCATTCTCTTTGTTCCTTGCCTGAAACTGGCTTATTGAGACGCACCAGCAAACGCCTGAGCTCAACCAGATTCGGAGTTTGCCACGTTCCGGGAAGAAGAAGCTGCCAAGATCTGAGACGGAGCTCCCGTATCGATGCCAGAGGAAGCTGGAACTCCCAATTCTTGTTCTTCTTGTGACACCATCGAGAAAACTTGGTTAATGTTGGGAAGGGGCTCTGTGCTGAGAACTGTGACCTAACCACGACAAAAGTAGGATACAATCCCTCAAGAACCTGATTATCTGCTCCGATTGAAAATATCCCCTTACTCGAATCAAGGCATCACAAAACACTGTGGAACACAGATACACGACGGCAGAGGTCGAAACATAGCATATTCATCCCAGAGCATCTTGAATCAGGTGTAATATGAAGTGACAGACAAAGATCCTTGACGAAAATTACTAATCTGATCATGGAGATCATTGATCCTTACAAGGTTTGAACGACTGAATCTTTCTTTTAAATTAACCTAGACGTCATGCGCGGAATCAAGCCAAAGCACACTTTGAGCTATCTCCGGAGCCACAACCTTGTTCAGCCAGCCAAGAACGAGGACATTTGCCCTCTCCCAAGCGGAATAGGTCGCATCAGAGCGCACCAAAGGAGAACTAGATCCATCGATGAAACTGACCTTGTTTTTGGTCATCAACTCACGTTTCATCGAGTGAGCCCAAGAAAAATCATCACTCGGCCCTGTCAAGACGGTAGATACAAGAAGCACCCCGAGATTATCGTTGGAATTGATGTGAAAAGGATGATCACTGCCAATGAGAGGAATCTCGGGGTCGGAAGAAGCACCGCCGCAGACCATCTTGAAAGAAAAATGAACGGAGAAAGGAAGAAGACAACGCACAGAGGCGTGAAAGAAACGACGCACAGAAGGCGTGAAAGAATATCCTGAGAGAGAAACACATGTGTTCAGTACACGTGGAAAGCAACGTAAATTTTCTTATCTGATACCATGTTAACAGAGTGAATTGATATGGCAGGAAAAGGTGCCACTCTAGGTGGCCTATTAATGACATATATATAAAACTTACAAGCACAAAATACAAACAAGTCCAATACAAACAAGTCCTATACAAACTACTGAATTACAACTAGGTCCTATACTATTTCACACTGGAGCCAGGATGAAGAAAACACGAAAGATTACGAGCTTAAAGTATAACTAAAAACTCTCAACTTAGATTCGAATCTCAGCCCGATGATGATTGAAGTTGCTAACCACGATGACACGATGTTTAAATAGGATAACATAGCGCCGTTAGTGGACATCAGCATGGAGATAGAACCATGTGGCCGAAAATCAAAACCTGGCCTGTAAATCAAAACCTCAATGGTTGAAATGACTGAGAGCATCCAGTTCGGATCCAAGGAGTACACAATTTCTATGGGTTGAACCGTAAATATAGGACAATTAAACCATATAGCTTTTTATTTTGAATCAAGCCGGATTGGAGGTCGATCACCAATTTTGCGACCTGACCGACCGGTCCAATTTTAATAAAATTGGAAAAATCAAGGAAAAATAATTCCATTTTTAGAAAACCCCCGTGCAACACCTTGATTACGTGGTTGAAACCACATTGATGACGTTGGTGCTATTGTGAAAATCTAATCAAGCTATTTTAGTAAATTCATAACCACTAAGTCAACCAACATCAAGTAGAAACAATGAACAGCACCAAAAAGCACAATCATTCATCTCAAACATCTTAACATAGTCCTAATGAAAGATTAGAAACGAGTTTTGCATCATTTAGCAACAAAACAGGGATCAAACAGAGGTAAGGAAGAAAGTAACCCCACAGGCAGTAAAAGTAGAGGCAGATACTGCAACTAGATAGATATATATGATATTTAAACCACAGAACTGAACAAATCCACTACTACAATAACGTTATCACAAGGCAAAACATTTCTCAGTAAGGAACAACCGTGCGTCTTGATTCAAACGACCGCTTCAAAATATCTATCAAAATTCATTAACCACGAAAATTCTACCCAAAAGGACCAAACCATATTCATAAAGTAAGAACCAAACTCCGTCCATTTTCCCACACAAGGACTTTAGTCGGCCTTCTTCCTGAAAGAGCATCCCTCAGTCAGTCTGGCACGTCCTCCAGTTGGCTGGCACAGCACTGTCTGGCAGTTTCCGCAAACAACAACAGTTTGAGAGTGGCTGAACACTGTCGTTCTGCAAATCAATCCAATCAGGGCAAGAAACAGTCAGCACCGGGAATGAAACATACAAGAGCAGAGGAAGCCCACAGACAGAGGCAACCGAACAAATACTTACATGTTGAAGCAACCTTGGCACTTCACATCCTGCAACAAGCATAAACCCAATGGGGGAACAGGATAACAAATCAGTAACACAAGGAAAATAACTGAAATGGAGCCATAAGAAAAAAATTTCAAGGAAACAAAGGAAAAAGCTTTGTCGACAGAAAGGATACCATGAAGAAGGAATTGGGAGATTGGACAAGACGCTTGAGCTTGTGCTTCCTCTTCTCAAGCTCGGCCGGTGGGTTCAACAAGTCAACGTCGTTTTGCAGCACCTATAGGGTTAATTTTTTTCCAGATCATCGTAGAAAAATCATCAGCCTCAAGGAAACTCAGCTAAACCAAAAATTAATAAGAGCCTTTACTGGATCAAATCTATGACAATTTAAATCGGGAATTAGGAGATACAAAATGCAGTTGTTCACTAATCGAGATTCCTAAAGCAATTATATACTACAACAGCTAGGTTTACAGGAACAGAACACGGTAGTGAGATCGTGAAATCACAGTCTAAGAATCAATAAGCAAGGAATTAAGAGAACAGTCTCCGTATGGCGAAAAAGGCATCGGATGTACAAACGGAAAAAGAGGCAAGTGTCGTCGAAAGGAAGAAAGAGAGACAAAACTCACCATGTTGGGCAGATGAATGAAGGATCAGAGACGATGAACTGGGTGCCGGGGATGGATGCGCTGGGAGACGCTGCCTGGGTATGGGATAAGCGGTGTGGGCAGGAAAAACCCTAGCAAAGGCAATATATAGGGCCGAAGAGCGGTGTTATTTTTCATGGGCTGATTTATAATAGTAAGCTGGTGGATGACGACGATGGCTTCACACTGGGCCTAATTTCATTCTATCGGGTGAGCCCAATAACTATTGTTTTCTGCTGCGTGATGGCCCAGTCTCTTATCATGGGCTCATTCTCAGCAAGTTGTGGTTAAGGCCTGGTTGTCTTCTTGTTTTCTTTCTCTCTTTTTATTTTTAAAATTTAGAAACACGGGTGTGTCTGGTTGTTTATAAATCAAAGTAGTAATAATTAGGGCTGTATACGAGCTGAGCTGCTCGTGAGCCACTCGGGTTCGGGCTCAGTTTTTTTCCAAAAAAGTTTGTTCGTGAGATCGGTTCGTCGTAAGCGAGCTAGCTCATGAACAAGCTCATCACCTGAATGAGCCGAGCCGAGCTCGAGCCAGTATGTTGGTCGGCTCGGTAGGCTCGTGAGCCAACTCGTTTCGTTAGCTCGTTAAGCCAATCTCGCGAGCTGGCTCAATTGTAACTCGTATAATCCTAATTCCTAAATGGTAATTAAATAATCAACCCTAATAGTGTAACAAACTAATACTCTAAAAGAAGTAATATGGCAATTACTAATTACCGTAATGGCTAATGCCCTAGAATTACTCTAATCCCCACTCTGTGAGTCACGAGCCCACGACCAACGATACATCATTCTTCTTCTCTTGATCTTTGGCGTCTTTTGCTTTTTATAATTACTAATTTGTTTCTTGAGATGCACATTGGAAACGTTCATATAGATTAAATTTTTTTAATTTTTAATAATTTATATATTTTGTAGCACCTATATCTTATTTTTGTAGAATGTTTAATTTCTTATATTTCTGATATTTTTATACCGAGTTTGGCTCGTTTACGATGGTAAACGAGTCTAACTAGGATTTGGCTCGTTTAGCATTATAAACGAGCCAAATCTGGCTCGTTTAGCATTATAAATGAGCCAAATCCGAGCTAGGCTTGTTTAACATAGTAAACGAGCAGATCCCGAGCTGAGCTCGAGACGAGCCCGAGCCCAGACAACCAATAAACGAGTCGAGCTCGACCTAGCCTATCTGAGCTTGTCACGAGCCCGAGTCAGAGCTAGAAAAAATTAAGACGAGCCCGAGCCCGAGCTAGGCTGAAGGTCGGCTCATATACAGCTCTAGTAATAATACGTGAATGGTTTGGAGTGATCAGTGGACATTGAAGGAGACGCTACACAAGTTTAACTCTCAATTTCTAAAAGGTCTCTTAGATGTCGTGATGGAGGAGCCCTAGTATCAGATATTTGGACCCTCTTGGATGTGCTACCCCTGGTTAGACTGAAGATTGTTCCGCGGCAGCCTATTATGTGGCTCGCCATGATCTTCGATGTCTCCCAAGTTAAGGAGTGGTAAACCTTTCGAATTGGACGAATACTTAATTTTTATTTTTTTAATGGTTACCTCAGCGGCAAAGGATCTGCGTCCAGGAATTGAAGTTTGGACTGTTCCAAACCATTTGTCAGGAGGGGCAAATTCGGAATTTCATAAAATAAACCTTATCCTGTACGGCTGTACCCTCCCCTTCCCTTTCCCTTTCCCATTCCAGATCTGTAAACAGAAAATTACCGCACCGTCGACCCCTCTTTTCCTAATCCTCAACCTCTCCAAGATCCGCACCGTCGACGTCGACGGAAGAGTCCAGGTCCGAGCCACCGTTGGGGAGACTTACATATTTACCAGAAAATCCCCTGCTCACGGCTCCCCGTCGGCCTCTGCAGTAGTCTCGGCGTCGGCGGCCTCTGCAGTAATCTTGGCATCGGCGGCCACATAACTGGTGACGCTGGTTCGATGATGAGTAAGTACGACCTCGACGTCAGAGGAAACTTCTCGATTGTAAGTCCATGGGGGAAGGTGTTTTTTTGGCCATTCGAGGTGGTGCCGGAGGCAGCTTCGGCTTCATCGTCGCCTGAAAATTGAAATTGGTTCCTGTTCCGGCCATCGTTGCTATATTTCACTGTTCCCAAGACCCTTCAGCAGGGCGCTACCAAGGTACTATACAAGTGACAGCAAGTTGCCGACAAGCTGGACGATGATCTTTTAATCTGGGTCATAATTAACACCAGACGCATAGAGAATACGATGGAGAGAATCATCTCGACGATGATCTTTGTTTCTAGGTGATTCTGACAAATTGAAATTGGTTCAATTTCAGCTATGCAGCAACTAGAGGGAGAGGATAGAAAACAATGAAAGAGCTGGGCGATGATGGAAGCTGCTTGATTACAGCAAGCTGAATGGCAATGCGTCTCGAGCGGAGATATCGATGAAGAGCAGCACAAGTTTGAGTTTGAAATTGAAGTTGACTCACAAATGCTCAAAAATGGCATACAATCAACAAATGCTGCTTCTGTTTGACGATTAGGACTTTGGTGGGGTGGAGGGTAGATAAAAGATGGATATGAGAAGTTACTGTGGGTAGTAAATTTTGGCCAAATTATTAACTATTTTTTAGGTGGTTGATAATTTAACATTTGAGCTATATTGTTAAGTAATATTATGTTAACTAGTTATCTGAATCATGATGTTAACTAGTTATTTGAATCATGATGTTAACTAGTTAACTCGATTGGTTAACTAGTTAACTCGATTATATAACTAGTTAATTTGATAAGTTAACTAGTTAATAACAAAATAACTAAATTTGATAACTAGTTATCAACTAAAAAATTGTTTACCAGTTATCTAATCACCATGTTAACTAATTAACTCGATTGGTTATCTAGTCAACTCGATTGGTTATCTAGTCAACTCAATTGGTTAACTAGTTAACTCGATTGGTTAACTAGTTAACTCGATTGGTTAACTAGTTAACAACTTGGTAACTAGTTAACTCGATTAGATGACTAGTTAACTACTTGGTAACTAGTTAACTCGATTGGTTAGCTAGTTAACTCGATTAGATAACATGTTAACTAGTTATCAGATAACTAGTTAACTGTAAAAACTTTGTCGAAAATAAAAGTTAACTGTAAAAAACTCAGGTTAACTAGTTAACTAGTTATCAATAAAAAAATCTTGTTAACAAGTTATTAGTAAAAATCGGTTAACTAGTTAACTTGTTCTCGCCGGAAAAGTCACCGACAAACATGTTAACTAACTAGTTAACTATAAAAACCCAAGTTAACTAGTTAACTAATTATCAATAAAAAAATCATGTTAACAAGTTATTAGTAAAAATCAGGTTAACTAGTTAACTTGTCCTCGTCGGAAAAGTCACCAGAGTTTGGGTTGTCTTCGGAGCCTCACCGAAAAAGTCACCAGAAAACATGTTAATTAACTATAAAAACCCAAATTAACTAGTTAACTAGTTATGAATAAAAACATTATGCTAATAAGTTAATAGTAAAAATCAGGTTAACTAGTTAACTTGTCCTCGTCGGAAAAATCGTCGGAACAGTCACCAAAAAAAGTCACCGGAAAATGTCATCGGAAAAAGTTGCCGGCGACCAGCGGTCGATGGACAGCGACAATGGCTGGCAGCAGTGGGTTAATTAAAAACAAAATATTTAAATAAAAAATAATTAAATATTTAATTAAATATAATAATTAAATTATTTGTGTAAAGTCCTAAATGTCCCTATTAAATCTGGACCATTAGATTGGTCAAAGGGTCAAACTAGATCTAATGGTTGGAGTTAGGTTTGGAACTTTCCAAACCCTCAAAGATTTGGATGCTAATCTGCTTCCGTCAGCGAGAATTACCTCTTGCAAAAATTAAAATAAATAAAATAATACGTGAATTGTAAATTTTGGGTTCCGCAGCAAAATAACATGGGTTGTGCAGAGAGACCGCTACCTAACAAAACAATGTCAGTGTGAGTGAGTTATGGCCAATTGTGGTGGAGTTTTTTTTGATGAAGTTGATAAGTATTATTGCACTAGCACCCTTCAAAATACAAAAAGGAAACAAGAAAGACTGCAGAAGGCTTCAAAACAAGGAAAAGAAAACAGAATATACAGAGTTTGTTACAAAGAGGAAAGCCAATCTGCTGCTAAAGAACCATCTCTTGCTTGCACTGCAATTTTGTGTGCTGCCTGAATTGTAGATCTAGGTGAATAACAAACTTGAACTTGTTGATTCCAGAAAAGAAGTCTTCTAATAAGTGCAAGGGTAGCTGATACATGCCAAGGCCAATCATGGTCAGTACCTGCTAAAGCAGTGGACAGTATCAAACTGTCTGTTAACACCAGAGTTCTTGTAAGAATTGATTTAACCAGATCAACAGCAATACAAATAGCCTTTGCTTCTGCACAGATAGGTGCTGCACAATTCAGTGTTCCAGCTCTTCCATTAACAACATATCCCTCAGAGTTATAAACAATAACCCCGTATGCCCCCTTCTGGATGGATGCCTTAAATGCACCATCACACACAACCTTATGAGAGTAGGTTGTTGGAACTAGAGAATTTGTTATTGGATTTGAAAATGAACTGGAAACTGACCTATTGATGATTGAAACATTTGTTCTCCATCGTTGCAAGTCTGAATTTCTCCTGGAAGCCAAATCCAGGAAAGATGGATTAATATTTTGAAATATAGCCTCATTCCTCATCTTCCAAATATACCAAGCAGTGAAACCAATCTCTGTTGCTGTAATGCTAGAAACAAATTGTGGTGGAGTTGAATGATACAGAACCACACCAACCAAATTATTGTTTATTTTCTACCCTAGTCAAATTATTATTATTGCTTTAAATGACATTTGCGATGTCGGCCACAAAAATCTTAAGCAAGCTCCTTAGTGTTGTTATATCGGAACACTGCTAACCATTATTATATTAGGAATGATGGATTAAAATATTATGAATAAATTAGTAAATTTGCTACTTATTTAAATGATTAGGTTGAAGAATGCAATCCAAGATGCCAACTTGTTAAATTTTGGCCTCTTGCTAAGGTAATGGGAAAGAAATGGGAGGCCAAAGAGTGAAAGAGGGGTGGGATTTTGCATGTCCTCTTGGCCTCTAAATACGGGCCAACATGCTGAAAAAGCACAGCTACTGTTTTTTGTTTTCAGTCCCTGTTGTATTTTTTGTTTTGCAGTTTGGTCACTCTCTATTTGTATTTGGTTGATTTTTGATGTATTTTTGATAGGAGCATGGTGGGTGACAAAGGCTGGGCTTTGTCCCCCATACAAAGTTAATTCCCAGCTATTAGATCTATGTGATTTTAATCTAACGGTCCTAGATATTTGTATTTAAATAGGTTATTTTACTGCAGTTTTTTTAACCATTTCACTGTCACCTTACACCCTTCCCTAGGTTTTCAACCGCCCTCATCCTCTCCATCGCGATTCCGGTTTGACAACGCCGGCTGCCATTCATCGCCGCCGGCTCCTCCCTTCGATTCTCCCTCCTTCGTGCCTCTCTTCACAATCGGCTCCTCCCCTTCGATTCTCCCTCCTTCGCACCTCCCTTCACAGCCGGCTCCCCCATTCAGCACCGGCGAAGCCCACCGCACCCTCCGCAGCCGCTGCCGTTCTTCTAGTTCGCTCCACCCGCGCTGTCGTAGCTGTTTCCCGGTGGTATTCGCGTTCTCCGCCAGTAACCCATTAACTCTTCCCTCGCCGCCGGTAAGCCAAGCTCCTCTGCTTTTTTTTTTCTCCCTTGCAAGTTAGTCTATGACTCCTCTCTCTCTTGTTCCTCCGATTGTATCATTGCCGCAACCAAACTCATCCGCCGACGAAGAAACTCGACTAAATACAAGAAATTCTGATTATATAGCACAGCTCTTGCCATTGGTTAGACACTTTTTTTCATGGATTGTGATGTTTTACTGTTCTTTAGTTAGATTATGGATGGATTAGGATGCTATTGGAACATGAATCAAATACTTGTATATATTCAATACTTGTATGCTCGTAGTACTAGTATGCTTTTTACAGAAATTCATGTTCGATCCCTAGGACTAGTATGTTTGAGTATGTATATGGTTGCAATCATCGTGAATTGTGGTAGAATAGGTTCAGGTTCTGGGGCTTTGTCGGTTCTGTCAAGTTTCGGTCTTTCTTGCTTCTTGTTTCTAATTGATGGAGGCTCGTTGAATTAGATGGTATGATTGGTACGTGGTTCGGTGTATACTGTGATTGATTTAGTATTTGTTATATTGTGTAATACCAGTGAGATGGATTAGTTTTTGAAATGGGGCAAATTTGATATGACTATGATGAATTCCATTCACATTTGAATCGGTAGCGTGATATATGTTTGTATAAATCAAGCAATACTTGTATGTATTCAATAATTGTATGCTCGTAGTACTAGTATGTTTTTTTACACAAATGCATGTCCGATCCCTAAAACTAGTTTGTTTGTGGTTGCAAACATCGTGAATTGGGGTAGAAAATGGATGTTAAAAATAACTAGTAATGTCGGCTGTGTGGTTTGGTCTGCTAGCGAAAAATAAAGAAGAAGAAGCTTAACATGTAAATTAAATAGGGGAAGAGGTTTGAGAAAATATTTTGTTACCACATTTTAAGGGAAGGATAATTAAAATATTCTATTAAATTAATTATTTAAATAAATTAAAATTATTCACTTGCTATAACCGCCGGATATACTTTAATTTATTATTAAATTATATTCATTTATTTAATAGGGAAGATGGGATGAGATAAGGGTGGAGATTTAACTTTGTGTAGGTGACAAAGTTTCTCCTTTATCACCGAAAAAAATATGTTTTTAGATGGGTAGTGCTCTTCCAACGGTCATAAATAAACAACGATCATAAATTAACGGTTACAACACACTAAAACCAAAATTATTGGGGGAAAATAAAGTGTGTCAGAATTGGATAAAATTTTATCAAAAAATATTTTTTTTAATATCATATTCATCTATGCTAAAATAAAATTATAAAACACAAATTAATCTTACTATAAGTATGTTATACGTGAACATTAGGTTAGATTAGTGTGTAGAGGCTAAATTTAGACTCTTGCTGGGTTGGAGCAAAAAGTAGATTTTGGGCGGTTAGAGGTTGAATTTTTAAAATGTGCCTATTGAGAGGCTAAAATATGCCTCTTGGGTTGCACATAGCCTTAGGGTTTGTGGATCATTCATTAGCCACCAAACAAAAACAAAACCTCTCCCTCTAATGGACATCGTCATTGCCGCCTGTACTCTCTCAACCTCATCACGTGGCTACCGCACCAGCAGACCTTTAACGAGGCGCACGCCAACCACTGCACCACGCACGCCCAACCACCACATGCATGCCAGGAAAATGGCGTATGGAGGAGAGAAAGATTGTTGAGAATTTTCGTCACTTCAACAAGTCAGTCCCTTTAAGAGACGATCTTGGGAGATCACACCGTTGGGTTGTCCTCAAATTTTGTGTGAGTGTTGAGGACTATTCGGACTACGTTTTTTCGTTGTAACATTTGTTTGGAGGTCTGGTTCGACGAGAATTGCTGGTGGGAAGTAGGGGTACTATAGTTGTGTTCTAGGTGAAATTCTTTGCCTTTTGCTCTCTTCTTTGTTACTCTCTTATGTATGGTGGTCTTGATGAGTTGTGAACCTTTCTAGGTTTTATGTGGGTTGTATGGAGACACCTTGCTTACCAGGAAAACAACGTACCTTGGAGACTGCCATGTTGAAGATTGTTTTAGTACACTGATTCACCTCTAACCGACTCGACCCAATGATCATCACTAATCTCTCCCCGATAATTAATTTTGTTTCAATTATAGATGAATTTCGTGGAAGTTTTTGTTAATTTGATTATAACTACAAATTTGATATTTTTTTTTTACCAAGAAGTTGTGGAGGAGCTTGGAGTGTATGTAGTGACATTTGACCGGTCGAGTTACGGAGAGAGCGACACATATTTGTGGCTAATATTGTTCCTTTTTTAATTTTTGGGTACAAGATTTCATGTCCTCACCAATGATTTGTGGCTAATATGATTTCTTTTTAAATTTTGGGAACAAGGTTCTAGTTGTGAAGTCATTAGAGGTGTGAAGAAGGGTAATTGAATTGAATAGTAACTAACGTTTGACTAAATATTAACTCGGTCACCGTTCTTTCAAATATATCACACATATAACCAATCTTCTGATTTTTTATCGCACACGTTTTTCATCCACTTTCATCCAGTTTTTCCATCTACTAGCTAATGTTACAGATGAGTCATCTAATCCCAATCAACACAAATAATAATAAAATATAAAAAAATAAGAGAAAAAAGAAAATATTAATATTAATATAAAGTAAACATGTCCCACCTTCTCTCCACACATACATACAAACACAATATAAAATATTCTTCTTCTTCCTCGTCCTTATCATTCTCATTCTCCAGAACAAGGCATCAGCCGATTGAGGAAATGGCCTTCTTACTGAATCATGATACCCTTTCAATCAGATGTCCTTCTACTTCTATTGCAGCATTCGATGACGTCTTCAAAACCCTCAATTCCATCTACTTCAATTCCGTAGAAAACGACGATAACGAATTTGTACCTACAGAAATAGAGCACCCCACCAGAGCTGGTTCCGCGGTGGATGCAATCTCATTCTCCATGGACAAATTAGACACTAAAATTGATTATCTTCATATCTTTGAATCGTTTTCAGAATCTCATTCTCCATGGAGTAAAGTATGCCTCCAACGTCGACAAGGAAATGACCCTGCTGAAGTTCATCGATGTCGCAGCCAGAAGCAGCGTCGGAGATTTCAGCTGATACGTATGCTACTCATGGGACCTCAATGTCTAGAGACAACAAGCTAATCGGCGGGGACAACAAAGGCGTCACCGCAATATTATTCGAGGACTAGTACGCCTCCACCGACGCATCGACCGATGTGGATATCGTGAAATTGACTAATAAGCTTGGAACTGCCAAGGCCACTGACGGTATAATCTGCCAAAAATTAACAAGTAAGGAGTTTAGAGTGAGGAAAGGAAGGAAATTCGTGAGCGTATTCTTCCAATCGAATGTCGGCGACGTGACGCCGAACGTTCTCAAAGCATTTTGCGTGGACAACGGGAATCCCTGTGATTTCAATTGGTACTCTTGCGATGGGAATGACTAGCTCTACGTGGGGTGTGGACGCGCGGTATCTAGATGAGACTCTGAGCACTAAGATGATAGGGTAAAGGCAATTCAAGAAGGTAGTTGAGTTGTTCACGTCTATCACAAACAAATTAGACACTAACATTGATTATCGTCATATCTACCTCAATCAGCTCCATAATTTTGCTGCAGAAACAGAGGAGTCGACGACGATAGAGGAAGAAAATTAACAAGAGAAGTTGTAGAAAAAACCATCTCCTCCTCCGTTGACAAAAGGGTTTCCGTTCGAAGAGAGCGTGGTGCTGGCGATGGAGCGGAGAATCCATTATTGGACTTCAAGAGATCAATGGATGAAATGGTTGAATTTCAAGGGATTGATTGCAAAGATTGGGACTAGCTCGAGGAGCTCCTCCAATGGTACCTGAATGTCAACGACAAGAAGAATCACAAGTTCATCGTTAGTTCCTTCTTGGATTTCTTACTCGAAATCTCCGATACCGATGGTGGTTGTGGCGGTGGTCCCGCTGCTGCTGTTCGTGGGTGTGACTCATCGGCTTCCATGGCGTCATTTTCATCTGCGGTTACTTGTTTTCATTCTCGAGTAAAGTATGCCTCTAACATCGACAAGGAAATGGCCCTGCTGAAGTTCGTCGATGCGGCGACCAGAAGCAGCGTCGGAGCTTTCAGCTGGTACGCCACTCACGGGACCTCAATGTCCAGACACAACAAGCTAATCGGTGGGGACAACAAAGACGTCACCGCCATGTTATTCGAGGACTGGTACGCCTCCACCGACGCAGCGACCTATGTGGATATCGTGAAATTTACTGATAAGGTTGGAACCGTCAAGGCCACTGACGGGATAATCTGCCAAAAATTAACGAGTAAGGAGTTTAGACTGAGGAAGGGAAGGAAATTCATTAGAGTATTCTTCCAATCGAACGTCGGCGACATGACGACGAACGTTCTCAGAGCATTTTGCGTGAACAGCGGGAATCCATGTGATTTCAATCGGTACTCTTATGATGGGAATGACCAGCTCTACGTGGGGTGTGGATGCGCGGTATCCATATGAGACTCTGAGCACTAAGATGATAGGGTAGAGGCAATTCAAGAAGGTAGTTGAGTTGTTCACGTCTACCACAAACAAATTAGACACTAAAATTGATTATCTTCATATCTACCTCAATTAGCTCCACAATTTTGCTGCGGAAACAGAGGAGTCGATGACGACAGAGATAGAAAAGGAACAAGAGAAGTTGTAGAAAAAACCATCTCCTACTCTATCGACAAAAGGGTTTCCGTTCGAAGAGAGCGTGGTGTTGGTGATGGAGCGGAGGATCCATAATTGGACTTCAAGAGATCAATGGAGGAAATGGTTGAATTTCAAGGGATTGGTTGCAAAGATTGGGACCAGCTCGAGGAGCTCCTCCAATGTTACCTGAATGTCAACGACAAGAAGAATCACGGGTTCATCGTCGGTGCCTTCTTGGATTTCTTACTCAGAATCTCCGGTGCCGACGGTGGTTGTGGTGGTGGTCCCACTACCGTTGTTCATGGGTGTGACTCGTCGACTTCCACGATGTCGTTTTCATCTGCGGTTACTTGTTTGCCACCTTCTCATTCTTCCTCTACCACCAATTCTGATTTTGCTTCACTGTTATTTTATCGTCGTTGGAGTGCCGACCAAGTTAAGTTTTGTTGATTATTTGTATACATCGAAGAGGACGAATGAGAAGAAGTGATGTAGTGAGTGTTACATTTTTGGCCTGGTTCCATAATTAATGTATATGATATGAGGATTATTACTGTACATATTTTAACTTTTGGCTACATGTTTTATATTGCTGCTGATTTGAGAAGGTAGGGGATGATGTTGAAGATAAGGAGGATGAAGAAGAAGAATATTTTATAGTGTGCATGTATGTATGTGGAGGGAAGATGAAGAAGATGTGACATAAAGCTTATGTTTAAATGTTTATTTTATATTAATATTAATATTTTTTTTATTTGTTAACATTTTATTATTATTTGTGTTGATTGAGATTAGCTGACTCATCTGCCACATCAGCTAGTGGATGAAAAAGCTGGATGGAAAACACGTGCGATAAAAAAGTCAGAGGATTGGTTATATGTGCGATAAATTTGAAAGAATGGTGACCGAGTTGATATTTAGTCAAACGTTAGTTACTATTAAATTCAATTACCCGTGTGAAGAATGAGGTAGAACCTCTGTCGGACTGGGATTGGGTAAACTGTCGTGCTGGCTATACAGTTGAACATGTCACCGACTTGGTTCAACAGAAAATAAATAAATATAACAAACTAATAAACTATACTAAATATACTAATTACATAAATTAAAGAAAAAATAGAACTTTGACCCTTTACTTTGCCAACTTAACATATAGCCCCTTAATCCTTATACTATGAATTACTCTTTTTACCCCTCTTACTTTGACCACTTAGAAACCTTTTCCTTTTAATACAACTAAAGTCTTCTTAACATTAAATCTGGACACATTTGCACACCATCGGAGAGAGATATCGGAGGTAGGAGACGAGTAGTTGGTTAAGGAGGTATATGAGGGAGGTATCGCAAAAAGTTTGGTGAAATATGAAGGCTTTGAAACTACAGATTTTATTCGTCGATTTCATCATATCTAATAATGTGTATTATTTTGAATACACCAAAAGTTCAAACAATAATAATATTTATACACGCGGCGCGTGAGGCTGTCTGTTAGGGTTTTCTCTTCGTGACTATTGCTGCTGCGGCAACCATGACGGCTGATCCCGCTGCTTCCGCTGGGACTTCAGCGGCGACTACGTGGGCTTCGATTGTCGCAGGTGGGGGTCTGAGTTGTGATTTGTGGAAGATTCGAGGAAGGCGGTTGTCGAAGGAGTTTTGAAACTTCCTAAGGAGATTCTCGAGGTCGGCACTAAGTGAAGGATTTATGTCCATCGGTCCAAATTCATACGAACTAGTTAAGTGTTGTACCTGATTAATATAATTAATTCGGACCGGTTACAGATTAATATGTCTTGCTAAAGACAAATATTAATTAGTGGTTTGGGCCACGGCTAATAGGACTGGGTCCTACAAGGTCACACGCCTATAGTATGGACCAGATCATTTAATAGGCCCAATCCATGGTGGATTGAGACTACTGGGCTGGCGGCCCATTAGGGTTAGGAAGGGATTAGGGTTCTGCCCTAATCCTATAAATAAGACTGTTATGGTAGCAGTCAATCCTAAGCCAAAATACACTTTCTCTCGGAGAAAACCCTAGCCGCCATAACCCTAAAAGTTGTTCTTCGACTAGAAGTTCTAGCAAGCTTTGGCGAGGAAGATCCAGATCCCAGCTAGCGTGAACTAAATAGAGGAGCTACATTTGGAGCTCTCTGGATTGAACTAAAGGCTACGAGAGGTATTACTCTTCGTGCTAATATCACGCTTAAAGAATGTGAGTTACAATAACCTCTTGTTATTGATTAATATGCAATCGAGCTATTATAGGATGTTAGATGTAGATTTGTATTTCCGCTACGTTTCTGGTTTTGCATCTAACGATTTCCTACAGTGGTATCATAGCCCCTCGTTTTGCATATTTTTTATAACAAAACGATATGCGTTCTAAATAAAATTATTCAATTAAAGGAGGGAATTATCTCGTGTTAATATTCTTTCGTTGAAAAATGTTTTCAAAGTATTATGGATATTTTGTTTATTTAAATAAACTGATTTAAAAAAAAAAATATAACTGATTCGGTTGCCGCCGCCGTTGTCATTGTTGGTTTCGACGGACGGGTAGTAAACCAGATGCAGCTTTTGCCGATTACGTACAAGGGAAAGGGGTAATTGTTTGGCGGTTGAGCAAGGGTTTGGAACCCCACTGCTCAACTTAGCCCAATCAGTCCACTCCTTTCAAAAAAAAAAGTCCACTCCTTTTGCCCATCCCAATAAATGTGGCCCACCATTATTTCTGGTTCTTAAACAAGGCTTAGTGAAGTCATGTGTTTTTTGATCCATCAACAAGCATAAGAGTGATCAGGTTTGGGTTTAATGAAATCCTACAACCCATCTCTTTTATTTTTCTGACCAAACTAATGTTTGGGTTGGTCCGAGAGCATTAGATGGTCTATGCTTGTTTTTTGCTGGGCTCGGCCCACGGGCCCAGGGCTCATTGGTGGTTGGGATGTCTGGTTGGACCAGAATTGGTTAGATCAATCCAGTTTGACTGGTTTTGATCTAATTAGTATGGTCAGACCCATTTTGGTTCAATTTTTTTTAATTTTCTGTTTGTACCAGGTTTTACCTGGATTGACCAACTTTGACCTGGATTGACCAGCTTTGACTTTGGTTTGACCAAGTCATTTGGCATCAAACGGAATGGTTTTCGAACCGATTTTTTGGGCAATTTTCAATTTTAATCATAGGTTTGATTAAGTATTGAAAATATTTAAATTCGTAATTAATTTCATATTTATTTTTAATAAAGAGTTATTAAATTGAGTGAGAGTTTTAATTGATAAAATTTAAGGGCAAGTTTTCGAAATCTATATCCATGAAACTTTTAAATATTAACGATAGTCCCTATAATTGAATGAATTTTATTGTTGAAGCAATTATAATGAAGGAGTTTATTATTAGGGTTTAATTATAATAAAATTGTTTTATTCATAATTAATTACCACCTTAATTAAAATTGGTTAATTAGGGTTAAATCTATCAAGCATGCTAGATTTAAGGTCATTCACTCATGCGGTAGTGAATGAATGGATGTTTTATATACTTGTGTATATTGTACGGTTTGTGGCAAAGAGTGCACGTTCTTGATGATCGGATAAAAGGCCCCACCCCAATATAATTTTATTTTGGGAAATACCGTCTGCGTACCGTTTATTTTGTTGTAATTTTATTATTTGTAAATTAATAACATAGATTAGGAATCTTGTAATTAGTTTACAAAGCTATGTAATTACAATATAGGAGAGATGGACGCTAGTCAAAGACTCAAGGATATGAGATCCTTCGATGATGAACATGAAGCGCTTTTCCAAGATTAAAGGGGGCCAATATCCGATCACCTACAAGCGTTACTATCTGAATGCTTAGAACCATATTTTAGGTTGTTGTGTATGACTGTTGCGCGATTAGTTCACTAGCAAACGTAGAAAAAAACACATCACCTAAAATGTCCCCAAAGTAAAATTGAGGCAATGCTTTACCATAACGAGACCTGCTGTGATGCCTTTACAAGAACTAGACCTTTTCTGCCAAAGTAGACTATGGACCTATTATTGCACTGGATAGCAAGGGTGGATCTTAGGGGGTCCATAAGTTCGTTTTGGTCGTACTCAACGAATACAAAAGACAAAGTTTTGGTTCGAAGCATAGTCAATTCTGTGATTATCACATAATCAACCAAGAGTCACAAAAGGTTTGTGATTGACCAATGGGTTGGTCTACCTAAATTAAAAAAATTTAGTGGCAGTGCCAAAGTACAGCTAACTTTTTGATGGATTTAGGATCTTGGGAAATATTTCATTCAAGGGGACACACTTTTGTGTGAATGAAGTACACATATGCTCTTAATTTTAGAGAAAATTGTTGAGCTATGTATATTTGAAACAATAATAGTTTTTGCACTTTATTTTCGTAGAATTATGGTTAGTCAACTCATTTATCCTTATGAAAAATTCAAAGCATTATAAATGCTAAAGGCTTTTGAAGCCCTCACCACACATAGAACAAAGTAGTGTTTTTAAGGAAATGTACTTGAAATCCATGCTTTAAAACTTCAAATAGTCACCTCATCTGAGAAACAGAAGACTATAAGTGAATTTTAAAAGACAATAGTTGATTGTCATGTGCTACGTGTTGTCATTCATAGAATCACTCGAAGTGAACTTTATGAATGCATACTCTATCCTGGTACCCGAAACGACCAAATCTCTCCAAAAAATCATACAATGACTGCATGAATTATGTGGGCGGAGAACTAGAAGCAATTAGGGGTGGAAATTGTTCGGTTAGTGGTTAACCATAACCGGTTTGACCGGTTACCCATAACCATTTTTCTGCCAAAACATGAACCGGAACCGTACCCTAACTAGAGAACCGGGTAACCGTAACCGGTATTTATTCGATTACGGTTAGAATCGGGTAACCATAATCGTAACTATTTTTGCTACGACATGCATAATTATTGTAGCCAATTGTTATTTGAATCCATGCGGCTATCCCAAAATCTGCAACTAGTCCATATTTAATGGTACAACTCCAAAATTGCAGTCCAGATTTATTGTAGCCAAATGTTATTTGCACTTAGTCCAGATTTAATGTTCAAACTATTTGTTTAGGGTATTACATTTTTAGGGGTTTTGTCCTTTTTCATTAAAAATAGGGTTAATACACCTTTTTGCCCCTCTACTATGCAAAATTAACAAACATACCCCTCTACTATGTTTCAACCAAATTAAGTCCCTCTACTTTAACCCTTTTATCAAATATGCCCTTCCGTTAATTTTTCCGTCCAAACTCCGTTAAATATGCTGATTGTACATGCTAGCTCAGCCTTTTTGTCCACTTAGCCAAATTATTTGCTGACTTGAATTCTAAACTAAAAACTGATTTTTTTATTGAAAACTTAAAACTGATTTGAAAAATAAAAAATCAAAACTATTTTTTTCTAAAAAATTCTCCCTATTTATCGTCTTCTCCCGTCCTCTGTCGAACATAGTCGGCCTTTACTGCAATACAATAAATCACCCTCGTCTGACTCACTTCCCTCATCACCACCTTAACCCATAACCAACTCCTATTTATCCTTTCAACCAATTGTCTGTAACCCATTTTCAAATATTTGGATTCAACATCCTTCCTCTGTTCCTCGTCTACTTTCATTCTTCTCATTCCTTAACAAAATACCCACCACCACCATTACCCAATTTCTTCATATATACCACTATCAAATGCCTGGGTCAGAAACCCTAAACGTGCAACGATAATGATTTTGTTGATTCATCTTTAAAATTGAGATATCGAATTGCTAAAGCAGGGGTAAATCATTTTCATCAGTAGGATTTGTCAACGCAAGTGCTACTCTTTATTTGAGAGAGATAGGGGATTCAACTCTGCTAGCTCGTCACATGCGGTGCAAGCGAAGAGTCAATCATTCGTCACAGGTGAACGGTGAACATATATTTGTTGTTCACAAGCGATTCTAGATTTGACTGATATCTTTGAATCTATCTTCATCACAAAACCTCCCTTCTCTGCTTTCCTTAAATCTATCTTTGTTGTAACAGATGAGGAAGCAGGTGCATTTGGGTTGATGATACAATGAGTGGTATGGAAGGAGCAACATGATCTTGTTGTTTGGTAAGAGTATTGAGGAGGAATGATGAACTGAAATGGCAACTTTGGTTGGAATCGATGAAGAAGAGGTTGAGAACGGGGACAATTGGAGAACCCAATTTTGAATCGATTCAGCTCCCCTACGATGCTACCCCATTCCTGAATTGGCAAAGGAGAGCACAAAATTTAGATATGGGATAAAGATGAAATTCTTGGTACTTAGGACTTCGATGGAGTTCTTTCATCTACAATAATCTTGTACCTTCCCCACCGATGATTAATTCCAACTCGAACGACGCAAAATCCCAAATTGGCAAGGAAGGAAGCTTAAGAACTTCCAAACCAATGAGGATGGATTCGTCGTCATTCTAGAAGACAGTGTCTTAGCTTGTGGAGTCATCAACGAGAGGCATGTTATGGCGAGAAAGGGAGTCGAGAAGGGTTTATGGTCTTCAATTGGTTTGACTGGTTTGGTCAGAGGAGTCTTCATCGGAGAAGACAAAGAGGGAGTGGGGATGTTTTGAAGATTAAAGTCAAAAAGAAACAAAACAAAGGGAGTGGTTTCCAATCATCTGCCACGTAGACAGACAAGTTGATATGGTGTGTTTGGTCAGCAAACTTAACAGAGGTTTGACGGAAAATTGGACGGAAGGGCACATTTGATAAATGAGTTAAAGTAGAGGGGTGTAATTCAGTTGAAAAATAGTAGAGGGGTATGTTTGTTAACTTTGCATAGTAGAGGGGCAAAAAGGTGTATTAACCCTTAAAATAACAATACAATAATGTTCTCAACCATCCAAGTGGTCAAACGTAACCACAATAACTTTAACATAAAATCATAAATTCTAGAATTTAAGTATACCGATTAAAACCGGTTTGTATCGGTTAACTAAATAAGTAACTGATGAGAACCGTCGTTGTGCTGAGCTGGTTCTATCAAATAACTATCAAGCTCAAGAGCTAGGATAGATCGTATTCCACGGGCCTTCAATTGATTGGCTACTTCAGAACTAACAAATTACTCAAGGAAAACACGTTGTGCGTGGTGTGAGTTCCACGACTTCTAATTCTAAGGAATGCAGGAAAATTAAAACAAATTAAGCTAAAGCAGATTGAGAATTAGGGTTTTGAAACAAGAAAGACAGACGAACTTAGACTTTGAATCCCCCTTCGTTCCCCAGAGCATTGGCAATCAACAGATCAGCGGATTTCGATTCTTATTTAATCAATTACTAAGACACCACCATAACTCCTTACCCTTAGGTTTAAGACCGGCGAACGTTCGCTCTATCCGTTCTAACTACCAAGATTAACTAGCCGCCCGGGTACGGTCGCCTCTCGCAACGACTTAATTAATTGGTGCAATTACTAATGATTAATGAGTTACTCTTGCAGTGGATTAACCCTAACCGGTTCCTACGAAAGGCACACTCCAATTATAAGGTTAATTGTTCAATTCGATGTTCTAAAGTAAGGCGAGCGTTCGCTTCTATCCTTAGCTTAACAAGAATCTAATCTAGGTGATCAATCCAGACAAGAAACATGAACAATGAAGAACGAATCAAACATGAAAAAGAACTGATTGAATTTCGAATCTAATCACCGCCGATCCGTGACCGCTTTAAAGCCCTGGGTCACTTAGGGTTCATCTAGTATAAGCTCTGACGAGTTTAGCTACTCATGATCATTACAAAAGAAACAAAGAAAAAGAAAGAGTTCATCATTCAAGGAAGAACAGAAAAGGATCTGAAAAACCTAATTCGGACGACTCTGACAGACTCCGATCTTCGGTAAGTTACACTCCTAGCTCCGGTTCTCCGAGATGGAAGGGATGGCGTCACGATCTCTATCCGGCTCTTCGAACTCCAACTCTTCGCTCCAGAACTTCAGAGAAAAAACTGATCTCGAAAACTTGTGTTTTTCGAATTATGAATTGTCTCCTCTCTATTGGCCGCCGGGTTAAGTATAAATACTTAACCCTAGTTGGGCCGGGCTGAGATGGTATTTTCACCGAAACCATAGGGGTGGTTTCGGCAAAAACTCTTGTGTGAATGGACGTCCGCCGACTGATCCTTCTGTTCATCCTTTTCGGTCCGAAAACTCAAAGTTTTCGGCGAAAACTTTCTTCACTTGACATCAGCCGGTTTGCACTAATGTTTTCGCCGAAAACATATACTTAGTTTCGGCGAAATCTCCTTTGTCTTGGCACCAGTCTGAATGCACTAATATTTTCGCCGAAATCCATAGGACATTTTCGGCGAAAGTGTCTTTGTAATCGGGCAGGATTTTGGTTGGACTTTGATTGGTTCCTTTGATCGATTCCGGTTCAGTTCCTCGATGTTCCTATGCCTTAGACACGTCCATGGCTACTTTATTTGACGGCAAAAACCTGTGCTTACGCAAAAACACTAGAAAACCATCAAATAGACCCGAAAAGGGCCATGGTAACACAAATGGCACGAGATAGGGCAATTGATTGAATATTCGTTATTCTACCCTAAAAACAATGTCTTAAGCAAAGAAATGTCGCTTAAATGAGGCTGATAATCACGTCAAATCGAGTGTCATCAAATACCCCACACTTGAGCTTTTGCTTGTCCTCAAGCAAACTGAATAGAAACGCTCATGTTCATAAATGATAAGATAGCTTAAATTAGAGCTCAATCAAACACAATGAATTATTAGACAGATCGATCCTAGAACAAGAAACCTAACATGCATACAGATCAGCCAAATTACCTGGTCTCACTAATAAACTGCACACGACAAGTAATTAGCAACCAATTATGCACGAATTTGATCTGACCGACCAGACTCCTCACACAGGATATATATAGTACAATGGGAACTCTCACTCTCTGTGTTTAAGGACGTGTTTCTGCTCTCGATCATTTTCTGTTACCGAATTCTGTCATAGGTTTGTATTTCGGCCACATCTCCACCACTGTGACAACACGAGTATCTAGTCAAGAAGGACTTCCCTGCTAGGACCGTAATGAAATCTACACTACTCGGGTTTATAATGAGATGGATGATGGGAATGAATGATGATGACTTGGTGCGGTGTAGCTTTCGACTAACTTCCCTCGAATCTAATCTATGGCTTCCTACCGTCTAACCAAACACTGGTGGAATGATGAACGCTCGTCCTATGATACCCTCAAGCAACCTAGCACTTATTCTTTTTCTTTTGCATACATTTTTCTTTTCAATTTTTCTTACGACTTCGTTCTTCCATTTGTAGGGAGAAGAACGTTTTATTTGAACTAAACTTTGAACTTTTTCTGATTTTTCTTCTTTTCTCTTTTTTCGAAAATTTTCTTTTTTCTTTCTTTTTGTACATTTTTTTTCTTTTGTGCCGATTTCTTTTAGTTGCTAGAGGGGTTTACACGTCTGGACATCATAGCTAAGACCACCTGTTTAATGGCTATAGGCAGGTTACCACAAACCGACTTCCGGTAGGTCAATCTAGAACTACAACCACAGGGGATCAACGGGGAATGAAAGAAATGGGAAATGGCTATAATGTATTATCGAACCGAAAGAACAGGCCAAGCTCAAGGGTCTAAACCTAGTGGATTTTATCGTTAAGGTAGGCTATCTGGCTTAGTAGCTGAATCTAGGTGCCCCTATCCTTCTAGAACTCGTGTCATCGTGTGGTCTCGAGTAGGTCTCATGCAAATTCTAACTCATTCAAGTAAACAGAAAACCACTCAGAAAGAATTTAAATTGCAAGTTACGTGCAATGGATCAAAAGCTCACAGTTGGTTTGCTAGTCGGATTCGGTAATTTTCATGCAATCAAGGCTACAAACTACAAGTGTGATTTTAAAAATTCTGTTCTGACCAGGCAATTTAGCATCAAAGCATACAGGTTGGTTCTCAAGTTCTAGGTTAAGCAGTCTAAGCATCATTATGAAAGGTTGAACAACAACTTAACATCAAAAATCAAGAACTGAGCCATTCTAATGCTAGAGAGACTAGAATGGAATCACGAGGCACATAAAACACAATCAAGGGCAATCAAGTTCATGCAAGGTTCTCTAGCATCCTACCCCACACTTAAATTGGACTGTGTCCTCACAGGACTAATTCTAGAGTTTAGAGTGGAATGGAAGAACCTGGACCGAGATGATTGGCGTAGTGGATGAGCACGGATCCTCAGAGCGGAGGTAATCTACCCAAGTGAAGCAAAGGGAACCTCCCAACTGCCTACAAAACAAAAACAAATAAAACATAAAAAGGAAACCGGGACAAGTGCCCCGGATCCACACAGAAAAAATTTGGACCGAAGTCCGAAAAGAATAAATAAAAAAAAGGATAAGGAAAAGGAAAAGGACACCACCTGATCATCACTGGTCAGAGGTGTCAGGGTGGGGGAAGTAGAAGTAATCGCCGAGCTGTCGCTGCCACTCCAGCTGTCGCTCATATCGCCGGTCGGCTCGGCGCATGTGTTGTTGCATAATAGTCCACCTAGCCTCTTGAGTGGCGTTGTCGGTGATGTGCCACTCCTGCAGTCGCTCGTACAGCTCACCAATGTCCGCGGGATGCGGTCGAGGCTGAGGCTGCTGTGCCTGGTATGGATCTGGAATGTATGGCGGCGACTGGTGGATGTACCCTGCCTCATGGTGTGGCGAGGGTATGTAATCTTGAAACTCGGGCGGCGGCTGCGGCTGCTGCTCCTCAGCATCATCGTCGTCCTCCGACTCGACCGCAGGTTGGAGTGGAGTATCTGCTGCCATATGGGGACTGAGGTCGAGTTCTAAGTCGTACTCGACCGCCAAGTCTCCTCCAACGGTCCGAACTGGATGTCGTGGAATGTGAGGACCATATTCATGGCCGATGCCGAAGGAGAGGATGAGCTGACCGATGAAGTTGCCTCCCAAGAGTTTGTGTGGTTGCTTCTTCCTCTTGGTCCTCAGGCTGAAGATGTGAGCTAGCACCCAGCCGGGGTGGAGAGGGTAGCTCTCTCGGATGGCTCGATGAAGCATGAGCTCTTCCTTAAGGATATGGTGGCGATCCTTATCTCTGACATATAAAAGTGACCTCCGCCAAACCATATGAATAAACTTATAGAGCGGGTGAGAGAGGGACTTAACTGAGTTGTTCTTCCTGAGGCGATCGCCAGGCACGCCTGTCATGTGGCTCCAGAGGGCGTGCAATGCCTCGTCGTCATCATCCTCGCCCCAACCGAGGTGGTGATCGTGATAGTGCTCGTAGGGGATGCCCAGATGAGCGGCAAACTCATCGTAGGTGAGCTGCCTGTACACCCCACCAAGAAAGAAAGTGATCACCTTCTGGCCCCGTCTCTTCTTATGTTCGTCCAAGTCAAATGTCGCCCAGAACTCCTGGAGAGCAATGTCTGGGAACTCGGCGGCTATGGTGGTCAGCTCTAGGAGACCGGCCGGTGCTAATTCGTCATGCACGTTCCGGTAGGAATCCTCGTCATGCTCCTGGAGTGACTCCATGGATAAAGGACGCACGTCAGCTCCCCGGATGTGCGCGATCTTCTGGAAGTTCTCAAAGTAGAAGTCCGGAAGACGGGCGATGGTGGGATGGTATCCAGCATGGCGAGGGAGTGCAGGTGGGGGACCCAGAATGGCGGGTGTGACGGGAGCGGCAGCTCCTGAGCTCGAGGCGCCATCAAGGCGTGCCTTAGTCCTGCGCTCAAAAGTGTTCCTAAAACCAGAATGAAACCAGATTAGTCAACTAAGATCCTACCCCACACTTAGTAGAAAAACTCAATTTCACAAGGAAACGAGGGAAACTAAGTGGGGTAAGTAAAGCGGAGTAACCGGTAATCATAGACAATAGAGCACATGTCTTAAGAACAGCTATAATCAGGGAAGCGCAATCAGAGTTCAAAAATTCAAACCGACATTTTTAGAAAGTCAACATGAAGTCATATTGAACCCTAATCATGGCAAGACTATCACAACTTGGAAATTAATGGCATCATACGATTTCAAATGGCGGCACAATAATATGAACAAGAATAAACACTGATGACAGCCAAACGATCAATAACAAGTCAACGGCAAACCGGTATATCTCACAAGTCAACAAAACAACGAATCAATCGTATGCATAGCAACACATGACCAAATGATGTGAAAATTAAGCACGGAACTCCCTAAGCATCCTGGTACAGTTCTATAAGTTCAGTCAGTCCTAGTTCACACGAAACAGTCGGCACGCAAAACGAGGTAAACCGAAAAGTCAACCGAAAGTCAACCCCGACGAAATTCAGCAATCCATATGTCAAATGATTCGTATTGAAAAGTTATGCACTTTACCTTGAAGCCATGGAAACAAAAACTGAACGGGTTGGGAGGAATCAGTGAAAAACGTTGAAAACTAGGTTTTCGGTGAACTGGAGCTGCAAAGCTCCGATTTGGTTGTTCTAGGGCTTGGTGGGATCGGATTGAGGAGGGGGAGTGAGCGGCGGCGGTCGGCGATGGCGGCGGCGGGGCGGTTTGAAAATGGATGGTCGGCGGTGATATTTTTAAAGAGGGGGGTTTCGGTGATATGAGCGAAAGTGAGATAAGGTGATAGAGGAGTTGGTCCGAATTATAAAGGATAATTAGGTGAAATTTCAAATCAGTTTCGGCGAAAATAGGGCAGTGGTTTCGCCGAAACTACAGGTTAACAAGAATTGGCTGATTTGAACTGGCGGTTTCGCCGAAAATTTAAGCTTGGTTTCGCCGAAAATCTTGGTTGAAGTGGTTTCGCCGAATCATAAAGTTTTCGAACCGAAAAAGAGAAACAGGAGAAACAGGTTCGAAGTTTGAAAATCGGTTTCGCCGAAAACACTGGTAGTTTCACCGAAAATTTTGAACTGTTCGGGTTTAAAATATTTTCGCAAATCAGGCCAACTTCAGAAAATCACCGTTAAATCCAAAAAAATCGAAACGACCTCAATCAACTTGCTACTGACTCTATGACACACAGACTACACACGAAAAATAATAACTCAAACAAACTGACACTTTTGGCTCTCCCGAACCGACTCTAAAAGACCAAGGTTGAAACAAAACAAAACTGACTCCAGCCGTGGGTTGCCTCCCACGAAGCGCTCTTTTATTAACGTCCTTGAGCTGGACGATACCTGGACGGTATTAGGAGACATCCCAACTAAGATTCTCCTTCACACTCGCGTCGGAGTTCATGAAGTACAACTTCGGGACTTCTCCGGTAAACGTGAATTTCTTCTCGTTTGCATGCAAAAGCTTGGTACGTCCGTCGGGAAGATGATCAACGAACTTGAATGGTCCGAACAGCTCTCTAGAGAGATCATCCTTCTTGAGTATGACAATGGAAGGAATGAGGACTGTCGGCTTCTTCTTAACTTCAGTCTTCGGCTTGGTATCACCAGGATCGGTGATCGTTAGTACTTCCTTAGGAGACGCTTTCGGCTTCTCCCTCCATACTTGTTCCGGCGCCGGTTTCTCGGAACGAATTGGTGGTGCAGCTGGCTTGGTGGAAGACGGCGGAATTTTTGGTCTCCAGACCATTTGAACTTGCTTCTCCTTGTGATTCTTCCTCCTTAATCTACCCGACTCCTTGTGTGGCGGTTTTGAAGAGGCTTGCAGTTCCTTCTCCTTTTGTGGCTTCTGAACCGAGGCTTCTGGCTTCTTCCTTATAACCTGCTTAATACCTGCAGCAACAACTGATCTAGAGACACTGGAAGAAGCATTAGTAACGGAGTTGACCGGAGTCAATTCCACAGTTTCAACAGCAAGGCAGTGAGATTCTTCATTCCTAAAGTCATGTTTCATGTCATCTTTAAGACGGAACGTTTTTGTTTCTTTACCAATTCTTAAAGTCAAAGAACCATTAGGAACATTAATATTCTTTCCCAGTAGTAGCCATGAACGGTCGACCTATAAGAATGGTTGAATCTTCTGTACCGGTATCCATAATCACATAGTCAGCTAGAAATGTGAACGGACCACATTTTGTAACAACATCTTTGATTTCTCCCTTAGGGGTTTTAAGCGATCTATCAGCAAAGACAAGTTGCATACTAGGTGGTTCAAGTTCTCCTAGGTTTAACTTTTTAAACAAGCTCACAGGCAGGACATTAACAGATGCTCCTAGGTAAACTAAGCAACGTTCAATTTCAACATTATTGATGACCAAGGGTAAAGTAAAAGAACAAGGATCAGATAACTTAGCTGGATATGGAGAAACGGGTTTCTTAGCACGAATGTCGGGGTATCCTTCCTTGTTCCCCTTCATGCCAGTCTCGATCCTTGCGTTTGGCAGCAATGCTCTAGGAAAAGGAGGCTTCACGACGTATGGTGCAAGAGGAGGATCATCCTTAGGTGCTGGTTCCCGCTCCTCTTCTTCTTCTTCTTCCGGCGTTTCAGCGATCCTGCGTAAAACAGAAAAAGCATCAGCAATTAAGTTTGGAAGTTTTCGAGCAGTTACCATTTTAGCTTGTTCTTTTCTCGGGTTTGGCTCTGTCTGGCTTGGAAGCTGGCCAAATGGTCGACCAGATGCTAGCATGCTCGAGATGTTGTTCACGACTTGCTCAATCCGTTGTCCAGATGCTATTTGTTCTTGATTGAGAAGAGCTTGAGCCTTGAACTGACTGTCATGATCATCGAGTCTTGTGATGATCTGGCTGAGCTTCTTATCCAGGTCACTGACATTGTTCTCTCTTTGCTGCTGCTGTCCTGGATAGGTATTATTGAAGTATTGGTTCTGGCGATTGCCAGGAGCAGTTCCATAGTTACCCGGATTGCGATGCGGCGGCTGGTAGACACCTGCCGGCGGATGATTAGGCTTCTGATCCTGAGCTGGACCAGCCGGGCGGTTGTTCTGGTTCTGGTTATGATTGGCGCCAGCATTGTAGGGAGGTCTGTCTTGATAGGTCCCTTGCTGTCTGAAGTTACGGTAACCAGCATAACCGTTCTGATTATGGACGAAGCCTTGTTGAATGAAATTTACCTCTTCGGCAGACCAGATTTCTGCTTTACCAAAATTCTGACAACGGCCTCCGTTATGTGCGCAAGCTCCACACCACTCGCAATCGGCAACATAGACAGAAGCTGCCGGTGGCTTGATTGGTGTGGTAGACTTCTTCAAATGCTTCTCTACCTCTGCCTTGATAGCTGCTTCGAAATCTAGCTTGCTCCTCGATCCTTCATATTGTCGCTCCCAGTTCCTTGACTTGGAGGCACAGTTTGCGAAGTGCAGGAGAGCAGCTTCAGGGGTGAGTGTAGTGCAATCCCCTTCAGCTAGAGAATTGACCCATTTGGCAGATTCTTCTCTAAGTCCTCGAGAGAAGATTTCAGCTAACTGCCTCTGCTCGAATCCATGATGAGGGCAGGTGTAGAGGAGTTCTTGAAACCGATTCCAAGTATCATATAAACTTTCTCCTTCTTTCTGGGAGAATCTGGCGATGCTGTCCTTGATGGCGGTCATTCTGGCCGGAGGGAAGTATTCTTCAACAAAGTCCTGAGCCAGAGTATCCCAGTTAGTGTAGTAGCCAGGTGGTTTGCCAGTAAGCCACCTCTTAGCAGCGCCTTTCAAAGAGAAAGGGAAAGCTCTCAGACAAAGAGTGTTTTTGTCGAGGTTTCCATTTTTAAAAGTACTGCAGAGATCAAGGAAGTCTGCAAGATGAATGCACGGATTGTCTAGGGGCCTGCCTTCAAACTGTAAATCCCTAGAGATCATGGTCAAGAATGGAATTTTGATCTCATAGTCAGGATCTCCTTCAATGCGCGGAACGGCAATGGCAGATCGAACGCTAGTCGCGCTCGGCTTGTTATAGTCTGCTAGACTCTTCTGTGCAGGTGGGCGTGGCGGCGGTTGATCGCCGTTTGGTGGTAATCTATCGGTCATGATGGAAGATGGAGGCGGTGAAAGTGACTCGGTGTATGAAGCGGATGAAGAGTGTGGTGAAGACGGAGATGAGGAACTCTCATTCGGTTCCTCGATCTTGATCGGAGTGATGAATGGATTGGATCTGCCTTCCTTCAGAATCTGTGATCGTAGAGGTGTAGCAGAACTGCCTGGATTCCCTGCAATCTTAGCCTGTTCGGTCTGAGAGCGAGTCCAAGGACGGTGAGGCATACACCTGTAAACCTACAGATAACAAAGACAAACAAAACCAGTGTAAAATCGAAGTGGATGGAAAAATGAAAGATGGAAAATAGAAGAATAAATTGCCAGATCTTCTTTCAACAATCAAAAGAAGTCCCCGACAACGGCGCCAATTTGATGAGAACCGTCGTTGTGCTGAGCTGGTTCTATCAAATAACTATCAAGCTCAAGAGCTAGGATAGATCGTATTCCACGGGCCTTCAATTGATTGGCTACTTCAGAACTAACAAATTACTCAAGGAAAACACGTTGTGCGTGGTGTGAGTTCCATGACTTCTAATTCTAAGGAATGCAGGAAAATTAAAACAAATTAAGCTAAAGCAGATTGAGAATTAGGGTTTTGAAACAAGAAAGACAGACGAACTTAGACTTTGAATCCCCCTTCGTTCCCCAGAGCATTGGCAATCAACAGATCAGCGGATTTCGATTCTTATTCAATCAATTACTAAGACACCACCATAACTCCTTACCCTTAGGTTTAAGACCGGCGAACGTTCGCTCTATCCGTTCTAACTACCAAGATTAACTAGCCGCCCGGGTACGGTCGCCTCTCGCAACGACTTAATTAATTGGTGCAATTACTAATGATTAATGAGTTACTCTTGCAGTGGATTAACCCTAACCGGTTCCTACGAAAGGCACACTCCAATTATAAGGTTAATTGTTCAATTCGATGTTCTAAAGTAAGGCGAGCGTTCGCTTCTATCCTTAGCTTAACAAGAATCTAATCTAGGTGATCAATCCAGACAAGAAACATGAACAATGAAGAACGAATCAAACATGAAAAAGAACTGATTGAATTTCGAATCTAATCACCGCCGATCCGTGACCGCTTTAAAGCCCTGGGTCACTTAGGGTTCATCTAGTATAAGCTCTGACGAGTTTAGCTACTCATGATCATTACAAAAGAAACAAAGAAAAAGAAAGAGTTCATCATTCAAAGGAAGAACAGAAAAGGATCTGAAAAACCTAATTCGGACGACTCTGACAGACTCCGATCTTCGGTAAGTTACACTCCTAGCTCCGGTTCTCCGAGATGGAAGGGATGGCGTCACGATCTCTATCCGGCTCTTCGAACTCCAACTCTTCGCTCCAGAACTTCAGAGAAAAAACTGATCTCGAAAACTTGTGTTTTTCGAATTATGAATTGTCTCCTCTCTATTGGCCGCCGGGTTAAGTATAAATACTTAACCCTAGTTGGGCCGGGCTGAGATGGTATTTTCGCCGAAACCATAGGGGTGGTTTCGGCGAAAACTCTTGTGTGAATGGACGTCCGCCGACTGATCCTTCTGTTCATCCTTTTCGGTCCGAAAACTCAAAGTTTTCGGCGAAAACTTTCTTCACTTGACATCAGCCGGTTTGCACTAATGTTTTCGCCGAAAACATATACTTAGTTTCGGCGAAATCTCCTTTGTCTTGGCACCAGTCTGAATGCACTAATATTTTCGCCGAAATCCATAGGACATTTTCGGCGAAAGTGTCTTTGTAATCGGGCAGGATTTTGGTTGGACTTTGATTGGTTCCTTTGATCGATTCCGGTTCAGTTCCTCGATGTTCCTATGCCTTAGACACGTCCATGGCTACTTTATTTGACGGAAAAAACCCGTGCTTATGCAAAAACACTAGAAAACCATCAAATAGACCCGAAAAGGGCCAAGGTAACACAAATGGCACGAGATAGGGCAATTGATTGAATATTCGTTATTCTACCCTAAAAACAATGTCTTAAGCAAAGAAATGTCGCTTAAATGAGGCTGATAATCACGTCAAATCGAGTGTCATCAGTAACCACAATAACCGCTTACCCGATTCTAGCCAAAACCATACACCAGAACCGATACAGCTATCGATTTTCAGCTAACCGGTTCCAGTTCAGGTTCGGTCAACCCAAATTAACTTAAAACTGATTCCCACCCCTAGAAGCAATGATTGCTTCTCGTCCGTAGTTGGCTGGTTTATACACATTCTTGTGAACCACTTCACATATGGTGTTAAGGGTAGTTGCGTTTAAAGTATTAAAAAAAGGAATGAGAGGTGTGATACCCACAAAGCACTATACGAGCAAGAGATCGTAAATGAAAATGGATTTCAGACAGAATAATATTTGTAACTTGGAAGAAGTTAGTGGTAGAATAAAACTTCGCATTGACAATGATGCTAGGATGGCATGCATTCCAGTGGGAGTTTTAGTTCCAATAATACCAAGAAGCAATAGACAAACTCATAATCCACAAACTTTTGGCATTTAAACACAATAGTTTGCTACGCATGAAACAACTTTAGACAGTTGGTGTTTCAATCTCATTTTCTTGTGAGAGTTTTTTATACATGCGAAGCTTTACCTAATGCGAAAGATGACTAGGTCGTCGTTCTTCTGCCAAGGTGAAAGAGCAAATGATCTTTTGGCCCTCACACATACCGATGTGTGTGGTATAAGAGACAATCAAGGCAATAAATGACAATTTGAATTCTTTGTAACTGTCATTCATATCATGATATCTTGTTATCATTTATTTCATATTTAGCTCTTCTAATTCAGCTCATATACATGTATATATGTTACTGATTCTATCAATACAAATCACCGAACATCATTCCCTATTATGGTATCAGAGCAAGAAAAGCTTAATTAGCTCCTGATCCATTTTCTTTTCCCTCCCTTCACCATACAAGAACACCATGGCTGGGAATACAGATACTCTCCCAACTCAAGCTGCAGAGATAAACCTGGTCACGATCAATCCGGTTGTGAATCTGCCGCTGAAACTTACTTCGAATAATTTCCCATCTTGGCGTTCACAGGTTGAAACACTTTTGATGGGGTTGGATCTATTGGGTTATTTGGATGGTACATCAGCTGCTCCTACATGTACGATCACCAAGGAAGGTACAGATGTATCCAATCCCGCCTTTACTCATTGGTTTCGTCAAGATAAGTTAATCCTCCATGCCATTCGATGTTCTGTCTCTGAAAATATTTATCCATATGTTACCGGCGCTGACTCTACTCACGAAGCCTGGTCAATTTTAGCAAAATTGTATGCAAGCAGATCGAGATCTCGCATAATGAATTTAAAATACAGATTTGCAAGAGAAAAGCAAGGAGAGCGGGATGTCAGTACCTATATACACGCCATGAAATCTCTTGCTGCTGAATTATCATTGGTTCAGGCTACTGTCAACGACGACAATCTTATTGTTCATTGCTTGCGAGGACTTGCTCCAGAGTGTAATCAATTCTCTGCTGCAATTCGAGCTCGAGGAACAGCCACCACCATTGAAGACCTTCTTGGTAGCTTGGTTGATTACGAAGCTGATCTTAAACAACAATCACGGTCCGAGATGGCGGTCCCGACGGCTTTCTTTACACATCAACAGAGAGGCCGATTTTCTACCCTTGGTTCTCGCAATCACCACTCCAAAATCAATAGCGGCGACGGTTTCCGATCCAATGGTAGCAGTGCTTCTTTCTATCGCAATAGTTCTGGAAACCCTACTTATCAAGCTGCTAAATCCTCATACCATGGACATCAGCAAGGCCGAAATTTCAGCCCATCTTCGCAACCAACAAATGGGACAAGTTATGGGCCTCAGGCCCGCCAGCATTTAACATGTCAATTCTGTGAACGGACTGGGCATTCAGCCCGCAATTGCATTATGCTACTTATCAGACTCGCCAGTCTCAGGCCCAGATTAATTACACAGCTCAGCCCAACTCTTCTTCCACTATGCAAACATATTCTGGCCCATGTGATGTGAACCGCTACAACCGTGGGCAGACGACCCTAACCACCGCTAGTCTTGGTCCTTCGCTTGATCGAACAGTTGGCACCGGGGCGGGAAAGTACTAGGACCCACCCGTTGGTCGCTGATGACACTCGATTTGACGTGATTATCAGCCTCATTTAAGCGACATTTCCTTACTTAAGACATGGTTTTTAGGGTAGAATAACGAATATTCAATCAATTGCCCTATCTCGTGCCATTTGTGTTACCTTGGCCCGTTTCGGGTCTATTTGATGGTTTTCTAGTGTTTTTATGCTAGCACAGGTTTTTGCCGTCAAATAAAGTAGCCAAGGACGTGTCTAAGGCATTGGAACCTCGAGGAATCGCACCAGAATCGATCCAAGGAGCCAACCGAATCAAACCAAATCCCGCCTCATTTTACAAAGAAATTTTTGGCGAAAACACCTAGGGTTTTTGGCGAAAATACATGAACAAATCCACTGGAGTTCAACCAAAGAAGTTTTCGGCGAAAATATGAAGTTTTTGCCGAAAACCATCGGTCCGAAAAACACAGGAGAATTCAGCCGGCGGACAACCTATTTTGTAAAGGAATTTTCGGCAAAAATTCCTTCATATTTTTGCCGAAATTCTCAGTTAAAATCCGGCGGTATTAGGGTTAAGTATAAATACTTAATCGGCGGCCCAAATCAGAATAGACTTTTCATAATCATAATTTCCAACTAATACCAAATACTTCAAGGATTCTCAGGAGTTCTGAAGGAGAGTTTAGAGTTCGAAGAGCCGGAAAGAGATCGTGACGCCATCCCTTCCATCTCGAGGACTCGGAGCTAGGATTTCAGTCTACCGGAAGATCGAAGTTCTGCCGGAGTCGTCTTAATTAGGTTTTTCAGATACTTTTCTGTTCTTCCTTTGTATGATGAACTCTTTCTTTGTCTTTGATTTTTTTGTGATGAACATGAGTAGCTAAACTCGTAGAGCTTAGACTAGATGAACCCTAAGTGACCCAGGGCTTTAAAGCGGTCACGGATCGGTGGTGATTAGATTCAAAGTTCAATCAGTTTCTCTTTCATGTTTGGTTTGTTCTTCGTTGTTTATGTTTCTTGTCTGGATTGATCACCTAGATTAGATTCTGGTTAAGCTAAGGATAGAAGCGAACGCTCGCCTTACTTTAGAACATCAAATTGAACAATTAACCTTATAATTGGAGTGTGCCTTTCGTAGGAACCGGTTAGGGTTAATCCACTGCAAGAGTAACTCATAAATCATTAGTAATTCCACCAGTTAAGTTAAGTCATTGCGAGAGGCGACCGTACCCAGGCGGCTAATTAATCTTGGTAGCTAGAACGGATAGAGCGAACGTTCGCCGGTCTTACACCTAAGGGTTAGGAGTTATGGTGGTGTCTTAGAACTGATTGAATGAGAATTGAAATCCGCTGATCTGTTGATTGCCTATGCTCTGGTGAACGAAGAGGGATTCGAAGTCTAAGTTCGTCTGTCATCTCTGTTTTCAACCCTAATTTCCAATCTGTTTTTAGTTTCAATTTTTAATTTCTCTGCATTTTTTAGAATTAGAAGTCGTGGAACTCACACCACGCACGAAGTGTTTAATCTGAGTAATTTGCTAGCTTATTTGAGTAGTCAATCATCAGAAGGCCCGTGGAATACGATCTACCCTAGCTTTTGTTAGCTTTGTTAGTTATTTGTTGAACCAGCACAACGACGGGTTCATCAAATTGGCGCCGTTGCCGGGGACTTCTTTTGATTGGTTGAAAGAAGAACTGGCAATTTATTCTTCTACTTTCCATCTTTCACCTTTCCACCCACTTCGATTTTACACTGGTTTTTGTTTGTTTTTGTTATTTGTAGGTTGTTCACAGGTGTATGCATCGCCACCCTTGGACTCGCTCCCAAACCGACAAGGCTAAGAGTATAGAGAGATCAAGCAGTTCTGCTCCACCTCGACAATCACAGATTCCAAGGAGAAGCAGAACCAATCCACCTCCATCCGTCACGCCGATTAAGATCGAGGAACTGAAGGAGAGTTCCTCATCTTCACCTTTACCGTCACCTTCATCCGTTTCATACACCGAGTCACTTTCACCTCCTCCATCTCCTACCATGACTGATCAGTTACCACCACCACCACCACCACCACCAGGCGGAAATCCACCACCACCACCACCTGCACAGAAGAGTCTAGCTGACTACAACAAGCCGAGCGCGACTAGCGTTCGATCTGCCATTGCCGTGTCGCGCGTTGAAGGAGATCCTGACTATGAGATCAAGATTCCATTCTTGACTATGATCTCTAGGGATCTACAGTTTGAAGGCATGCCGCTAGACAATCCGTGCACACATCTGGCGGATTTCCTTGATCTCTGCAGCACTTTCAAGAACGGAAATCTCGACAAGAACACTCTTTGCTTGAGAGCTTTCCCGTTCTCTTTGAAAGGCGCATCCAAGAGGTGGCTTACTGGCAAACCACCTGGATATTACACTGACTGGGATACTCTAGCTCAGGACTTCGTTGAAGAATACTTCCCTCCTGCCAGAACAACAGCCATCAAAGACAGCATCACCAGATTCTCCCAGAAAGAAGGAGAAAGCTTGTACGATACTTGGAATCGATTCCAAGAACTTCTCTACAACTGTCCTCATCACGGATTCGAGCAGAGGCAGTTAGCCGAAATCTTTGCTCGAGGTCTTCGAGAAGAATCTGCCAAGTGGGTCAATTCTCTAGCGGAAGGGGATTGCACTACGCTCACACCCGAAGCTGCTCTTCTTCATTTTGCAAACTGTGCTTCCAAGTCGAAGAACTGGGAACGACAATCAGAAGGATCAAGGAGCAAGCTCGATCTCGAAGCTACTATCAAGGCAGAAGTAGAGAAGCATCTGAAGAAGTCTTCCACACCAATCAAACCGCCGGAAGCTTCTGTCTATGTTGCTGATTGTGAATGGTGTGGAGATTGTGTGCATAATGGAGGCCGTTGCCAGAATTTTGGTAAGAAGGAAGTCTGGTCCGCCGAAGAGGTAAATTTTGTTCAACAAGCTTCGTTAACAATCAAAATGGTTATGCTGGCTACCGCAACTTCAGGTAGCAAGGGAACTATCAAGAAAGACCTCCCTACAATAATGGCGCCAACCATAACCAGAACCAGAATAACCGCCCAGCTGGTCCAGCTCAGGATCAGAAGCCTAACCATCCACCGGGAGGTGTCTATCAGCCGCCACACCGTAATCCGGGTAACTATGGAACTGCTCCTGGCAATCGCCAGAATCAATATTTGAATAACACCTATACAGGTCAGCAGTACCAGAAGGAAAACAACGTCAGTGACCTGGACAAGAAGCTTAGTCAGATCATCACCAGACTCGACGATCATGACAGTCAGTTCAAAGCTCAAGCTCTTCTCAATCAAGAACAGATAGCAGCCGGTCAAAGAATTGAGCAGGCTGTGAACAAACTCTCGAGCATGCTAGCATTTGGTCGACCATTTGGCCAACTTCTGAGCCACACAGAGCCGAATCCGAGAAAGGAACAAGCTAAGATGGTATCTGTTAAAAAGTTTACAAGCTTATCTGCTGACGCTTCTTCTGTTTTACGCAGGATCGCTGAAACTCCAGAGAAGAAGGAAGCACTGAAAGTGGCACCTAAGGAGGATGATCCTCCTCTTGCACCGTACTATGTGAAGCCCCCATTTCCAAGAGCATTGCTGCCAAATGCAAGGATCGAGACTGGCATGAAGGGGAATAAAGAGGGATATCCTGATGCTCGTAGCACGAAACCTTCCTCTCCATATCCAGCTAAGTGTTCTGATCCTGGTTCTTTCACTCTTCCTCTTGTCATTAATGATGTTGAGATAGAACGTTGTTTGGTTGATCTTGGCGCGTCTGTTAATGTTATGCCTATGAGTCTGTATGAAAAATTGAACCTAGGAGAACTTGAACCGCCTAACATGCAACTTGTCTTTGCTGATAGATCACTTAGAACCCCTAGGGGAGAGATAAAAGACGTTGTTACTAAATGTGGTCCTTTCACGTTCTTAGCCGACTTTGTTATCATTGATACTAGTAAAGATGATTCTACTATTCTCATAGGACGACCTTTCATGGCTACTACTGGAATGCAAATTAACGTTCCAAATGGTTCTTTAACTTTGAGGGTTGGTAAAGAAACGATAACATTCCGCCTTAAAGACGGAATGAAATATAATCCTAAGAGTGAAAAATTTCATTGTCTAGCTGTTGAAACTGTGGAGTTGACTCCGGTCAACTCCGTCACTGACGTATCTTCTAGTATCCCTAGATCAATTGTTGTTGCAGGTGCTGGACAGATTACCAAGCAGAAACTGAAATCTGTTCCTCAGAAGCCGCCAAAGAAGAAGGAACTGCAAGCCTTTTCTAAGCCACTGAGAAAAGATCCTAGTAAATCCCGGGGGAAGAACATGAAGACGAAGACTCAAATGGTCTGGAGACCCGTTGTACCACCACCTTCTACCGAGCCAGCTGCACCACCAATTCGTTCCGAGATACCGGCGCCGGAACAAGTATTGAAGGAGGAGCCTAAAGCATCTCCTAAGGAAATACCTACGATCACCGATCCTGGTGATACAAAGCCGGAGGTCAAAGAGAAGACGACGTCAATCATCCTCATTCCTTCTACCGTCTTCCTCGTAGAAGGTGATCCCTTGACAGAGCTCTTTGGTCCGTTCAAGATCACTGACCACCTTCCCGACGGACGTACCAAGCTTACACACGCTAACGGGAAGAAATTCAAGCTCACCGGAGATACCCCGAAGCTCTACTTCATGAACTCCGATGCTAGCGTTAAGGAGAATCTGAGTTGGGATGTCTCCTAATACCGTCCAGGTATCGTCCAGCTCAAGGACGTTAATCTAGAGCGCTTCGTGGGAGGCAACCCACGGCTGGAGTCAATTTTTCATTTGTGTCAACCTTAGTGTTTTAGAGTCGGTTCGGGGGAGCCAAAAATGTCATTTTGTTTGATGTCTTATTTTTCGTGTGTAGTCTGTGTGTCGTAGTGTCAATTGCAAGTTGTTTGAGGTCTTTCTGATTTTTGTGGATTTAACTGTGATTTTCTGAAGTTTGCCGGGATTGCGAAAATATTTTCAATCGTAGAGTTCAAAATTTTCGGCGAAAATATACCCTGTTTTCGGCGAAAATTCCCTTTGAAATCCCACTGTGTTTCCAAACGATTTTTGTTAACATTTTCGGCGAAAACTATTTAACATTTTCGGCGAAAATCCTTTTGAAAACTGGCAGTACTTTTTAACTAACATTTTCGGCGAAAACTTGCACATATTTTCGCCAAAAACATGAGTGAAAATCAAACAATTTTCCCTTTATTTTTCACGGATTCACCCTCTCTCTCCTCACTTTCATTTTCAAAAATCTGAAAAAAAACCAAAAGCTTCCCCCAATTTTTCACAACCCACCGCCGCAACCACTTTTTGCCCGCCGCCGCCGCCGCCGCCGCCGCACGTCTCCCCTTCCATTTCCGATCAACCCAAGCCCTAGAACAGTCGAATTGGAGCTCTAGAGCTCCCGTTCAGCCAAACCCTAAAATTTTCGGGTTTTCTCCGATTTCTCTTTCTCCGTTCGTTTTCAGCACCCATGGCTTCAAGGTAAGTTGTAGAACTTTTCATTACGAATCTTTTGACATATTGAATGCTGAATTTCATCGGGGTTGACTTTTGGTTTACCTCAATTTGCGTGCCGACTGATTTCATGTGAATTAGGTTAGCTGAACTTGTTGGACTGATCTAGCATGATTAGGGAGTATTGTGCTTAATTTTTATATCGTTTGATCATCTGTTGCTTTGCATAAGACCTATTCTTTGTGATGTTGACTTTTGAGAAATGTCGGTTTGACCATGAACTGTTTGTGATCAGTTGGCTGCCTTATGTGCTCATTTACGTTCATATTCTTGTGCTTGCCATCTGAGATCATATTATGCCGTCATTTCCCGCTTTGTGATAGTCTTGCCATGATTAGGGTTCAATGTTCGATTATGTTGACTTTTTGAATGTCGTTTTAACTTCTGAACTCTGATTGTGATAATTCCATTCTGGTTGTGTCCTAAGCGTGTATTTTAATTGTTTTGGATTACCGGTTCATCTGCTTTGCTTACCCCCACTCGGTTTTCCTCATTTCTTTGTGAAATTGAGTTTTTCGACTAAGTGTGGGGTAGGGTTTTAGTTTGACTAATCTGGTTTGTTTTCTTGCTTAGGAACGTAACTCATGAGCGCAGGACCAAGCAGAGACTTGACACCGCCTCCAGCTCCCGAGCTCTCGCTCCCGTCACACCTGCCATCCATGGACCTCCCCCAGCTTTCCCTGGCCGTGTTGGGTACCACCACACCGTTGCTCGCCTGCCCCCGTACTACTTCGAGTGCTACCAGAAGCTCGAGAATATCTCTGGTGCCGCTGTTCGCCCCCTTTCCATGGAGTCCTTTTTCGATCACGATGAGGACTGTCACCGGAACATGCTCGATGCACTGACGCATGCTGGCTTGCTGGAGCTGACCACACTAGTCGCCGACTTCCCAGAAGTCGCTCTACAAGAGTTTTGGGCAACGTTCGATCTAGATGAGCACAAGAGGAGGCAGCACAGGAAGGTCGTTTCCTTCTATCTGGGCGGGGTGCACAGGACACTCACCTATGATGAGTTTGTAGCTCATCTAGGCATCCCTACGAGCACTACAATGGTCATTACCTCGGCTGGGAGAACGACGATGACGATGACGATGGAGAGGAGTACCATGCACTCTGGAGCCACATGACTGGAGTGCCCGACGATCGTCTCACGAAGCATAATTCAGTTAAGTCTCTCTCTCACCCTCTCTATAAATTCATTCTTATGGTTTGGCGTCGTTCTCTTTTGTATGCTCCAGAGAAGGACCGCCACCACATCAGCCGAGAGGAGCTTCTTTTTCATCGCTCCATCCGGGAGAGCTACCCTCTTCATCCCGGATGGGTGCTTGCCCAACTACTCCGCAAGAAGAATCAGAGGTCAAAGCCACCTCGCGCACTCCTGGGAGGCAACTTTGTAGGCCGACTCATCATCTCCTTCGGCCTCAGCCATGAATATGGCCCGAACATCCCACGCCGCAGTGTTCGCACCGTTGGAGGCGATTTGGCGGTCGAGTACAACCTCGAGCTGGACCTCAGCCCCCAGGTAGCAGCAGATCCTCCTCCTCAGGACGAGGATGAGTCGGAGGAAGAAGATGATTCTGAAGAGTCTCAGCCTCAGTACGAGCCAGAATTTCATGATCATACACCCTCGCCACACCATCAGGCAGGGTATGCACACCAGTCACCGCCGCACATTCCAGATCCATATCAGGCGCCTCACCCGCAGCACCACCCGCACCCCGCGGATGTTGGAGAGCTGTATGAGCGACTGCAGGAGTGGCGCATCACCGACAACGCCACTCAAGAGGCGCGATGGACTATTATACAGCAACATATGCACCGCTCCAACGAGCGGTATGAGGCACAGCTGGCGTGGCAACGTCAGCTCGGCGACTTCCTCCACTTTCCACCTCCCGATGCGCCTGACGAGCAGTGATCGGGTTGTATCCTCGTTCTTGTCCCTTCTTTTTATTTATTCTTTTCGGATTTTGATCCAACTTTTTTTCTGTGTGGATCCGAGACACTTGTCCCGGTTTCCTTTTTATGTTTCATTTGTTTTTGTTTTGTAGGCAGTAGGGAGATTCCCTTTGCTTCGCTTTGGTAGATTCCCTCCGCTCCGAGGATCCGTGCTCATCCCCTACGCCAACCATCTCGGTCCAGGTTCTTCTACTTCACTCTGAACTCTAGATTTAGTCCTGTGAGGACACAGTAAGATTTAAGTGTGGGGTAGGATGCTAGAGAACTTTGCATGAACTTGATTGCCGTTGATTGTATTTTTGTGTGGCTCGTGATTCCTGTCCAATCTCTCTAGCATTAGAATGGCTCAGTTCTTGATTTTTGATGTTAAGTTATTGTTCAAACTGTCACAACGATGCTTAGACTGCTTAACTTAGAACTTGAGAACCAACGTGTTTACTTTGATGCTAAATTGCCTGGTCAGAACAGAATTTTTAAAATCACACTTGTAGTTTGTAGCCTTGATTGCATGAAAATGACCAAATCCAACTAGCAAACCAACTGTGAGCTTTTGATCCATTGCACGTAACTTGCAATTTCAATTCTTTCTGAGTGATTTTCTGTTTGCTTGAATGAGTTAGAATTTGCATGAGACCTACTCGAGACCACACGATGACACGAGTTCTAGAATGATAGGGGCACCTAGATTCAGCTACTAAGCTAGATAGCCTACCCAACGATAAAATCCATTAGGTTTAAACCCTTGAGCTTGGCCTGTTCTTTCGGTTCGATAATACATTACAGCCATTTCCCATTCTTTCATTCCCCGTTGATCCCCTGTGGTTGTAGTTCTAGATTGACCTACCGAAAGTCGGTTTGTGGTAACCTGCCTATAGCCATTAAACAGGTGGTCTTAGCTATTATGTCCAGACGTGTAAACCCCTCTAGCAACTAAAAGAAAGAATCGGCACAAAAGAAAAAAATAGAAAAAGAAGAAAAGAAGCAAGTTTCGAAAAAAAAAGAGAAAGAAGAAAAATCAGAAAAGCAAAAAAAAAAGTTTTAAGTTCAATAAACGTTCTTCTCTCTACATATGAAAGAACGAAGTCAAAAGAAAAGTCAGAAAAGAAAAAATGTGTTAAAAGAAAATAAGTGCTAGGTTGCTTGAGGGTATCTTAGGAAAAGCATTCACTATTCCACCCGTGTCTGGTTAGATGGTAGGAAGCCACAGATTAGATTCAAGGGAAGTTAGTCGAAAGCTACACCGCACCAAAGCCATCATCATACATTCCCATCATCCATCTCATCATAAACCCTTGTAGTGTAGAATTCATTACAGTCCTAGCAGGGAAGTCCTTCTTGACTGGTTACTCGTGTTGTCACAGTGGTGGAGATGTGGTCGAAATGCAAACTTATGACAGAATTCAGTAACAGAAAATGATTGAGAGCAGAAACACGTCCTTAAACACAGAGAGTGAGAGTTCCCAATTTACTAAATATTTCCTGTGTGAGGAGTCTGGTTGGTCAGGTCAAATTCGTGCATAATTGGTTACGATTACTTGTCGTGTGCAGTTTATTAGTGAGACCAGGTTGTTTGGTTGATCTGTATGCATGTTAGGTTTCTTGTTCTAGGATCTATTTGTCTAATAATTCATTGTGTTTGATTGAGCTCCAATTTAATCGATCTTATCATTTGTGAACACGAGCGTTTCTATTCAGTTTGCTTGAGGACAAGCAAAAGCTTAAGTGTGGGGTATTTTGATGACACTCGATTTGACGTTATTATCAGCCTCATTTCCTTGCTTAAGACATGGTTTTTAGGGTAGAATAACGAATATTCAATCAATTTCCCTATCTCGTGCCATTTGTGTTACCTTGGCCCGTTTCGGGTCTATTTAATGGGTTTCTAGTGTTTTTATGCTAGCACAGGTTTTTGCCATCAAATAAAGTAGCCAAGGACGTGTCTAAGGAGTTGGAACCTCGAGGAATCGCACCGAAATCGATCCAAGGAGCCAACCGAATCAAACCAAATCCTGCCCCGTTTTACAAAGGAATTTTCGGCGAAAACACCTAGGGTTTTCGGCGAAAATACATGAACAAATCCACTGGAGTTCAACCAAAGAAGTTTTCGGCGAAAATATGAAGTTTTCGCCGAAAACCATCGGTCCGAAAAACACAGAAGAATTCAGCCGGCGGACAACCTATTTTGTAAAGGAATTTTTGGTGAAAATTCCTTCATATTTTTGCCGAAAATCTCAGTTAAAATCCGGCGGTATTAGGGTTAAGTATAAATACTTAACCGGCGGCCCAAATCAGAATAGACTTTTCATAATCATAATTTCCAACTAATACCAATTACTTCAAGGATTCTCAAGAGTTCTGAAGGAGAGTTTAGAGTTCGAAGAGCCGGAAAGAGATCGTGACGCCATCCCTTCCATCTCGAGGACTCAGAGCTAGGATTGCAGTCTACCGGAAGATCGAAGTTCTGCCGGAGTCGTCTTAATTAGGTTTTTCAGATACTTTTCTGTTCTTCCTTTGTATGATGAACTCTTTCTTTGTCTTTGATTCTTTTGTGATGTACATGAGTAGCTAAACTCGTAGAGCTTAGACTAGATGAACCCTAAGTGACCCAGGGCTTTAAAGCGGTCACGGATCGGCGGTGATTAGATTCAAAGTTCAATCAGTTTCTCTTTCATGTTTGGTTTGTTCTTCGTTGTTTATGTTTCTTGTCTGGATTGATCACCTAGATTAGATTTTGGTTAAGCTAAGGATAGAAGCGAACGCTCGCCTTACTTTAGAACTTCAAATTGAACAATTAACCTTATAATTGGAGTGTGCCTTTCGTAGGAACCGGTTAGGGTTAATCCACTGCAAGAGTAACTCATAAATCATTAGTAATTCCACCAGTTAAGTTAAGTCGTTGCGAGAGGCGATCGTACCCAAGCGGCTAATTAATCTTGGTAGCTAGAACGGATAGAGCGAACGTTCGCCGGTCTTACACCTAAGGGTTATGAGTTATGGTGGTGTCTTAGAACTGATTGAATGAGAATTGAAATCCGCTGATCTGTTGATTGCCTATGCTCTGGTGAACGAAGGGGGATTCGAAGTCTAAGTTCGTCTGTCATCTCTGTTTTCAACCCTAATTTCCAATCTGTTTTTAGTTTCAATTTTTAATTTCTCTGCATTTCTTAGAATTAGAAGCCGTGGAACTCACACCACGCACGAAGTGTTTAATCTGAGTAATTTGCTAGCTTATTTGAGTAGTCAATCATCAGAAGGCCCATGGAATACGATCTACCCTAGCTTTTGTTAGCTTTGTTAGTTATTTGTTGAACCAGCACAACGACAGGTTCATCAGTCGCGATTAACCGAGAACCCATAGTGTCCGGTAGAATGGCTCCACGACAGAAGATGAATGCTTCTGTTGATGACACCAATCCTAAGCTATGCACGCAGCAAAAACTTAAAGGATTGAAGAACAAAGTTCTGATTTATATTTGATTTCGAAAAGGGTTGAGTTTACAATGAGGCCGAAGCCTCTTATTTATACTAGAGGAGTCGGGACATCCCCGCGGCTTCCTACTTAGGCTAAAACTTGAAAAATAATAAAATATTAACCTAGAGTCCTATTTAGAATAAAAAAGGACTTATTTGTTCCTAAATAATCGAAACTAAAAAGGGAAATCCGAGTCCAACACTTAAAAAAGAATAAAACAAATAAAACGTGCTAAAAACCCTAAACCGGCGGATCCGGCGGATCCGGTCGGGCTTGATGTTCACGCGCGGGCCGATTTAGGAAAGCCGGCGCGGCCTTTGATGCCGGGCGTGGAATTGGCGGCGGCGTTGGGTGCTCGGGCTAAGAAATGTACGGGCTCCTGATGCTGGGCTCTGGCAAGTCTGGTGCTGATGCTGCTCGGCCTCCGGGGTTTTTGCTCGACCGGCCCGATCGGTCTTCCTCTTCCAGTTTCTTCATTTCTTCCCATTTTCTCTCAGCTCCTGGGGTGGTGGCTGCTAGGCTAAGCTCGAGTGCTCCTGTGGGGCCGAGGGCCAATGCTAAACCTCCTAAGGCTCGGGCCCTTTGTTGGCCCGATGCTGAGTGCTGATCAGGGTCCTCCGGGGGTGGTGCCGGCGCCCGTAGGGAGTCTTTCCCCATGGCCTTCTTCCTTCTGGTCCAGGCCTTTCCTTCCCTGCTTCGTCCAGCTGTCCAGGAAGGTCCTTAGAGGTTCTCCTATCGTTGCCACCCTTCTTTTGACCTCTTGAAGGTCTATCCTAGGTGTAGGGGCCATCGGGGCGGGGTCGGTCGGGGCCTCTTCGGGGTAGTGCTCGGCTTTCCTTCTCTGACACTCCTCTACGAAGGTATCTAGAGGATCCCAGGGTTGTATAGCACCTCCTGGATCTCTAGGCTGAGTGCCAGAGCTGCTAGGCAAGTCTTGCTCCTTGGTAGCTTTGAGCTCCGGCGCCCAAGTTAGGGCCAGATGGGTCCGGACGCTCATCCTTGCTTGTTGGGCCCTTCGGGGAGGGCTGTACTTGAACCTCACCACCTGTTGAGGCTTTATAGACCTTCGTGTTGCTAGGTTAGGGAGCTGGCGAGGCTCCAAGCATTTATTATAAGGCCCTAAGGCCTTTGCCCTCATGAGTGACCCCGACGGGGTGTAGGAACAAGGATTTTCAGCCGGTCGGCTGTCCGGGGTCACTTCATTCCCCTCTTCTTGTAAGGGATTCATCCTCGAATCCTGTTCTGCTCCAGTTTGGGCACTGAGTAGACATCTCCACAAGTCGGTTGCTTGGGTAGAGATGTCGGGGGCATGATTCTGGTTGGCCCTCGGGCTGGGGTACTCGTTGGAGTCCGTGTCTGACCATGGCTCCGGGTCTTCTGAGCTAGCACCGTCGGTGCTCATGTTGTCTTTAGTCGATGGACTGCTGACTTTGATGTTAAGGCTCATAGAAGACATAGGGGAGTACAGATCATCCTAGTGAAGCCCTTCCTCCTTGCACGGGCCTTCTTCTTTGGTCGCTGCTTTCGTGGGTAGGCGGATCCGGATTGGTGCCAGCCTCAAGAGTCAGTGAGACACCTCCTCTGTGTGCATTTCGCGGATAGCCTGGATGTCCCTCGGGGGTCTAGGTGTGTCCGGGTGCTGTTTTTGCACTAGTAGAGGGCTGGCCATCGGATGTGCGGATGCTGGCTAGTCAAGCGCCTGGGGCTGGCTCGGGGTTGACCCGATGCTGGCCTGGTGCTGTTCCAGGCCGGGGATGTATGGTTCTGCCAGGGCTTTAGGGCTGAGGCCCAAGTCTCTAGTGAACATCCCTGTGAATTTCTCGAGGCCTTTAGCCTCTACTTCTTCTCTACTCTCGGAGTCTTCTCCTTCTTCTTCCTTCACCTATTCTTCTTCATCGTCGGTGACGACTTCTCCTTCTCTGAGCACCATCACCCGTTGGTTAGGGCATTCCCTTGCTATATGTCCTCGTCCCTGACACTTAAAACATACAAGGCCGCTAGGCCTAGGGTTAGTACTCGGTACAGTAGGGACAGTGCTTGGTGTTACCCGGTTGGCGGCGGGGCTAGGGTTTGGCCTTCCGCCTTGGGCCCGGTTGGGGCCGGATCTCCATGGGGGTTGGCTGGTACTAGGGGCGCCTCTCCAAGTGCTTGTGGCTGGTGGCGGAGGCCTTTTCCCAAAGCCATTCTTGATCTCTCGCTCCACCCGAATAGCCAAGGCTACTAGGTCATTATAGTCAACATAATGAAGGATGTTGACCTGGTGCATGATGTCCTCACACAGGAAATATTTAGTACAAGGGGGACTCTCGCTCTCTGTGTTTAGGGACGTGTTTCTGCTCTCAATCATTTTCTGTTACTGAATTCTGTCATAGGTTTGCAATTCGACCACATCTCCACCACTGTGACAACACGAGTAACTAGTCAAAAATGACTTCCCTGCTTAGGGCCGTAACGAATTCTACACTACATGGGTTCATGATGAGATGGATGATGGGAATGTATGATGATGGCTTTGGTGCGGTGTAGCTTTCGACTAACTTCCCTCGAATCTAGCTTATGGCTTCCTACCGTCTAACCAGACATGGGTGGAATAGTGTACACTCGTCCTATGATACCCTCAAGCAACCTAGCACTTTATTTTCTTTATACACGCATTTTTTTCTGAATTTTCTTTTGACTTTGTTCTTTCATATGTAGGGAGAAGAACGTTTATTGAACTGACTATACACTTGAAGACTTTTCTGAACTCTTTTTTAAACATTTTTTCGAATTTCTCTTCTTTTCTTCTTTTTCTATATTTTTTCTTTTTTGTGCCGATTCTTTCTTTTAGTTGCTAGAGGGGTTTACACGTCTGGACATAATAGCTAAGACCACCTGTTTAATGGCTATAGGCGAGTTACCACAAACCGACTTCCGGTAGGCTAATCTAGAACTACAACCACAGGGGATCAACGGGGAATGAAAGAATGGGGAATGGCTGTAATGTATATCGAACCAAAAGAACAGGCCAAGCTCAAGGGTTTAAACCTAATGGATTTAACGTTAGGTAGGCTATCTGGCTTAGTAGCTGAATCTAGGTGCCCCTATCATTCTAGAACTCGTGTCATCGTGTGGTCTCGAGTAGGTCTCATGCAAATTCTAACTCATTCAAGAGAACAGAAAACCACTCAAAAAGAATTGAAATTGCAAGTTACGTGCAATGGATCAAAAGCTCACATTTGGTTTGCTAGTCGGATTCGGTCATTTTCATGCAATCAAGGCGACAAACTACAAGTGTGATTTTTTAAAAAATTCTGTTCTGACCAGGAAATTTAGCATCAAAGTATACACGTTGGTTCTCAGGTTCTAGGTTAAGCAGTCTAAGCATCATTATGACAGATTGAACAACAACTTAACATCAGAAATCAAGAACCGAGCAATTCTAGTGCTAGAGGAACTGGAAAGGAACCACGGAACACACAAAAACACAATTAAGGGCAATCAAGTTCATGCAAGGTTCTCTAGCATCCTACCCCACACTTAAACCGTTCTGTGTCCTCACAGGACTAAACTAGAAGGGAGAGATACGAAGAATCTGGAATGAGATGGTCGGTGTAGGGGATGAACACGGATAGCCCGGAGCGGAGCTGAGTAGCTACTCGAGTTTCTACAAAACAAAAACAACAAAAGATCAAAAGGATTCCGGGACAAGTGTCCCGGATTCACACAGAATAAAAGTCGTACAAAGAAGGTTTAGGGGAATTTTGAAAATATATATTTTTTTTGAAAAGGTTTTCAAAAAATTTCTGACCCAACTAAAGTTTTCGCCGAAAACTGGTGAAATTTTCGTTGAAAACTACTTTGAAAACCCACTGGAAAACAGACTCGAACAAACTAAAGTTTTCACCAAAAACTGGTGAAGTTTTCGGTGAAAATTTTAACCTGACACAAAAAATTAAAACAGACGAAAATAAAAGAAAATGACATTTTGGCTCCCCGAAACTGACTCGAACGACGAAAAAGACTGACTCAATAATTCAAAAACGGACTCCAGCCGTGGGTTGCCTCCCACGAAGCGCTCTTGCATAACGTCCTTGAGCCGGACGATACCTGGATGGCGATTAAGAAACATCCCAACTCATGATTTCTCTTAGGCCCGGGTCGGAGTTCATGAAATATGGCTTTGGGGATCCTCCGGCAAGTGTGAACTTCTTCCCGTGTGCGTGAATTAGCTTGGTTCGTCCATCGGGAAGGTGACCAGAAATTTCAAATGGCCCGAACAGTTCTTTCGAAGAAGCGTCCTTCAGAGGATCATTCTTCTCCGGTGGCTCGGTAGACAGGGGCTGAGCAATCAGCTTCCAAACCGCCTTCGTCTTTTCTTTATTTTCCTTCTTTATCTCGCCAGGATCTTTAACGTTTGGTGATTCATGAGGGGATGCCATCAGATCCTCCTTCTTTCTCTGCTTTTGTGCCGGCAGCTCATTCTTCAGAATAGGGACCTGTCCGACACCTGGCAAGAAAATTTCTAAAGAAACTCCAGATTTTTCATTAGAACTAGAGTTGATAGAAGCCAACTGATGATGCTAGATTTACCGCGCTCATCTCTCCATTCCTAAACGATATTTCATCCATTTTACACACTTCTATGCATAATTTGAGGTAGATTCTCATTTTTGTGTCAAACACTGTGTTTTAGTGCCCTTGACCCATTTCGGGTCTATTTGATGTCGTTTTGTAGTTCTTTCATGTGATTTACAGGCTACAGATGTCAAAGGAAAGTCTAAGACGAGTTGCACGAGGTTTGGATCGCTTTGGGGGCACTTCGGATCGCATCAGAGCACTTTGGGACGCGTTTGAAGGAAGAAATTCAAAGCTGAAAATCATGTATAAAAGTGCGGTTCAAAAGTGCGGCCCAAGTGCATTTTTTGGGCGCACTTTTAAACACCTGCGGATTTTGGTCTATTTGAGAGGAGAGACAAATTAGGATTATTCAGACTTCACTTTTAGACTTCATTCTGATTTCGACGAACCAGACACTCTCAGAGGAGGATTTTGAAGCTTTGAAGTGACGATTAAGCGAGGAGAAGCGAGGATTAACTCAGGAGTTTCTAGGATTCATCAGGATTAGGTTTTCTCGGAGTAAGATGTCTTCTTCTCCGGTTTTCTTCTCCATTGTTTCTGTGATTGCTTCTGTGATGATGTCGAGCTAAACTCTTCTAGTTTGTTCAGATTAGATGAAACTCTAGTGAGATTTTGTATGGATGATGTCGGGTTTCTAACCCGTTAATGTTAATTGAGGTTTATTCAGGCATGTGATGAGTTTTCTTTTAAACCCTAATTTGAAGTTCTAAGAATCCGTTGATTGACCATATCGTAGGGTTTTGCTTCATCTTTGATTTGCGGTTCTGACCATGGACGTAGATCATTCTAGAGTTTAGGAGGTCGTTAGGGTTGCCGGTGTCTTAACCATAGGCCGGTGAAACTAATCTCTTTGCATATCTTTGTGGCATTTCACTGTTTTTCGTGCATTCTTGACGATTTGCAAGTTATCTTGACCATAGGAACTTGTAGGTTTGATAGGATAGTTTCTCTGCGTCCTGACCATGGAGTAGAGATTACCCAAGGAAGTGTCGAGTCATCAAGTCTGATGAACTGAAATTGCATTGCATCATCCGTCTTAATCGAGCTAGAGCGGATTCGAGTCTGGACAAACGCCTTAGTCTATATTCGAATCTCCAATCTGCTTCACTTGTTTGCTTGTTCAATTTGCATTCTTAGTTTACTTAGTTCATTCTTAAACCTATTTAAACCCAAAACGAAACCTCGATTAGCTTTAATTCACATTTCTGAGTAATAGAGAAAGGAAGACCCTAGGGAAAAACGATCTCTTTGGAGAAATCCATTGAGTAAAACTAGTGTGCATTAATTTGCGCACCAAGTTTTTGGCGCCGTTGCCGGGTCCTTTTCTTTTTCTAGGGAAGGCACTGTGCGTTTTAAGCTTTTCATTCACTCTTTTATCATCTCTTTTCTCCCCATCTGTTTCATGATTTACCTGGGTAGTGCTCTTGTGTTTTGAGATGCAGGACTACAGGTTCGATAGCAACCAAGGATGGTACAACATTGGAATGCCACTTAATGATTATAACCAAGAGTGTTGTACATCATGGCAACCATGTATGCCAAACTGGAATGAGGAACCACCACCCTTGCCTTCTTGGCCAGAGCCACAAGCTACACACTACTACCGAGATTACGAAGAGGAATATCTACATTCGCACCAGTACCAACAACAGGAGTCTTATACAGATTTTATGTTGAATAAGATCCTCTCGACTCTACGAGCTCCTAATGTTGTGAACGTCGAGATTGAGCAACAGTATCAACTGATGGAAGAAGATTCTCGGGAGCTGGTCGAAGAAGAAAATGATAACCTAGCCCATGACTGTTGTGAGCTAGAGGTATTTGATGAAGAATCTTTGACAATGGTGGTAGATGAAGATGTGGAGCTTATCCATCTTGCGATTAAAGCTGAAGATGAGCATGTGGAGATTGAGGAGTTATCCTCATTTATGCTTCTGTCGAGCCAGCCTGTAGTTCCAGCTAGAGATGAGCACGTGTATATTGAGGAGTCATCTTCATTTGTGTTTCAGACAACCAAAACTGAGGAGGTCAATGATTCTGAGGCGTGTGTGCTAAATTGCAAGAGCAATTTGGATGACATTGGTGTGGAGCAGACTGCAATCGTTGATAATAGCACACCATACTATCTCTTTCCTCCTCTAGTAGGAAAATTTGAGAAGAAAAGGTCATTCGAGCATAACCAGGATCTACTTGAGCACCACCGACTACATCTTGCTCCTTCTGGCGTGCTATTTGGCACTCAACCGCTAGCCTTGAAGAAGGTGATTGACTTCAAGGAACTCTTGAGTTGGGGTTCATAACCAGGTATCGTCTAGCTCAAAGACGTTAAACGAGAGCGCTTCTCGGGAGGCAACCCGAGGCTGGAGTCTTTTAATTTATTGAGTCGAGTCTGTGGTAGAGTCGTGGAGTCAGTTTTTTATTTTATTGAGTCAGTTCTTGCATGATTGTAGTGTCTTGGGTCGAGTTTAGGGTGTTCCGGGTGTCCGTCCTGTCATTAGAAGGTTAATTTTCGAAAGGAAAAAAATTCGCTGGTAAATAAATGCACCTAAAAGTGCATGCATTTTTGGGGCGCACTTTTGGCCAGCCGAAAATTGAACATTCTGTAATTTTGGTATAAAAATGCGGCTAAAAGTGCGGTCGGGCGCACTTTTGAACAATCTGGCGCATTTTTTAACGTCTTCTTAAATTTTGGGTGTTTCGTCGATTTTCTTCGAGCTTTTGCGACAATGACCAACAGGTAATGTGTTCTAAATCTTCTCATGGTTCTTTTTCACTACTCCATGTCAAGTTTCATTGAGATTTACAGATTTGAGAATTTTGAGCTTTGAACCCTAGAATTTGAATTTTGGGGTTTGTTCAATTGATTAATCCTTGATGAAATTGATGATATTGTGGTGCTATGTTTGCAATTTGGATTAGTTTGGATATTGTTTGATGTGAATTTGTGGCTTAAAGTGGTTTGTTGGTTAAACTTTGGTGCTTAGTTTGCTTAATTCTCTAAGTGTGTGGTTTATTATCACATTCCTGCTACCTTATCTTGATTTGATATCTAGAATTGATTCCATTGTTATGTCCTCTTGAACTTGGTGATTAGAATCAAAGGTTGTGTCATTTGTGAACTTTTGGTTTGATAGATCATAATTATGAACTAGGCACTCTTTTGATCTATTCTATTATTTGTTGGCGCCTTGTTCTATTTTGTATAGACGCGCAGGGACGAATAACTACCATTGCCACCGCCTGACGACAGACATTGAGGTAACATGTATCTCACCCTTGGAGTCTTTTTCTTTCTTTCTTTTCGGTGTCTTCTGAGGGGCTGCCTTAGATGTACAACCACATTTTTTATGTGTGGATCTCGGATACTTGTTCGGTGTTCCTTTTTATCCTTTCTTTTGGTTTTGTGTGTGAGTATTTTGTAGGTTGTCTCTGTTGCCCTTCTCTCAGGCCACTTCCACTTCCAGGTATTCTGTATCACTTTTCTCCCATTTTGGTCCAGTGCGGACACTGTCCTGTTTAAGTGTGGGGTGGGTGATTTGCATGATATGTACCGAGTTTTGTCATTAGATGAGTGGTGATTGTGCTTTGTTTTGTCACTCTTTCACTGCTTCCCATTCTCTTTTGCAAGTATCTCTTCGCATTGCTTAATATCTTCCTGAATTGCTTGCCTTCTTCCATATGGTGAGATTGATGTGGTGCTTTTTCTTGACCAAATGTGTGTGTGAGAACTCGTATTTTGACCATCTCCCGTTCTTCTTGTTTGTAGTAGTCTAGGAACCTGTCCTTATTGGATTAGTGAACATGTAACTTGGTGTTGTGCAAGACTTGGTCTAATCTTTTGCTCGAATTCGCTAGTTCTAATACCATGATCAAGTCTAGATAAGGGATTTTTAAATATGTGCTTTAAATTAATGTCAATGAACCTAATCAGAGAAATTTGAACAAAATGTGTGGTTTAGTATTGAAGTTGGAGTCGATTCACGAGCTGGCATACGTGCCCGCCCATTGCTTAGTCCCAAAGGGAAGTTTCAATGTGGCATTCTTCTTCTCAACCTACTCCCAATCGTGGTCAGGGTTTAGGATAACGTGAAATTCCAAAGGTTTTCGGCTGCTCCATACCTGATGTGATTCTCAACTGTACCGGCCACTCAAAAAAAAAAAAAAAAAAAAGAGAAGAAGAAAAAAAGAAAAAAAAAAGAAACAAATTTTGCTTTTAGTTCTTAATTCTTGTTCCCTTATCTAGCAAGTGTCGGGTTGCACTCTAGAGTAAGTGTAGCGAAAGTAAGCATTGTCTTGCCTTTACCAAGTCAGGTTGTTCACTAGCTCGATAAAGTCATGTTCCTCTTTTACTCCGGCAAATGTTTGGTTCTAATTGTGTGGTTAGTCGGGTAATCTTCTTATTTGATAGAAGCACCATGTACATCATTCTAGGAACCAAGAGGTTTTCGGTTTGCTCATTCAGGTTGGTGCATTGTTGTGTTAGAGTTCTTGTTTGAGGACAAACAAAAGTTTAAGTGTGGGGTGATTTGATGACGCTAGATTTATCGCGCTCATCTCTCCATTCCTAAATGATATTTCATCCATTTTACACACTTCTATGCATAATTTGAGGTAGATTCTCATTTTTGTGTCAAACACTGTGTTTTAGTGCCCTTGACCCATTTCGGGTCTATTTGATGTCGTTTTGTAGTTCTTTCATGTGAGTTACAGGCTACAGATGTCAAAGGAAAGTCTAAGACGAGTTGCACGAGGTTTGGATCGCTTTGGGGGCACTTCGGATCGCATCGGAGCACTTTGGGACGCGTTTGAAGGAAGAAATTCAAAGCTGAAAATCATGTATAAAAGTGCGGCCCAAGTGCATTTTTTGGGCGCACTTTTAAACACCTGCGGATTTTGGTCTATTTTGAGAGGAGAGACAGATTAGGATTATTCAGACTTCACTTTCAGACTTCATTCTGATTTCGACGAACCAGACACTCTCGAAGGACGATTTTGAAGCTTTGAAGTGACGATTAAGCGAGGAGAAGCGAGGATTAACTCAGGAGTTTCTAGGATTCATCAGGATTAGGTTTTCTCGGAGTAAGATGTCTTCTTCTCCGGTTTTCTTCTCCATTGTTTCTGTGATTGCTTCTGTGATGATGTCGAGCTAAACTCTTCTAGTTTGTTCAGATTAGATGAAACTCTAGTGAGATTTTGTATGGATGATGTCGGTTTCTAACCCGTTAATGTTAATTGAGGTTTATTCAGGCATGTGATGAGTTTTCTCCTAAACCCTAATTTGAAGCTCTAAGAATCCGTTGATTAACCATATCGTAGGGTTTTGCTTCATCTTTGATTTGCGGTTCTGACCATGGACGTAGATCATTCTAGAGTTTAGGAGGTCGTTAAGGTTGCCGGTGTCTTGACCATAGGGCCGGTGAAACTAATCTCTTTGCATATCTTTGTGCATTTCACTGTTTTTCGTGCATTCTTGACGATTTGTGAGTTATCTTGACCATAGGAACTTGTAGGTTTGATAGGATAGTTTCTCTGCGTCCTGACCATGGAGTAGAGATTACCCAAGGAAGTGTCGAGTCATCAAGTCTGATAAACTGAAATTGCATTGCATCATCCATCTTAATCGAGCTAGAGCGGATTCGAGTCTGGAAAAAACGCCTTAGTCTATATTCAAATCTCCAATCTGCTTCACTTGTTTGCTTGTTCAATTTGCATTCTTAGTTTACTTAGTTCATTCTTAAACCAATTTAAACCCAAAACGAAACCTCGATTAGCTTTAATTCACATTTCTGAGTAATAGAGAAAGGAAGACCCTAGGGAAAAACGATCTCTTTGGAGAAATCCATTGAGTAAAACTAGTGTGCATTAATTTGCGCACCACCAACTCCACAGCTTCAACAGATAAGCAATGCATCTTTTCTTTGATAGGGACTTGCATACCGTCCTTGAGGCGGAATGTTATGGTATCCTTGCCGACCCTTAATGTCAACGAGCTATTCGGGACATTAATGTTAATGTCGGCTGTTACCATGAACGGTTGGCCAAGGAGAAGAGTGACATCTTCCTCTCGAGTATCCATGACAACAAAATCAGCCAGAATAGTAAAAGGACCACAACTGACAACCACGTCTTCTATTAATCCCCTAGGTAATTTAACAGATCTGTCGGCAAACACTAAATGCATGCTAATCGGTTTCAGTTCTCCTAGGTTCAATTTCTCATACAAGCAGGTAGGCATGACATTAATGGAAGAACCTAGATCAATTAGACTACGATCAATTTTCACATCATTAATAGTGCAAGGCAAGGTAAAAACACCGGGATCTCGAAACTTAGCTGAGGGAGGTGTGGGTGTCGTCTGGATCTGGATAGCGGGGCATGCTTCCTCGGGGAGACAAAAGACAACTCTTCCTTCTTCTTGTTCTTCGCAAGATCCTTTGCGATTTTGTCAGCCTCCGGTATCACCTGGATAGCATCAGTAACTGGTATCTTCATATTTGTGTTCTTCAAGTATACATACAACTTTCTGTACCGGGTATCATGATCTATCTCCATTGATTGTGCAACCTTAGGAAACGGAATCCGAGGCAGATATGATGGAGGAGGTGGCGCAGGAGATGTCTTTGTCAGGGGAGGCGGGGCAGTCACCTCCTCCTCGATCTCTGGCTTGTCAATGGCTATAACATCAGGAGCCAAGACCGGGTCGGGAACTGTAGGACCGGCTAATTGCTTGCCACTTCTTGTGGAGATGGCCTTGACGTGCTCCTTCCTAATGGTAGAGTCGTCTTGAACCGATGATTGATTAAGGAGGGGGCTACTAGTTAGCAAGCTAAACATGTTATTCACCATGCTCTCCACTCGTTGACCTCGAGCTTCATGTTCTTGATTTAAGATGGCTTGAGACTTGAATTTGCCATGATCAGGTCGAGCTTCTTGTCTACCTCGATATCCCTTGTGTTCCCTGATGTAGATCTCTGAGGTTTCTGTTCTCTAGTGAATCCAAAGTTGTAAGGAGGACGCTCTTGGAAGCTCCTTTGTTGTTGAGAAGGTTGTCTGAATTGACGGTAGTCGGGGTAGCCCTGTTGACTGTTGGTGAAGCCTTCAGAAATGAATTTCACCTCTTCTACAAAACAGACATTGATTTCCTTTAATCGCTTCTGGACTTCTGCTTCAATAAGCTCTTCTATTCTCCAATGTCTCTTAGCTCCTTCGGTCTGCCTCTCCCAATTCCTTGACTTGGAAGCGCAGTTTGCAAAGGAGAAGAGCAGCTTCTGGTGTGAGCATGGTACAGTCTCCTTCTGCCAAAGAGTTGACCCATTTAGATGACTCTTCGTTCATACCCCAAGCAAAGATCTCGGCTAGTTGCCTCTGAGTGAAGCCATGATGAGGGCAGCTGTAGAGGAGTTCCTGGAATTCATTCCAGGCGTCGTATAAGCTCACTCCTTCTTTCTGTCTGAACCTTGAGATGATGTCCCTGTAGGCAGTTGTTTTGGAAGGAGGGAAGTATTCCTCTATGAATTCTTGAGCAAGATCCTCCCAGTTGGTGTAGTGACCGGGTGGCTTGCTAATGAGCCATCTCTTTGCGGCGCCTCAAAGTGAAAATGGGAAGGCTCGCAAGCACAATGTATCCTTATCGAGGCTCCCACTCTTAAAGGTCTCGCAAAAAGCAAGGAAATCCGCCAAGTGTGTGCATGGATTATCATGAGGCTTTCCTTCAAACTGTAGATCCCTAGAGATCATTTCCAAGAAGGCGATCTTGATCTCATAGTCAGGACCGTCTTCATTGCGCGGCACAAAGATGGAAGACCGAACACTAGTAGCACTTGGCTTATTGTAATCGGCAAGACTCTTTTGAGCAGCCATTGCGGTAGGGGAAGGTGGATCGGAAGTGATTTGCTTCTGAATTTTCTTAACCTGCAAAAGACAAAAACAAACACAACCGGTGTAAAATCGAAGTGTGATGGAAAATGAAAGATGGAAAGTAGAAGAATAAAATGCCAACTCTTCTTTCAAACAATATAGAAGACTCCCCGGCAACGGCGCCAATTTGATGTGCTGTAAAACACTGATTAAATACTACCAAGCTAAAAGCTAAGCAGATCGTATTCCACAGGGTTTCTTCTAATCGTCTACTCAAATATGAAGGCAATTTATTTAGGTTTAACACGTTGTGCGTGGTGTGAGTTCTATGACTTCTAAACTAAGATGCAAGAAAATTAAAATGAAATTAAAAGACAGAATGATTTGTTGGGACAGACGACAGGCAAGCTTAGATTTCGAATCCCCCTTAGATCACCAAGGCAACAACAATCACAAGACCAACGGTTTTTAATTCTCATTCAATCAATTTCTATACACCACCATAACTCATTACCCTTAGGTTTAAGACCGGCGAACGTTCGCTCTATCCGTTCTAACTACCAAGATTAATTAGTCGCCTGGGTACGGTCGCCTCTCGCGACGACTAAACTAACTGGTGCAATTACTAATGATTTATGAGTTACTCTTGAAGCGGATTAACCCTAACGGGTTCTTACGAAAGGCACACTCCAATGAAAAGGTTAATTGGTTGAATTGATGTTTTAAAGAGAGGCGAGCGTTCGCTTCTATCCTCAGCTTAACAAGAATCTAATCTAGGTGATCAGGAAAGACAAGTTTTAATGTTTTAAAGCAGGGAAGCTGTCTGGCGACAAACCCTAACTCAACACAAACCTAATCTAGGCGATCAATCAGAAAAGAAACATAAACAATCAAGAACAAAACAACCATGCAAAGAGAAACTGATTGAACTTTGAATCTAATTACCGCCGATCCGTGACCGCTTTAAAGCCCTGGGTCACTTAGGGTTCATCTAATCTAAACTCTACAAGTTTAGCTACTCATATCTGACAAACAAGAATCAAAGACGACAGAAGGATTCATCTTATACAAAGGAAGAACATAAAAGGATCTGAAAAACCTAATTTCGGATGATCCGTGAAGCTTCGATCGTGAGAATCTTCAATTCCTAGCTCCGAGCTCTCCGAGGTGGAAGGATGGCGTCACGATCTCTCCACGATTCTTCGAACTTTCTAAACTCTCTCTTGAACTTCTAGGTCTGGAACTTGTGTAAGTTCTATTATGAAAAGTGTATTATGAGGTATATCTGTTCTGGGCCGCCGGTTTAAGTGTTTAAAATTGACCCTAAACTGCCAGATTTTGCCTGGACTTTTCGGCGAAAACTGAAGAAGTTTTTGGCGAAAACTGAAGAAGTTTTCGCCGAAAACTGAAGAAGTTTTCGCCGAAACCTGAAGAAGTTTTCGCCGAAACCTGAAGAAGTTTTCGCCGAAACCTGAAGAAGTTTTCGCCGAAAACTTCTTTGTAAATTGGCTGGATTTCCGACTACTTCTCCTGTGATTTTCGGACTAAGATTTTTTGGCGAGAACTTTGAGTTTTCACCAAAAACTTCTTCTTGCAAGCTCTGCCGATTCCTTCTGTACTTTTCACCGAAAACCTGAGGAGTTTTCGCCGAAAACTGTAGTGTAAAATGGGGCAGGATTTCTGTTGACTTGATTGACTTCTTGGACTGGTTTCGGTGCGGTTCCTCGAGGTTCCAATGCCTTAGACACGTCCTTGGCTACTTTATTTGACGGCAAAAACCTGTGCTATCATGAAAACACTAGAAAACCATCAAATAGACCCAAAACGGGCCAAAGTAACACAAATGGCACGAGATAGAGTAGTTGAGCGAATATTCGCTATTCTAGCCTAAAACCATGTCTTAAGCAAGGAAATGTCGCTTAAATGAGGCTGATAATCACGTCAAATTGAGTGTCATCAATGATGTCTATGAGCTTCCGAAAGATGTGGGAGCAGTTCGGTTAGCTATGGTTACAACTTGCACCTCCGATCGTTCGTGGCACTCTCGTCTTAGTCATCCATTGGTCAAGTCTATGTCTAGTCTAATTCGGTCACATTCTCTTCCAGTCACTAAAACATCTAGTTCTGCATTTTGTGATGCTTGTCTTTCCAATAAGAGTCATAAACTCCCGTTTTCTGTTTCGACATTGACAAGTAGTCGTCCTTTTGATCTCTTGTTTTCGGATGTTTGGGGTCCTACACCGACACCCTCTATTGATGGATTTCAATATTATCTTATTTTTGTCGATCACTACACTCGTTATACTTGGTTTTATCCGCTTCGCAAGAAATCTGATGTCTTGCAGGTCTTTCTTGATTTTCATCGCATGGTCGAAAATTATTTTTCCACCACTATTCGTCGTCTCTACACGAATGGTGGAGGAGAATTCATCAAACTTCGCCAAACACTAAATTCTCATGGAATAACTCATCTTCTCTCACCAACGTACACCCAGAGCATAATGGTTTTACTGAGCGCAAACATCATCATATTGTTGAAACTGGGATAACTCTACTTCACTAAGCCAAACTACCTCATATCTTCTGGTCATTTGCCTTTTCCACCGCTGTCTATCTTATCAACCGTCTTCCCTCCTCAGCACTTCATGGTATCATACCTTTCCAAACTCTCTTTAATACGTCTCCAAATTATCATAAGCTTAGAGTATTTGGATGTCTTTGTTATCCATGGCTTCGTCCGTACTCTACAACTAAACTTGATCCACGGTCGCGGGCTTGTTTATTTGTAAGCTACAGTCATCCACAAAGTGCTTATAAATGTTTGATCCTGTCTCACGACGCATTTTTCTATCTCGACATGTTGTCTTTGTTGAAAGTCAATTTCCGCGGGTTTTGTAACTAACACACCTGCAGGCCCAAAAGATTTGGAAGCATGGTTACATGCCAGTACCCCTTCCATTGAGTTAACGCCATATTCAACTACACCCATCTTCGCTACGGAAGCATCATCAATAACTCCCACATCATCTTTCTCCGACTCCTCAGATGTTTCACTTTCATGTACGGATTCTTCACCAACGGCAATTCAACAATCAGCTGGGCCTCCACCAGACCCACCACTTGTTCGACAACATACAATGATCACTAGGGACCAGAACAATATTTTCAAGCTCAAAAAGCTCTTTTTAGCTCAAGCTCGGACCGAACAACCTCTGGAGCCAAAATCGGTCAAGGAGGCTCTTCAATTTCCGGAGTGGACCAAAGATTTGAATGCCGAATATCAAGCTCTTGTCAATAATGGTACATGGACACTTGTACCTCGCCAAGCCCATCATAATATTATCGGGTGTCGTTGGGTGTTTCGAGTGAAACGCAATCTAGATGGTATAATTGAGCGATACAAAGCCCGTCTTGTGGCTAAAGGCTTTCATCAACGACCAGGTGTTGACTTCCATGATACATTCAGTCCGGTCGTCAAACTTGTTACTGTTCAAAAAGTTTTCACAATTGCTCTCTCGCAAAACTGGCCAATCTATCAATATGATGTCTGTAATGCATTTCTTCAAGGTTCGCTACACGAAGAGGTGTACATGACTCAACCTACGGGATTTCACGATACAACATCACCAACTCACGTGTGTCATCTAAATCAAGCTATCTATGGCGTCAAACAGGCCCTTCGAGCATGGTACAACGCTCTAAGCTCCTTTCTTACTAGTCAAGGTTTCGTCAAAACTCACTCAGATGCATCATTGTTTGTTTATCATCGGGAACATATCACATTATATTTTCTCATCTATGTCGTGATCTCCTGCTCACTGGAAATGATATCTCAACAATCAATCTCTTCCAAGAGCAATTGTCCAAGAGGTTCTCACTCAAGCATCTCGGCAATGTTAACTATTTTTTGGGCATTTATTCCCACTCCAGATGGCTTTCTTCTATCACAGCACAAGTATATGACAGATATTCTCACTCGCTTCCACATGCTTGATGCTAAACCAACTCCAACACCATTGGCATCTACAACATCTCTTACGGATCATAGTCCACCAACCGACCCTACTCAATATCGTCAAGCTTTGGGAGCCCTTCAGTACCTGGTCTACACTTGCCCAGATATTGCCTTCGCTGTCAATAAGTTATCCCAGTACATGCATGCTCCATCATCGACCCATTGGCAATGTGTGAAACGCATACTCAGATATATATGTGGCACATTACACTATGGCCTCCATGTACGCCGCCAATAACTATCACTTCAACTTGTGGCATTTGCTGATTCTGACTGGGCAGGAGATATTAATGATCGGATGTCCACATCAGCATATCTGATCTATCTTGGCACAAATCTTATCTGATGGCGTTCACAGAAACAACGAACTGTAGCTCGATCAAGCACTAAAGCCGAATATCGTGTCATGGCCCATGCCACTGCAGAAATTGAATGGGTTCCTAACCTTCTTCGTGAACTCCATCAACCACTTCCAAAAACTCCAGTTCTTCACTCCGATAACTTGGGTGCTACGTACTTCAGCTCTAATCCGGTATTTCACTCCCGCATGAAACACTTGGCATTGGATTACCACTTCGTCCGACAACTTGTCCAGGGAGGATGTCTTATTGTTCGACACATCTCCACCACTCACCAGCTGGCCGATTCTCTCACCAAACCACTTCCTACACATCGCTACACTCTCATACGAAACAAGATTGGAGTCATTGACACGACGTCCATCTTGCGGGGGCGTATAAGAGACAATCAAGGCAATAAATGACAATTTGAATTCTTTGTAACTGTCATTCATATCATGATATCTTGTAATCATTTATTTCATATTTAGCTCCCCTAATTTAGCTCATATACATGTATATATGTTACTGATTCTATCAATACAAATCACCGAACATCATTCCCTATTATGTGGACCTTTGAGTTCAATGACTCGTGGAAGGTTTAGATACTTCATCACTCTTACTGATGACTTAAGTAGGTATGGGTACATCTACTTAATGAATCGGAAGTTTAAATCTTTTGAAATGTTCAAAGATCCCAAAATGAAGTACAAAACCAATTAGTAGGAAGATAGAAGCCATTCGGTTTGACCGAGATGGTGAATATCTTAGCCAAGAGTTTTCAGATCATCTTAGGAGTTATGAAATCATTTCACAACTCACTCCTCTTGGAATGACCATTGGTTGAATGGCGTGTTGGAAAGGAGAAATTGAAACTTGTTAGACATGGTTCAATCTATGATGAGATTCACTAATCTTCCAAATATTTTTCCCGGGACATGAAACTACTTGCGTTTACACTGAATAGAACTCTGTCTAAGTCTGTTGAAAGACACCATATCACATATGGACTGGTATGGTACCAGTGATATCTTTTCTAAAAGTTTGGGGTCGCGAACTTTATGTTAAGCGTATGCTTTTTGATAAACAAGCACCAAAATAAGACAAAGTGCCTATTTGTAGGTTATCCTAAATAGACGAAGGGATATATTACTTCTACAACACTCAAAAGAACAAAGTGTTTGTTGCTCGTGATGGGTCTTCTTGAAAAATAAGTTCATTTTCAAGAAAACAAGTGGGAGAAATATTCATCTTGAAGAGACTCAAGATGATGAGCAACAGATGGATACTGATCCAATTACATCTGAGAACCCGATTGAATAAGAAATTGTTCAAGATAGTGAAGATGTAGAGGAAACGCCAAAGGATGGGCAATATACTCAAGTTGTTGTTGTTCACCCAAATTTGTTAGTCTAAATGGACGAGAATTCCATCTAAGAAGATTTGTAATCTTCGTTATGACTGGAACTCTAGACATCTTACTTCTTGAAAGTCAAGAACCAAAAACTTACAATCGAGCAATGAAGAGTTCAGACTCCTGATCTTGGCAAGAGGCTATGATTTGATCCATTCGGATTATCCCATCGATTGTTGTGTTTCATGATTATGAATATGGCAGTTGGATATGAAAACCGTCTTCCTGAATGGATTACTGGAAGAGGATGTGTACATGACACAACTAATAGGTTTTGAAGATCCTAAAATCTTGGGAAGATATGCAAACTTGAGAGATCCATGTATGGACTTAAGTAAGCATCAAGGAGTCGAAACCTCATACTTGATGAAGTTGTCAAGGAAATTGACTTTTATGTATAGAGAAAACTTGTGTCTACAAGAAATTCAGTGGAAGCAATGTAGTATTTTGGTCTTGTATGTAGATGACATACTAGTCATTTGAAAATGTGTTTCAATGAAAGACTTGGGTGAGGTAGAGTACATACAGGGCTTTAAGATCTATAGAGATAGATCAGGAAAGCTCATTGGTCTATGTCAAGAGACTTATACTGATAAGGTCCTTTATAGGTTCGATACGAGGGAATCCAAGAGGATATACATTCTTATGAACCACGACATACATTTCAGCAAAGAATCATGTCTTTAGACACAAGCTGAAAATGAGATATGATGAGTGTTCCACATGGTTTGGCTATGAACTCATCATGTATGTAATGACATGTACTCGAAGAGATGTTGCATCACGTGCAACAGATTTCAATCGAATCCAAGTGATTTTTCATTGGATTGTCGAGAGTATCCTTAAGTATCTTGCTAAAGACTTAGGATTATTCTCTAGTGATTGGAGGTGAAAAGGAAGTTGACTATTAAAAGGTATTGTGATGCCAACCATTTGACTAATCGTGATGGCACGTAGTCATAATATAGATACGTCTTCATGGAGATGAAGAAGTATGATGAACGCAGTCGTTGTGATGCGTTCAAACAAATAACTAACAAAGCTAACAAAAGCTAGGGTAGATCGTATTCCAGGGTTTCCTCTACTTCCTTACTCAAAGATGTTAGCAAATTAATTCAAGTTCAAACACAAGTTGTGCGTGGTGTGAGTTCCACGACTTCTATACTAAAAAATGCAAAAATAATTTGAAATGAGAATTAAAGCGAAGGAAGATTGAAGATTGATTGGTTGACTAGAAAGATGACGGACAAGCTTAGACTTTGAATCCCCTTAGATTACAAGAGTAACAGCAGCCAACAGACCAGTAACTTTCGATTCTAGTTCATTCAGTTCACAGACACCATCATAACTCCTGACCCTTAGGTTTAAGACTGGCGAACGTTCGCTCTATCCGATCTAGCTACCACGATTAATTAGCCACCCGGGTACGGTCGCCTCTCGCAACGACTTAACTTAACTGGTGCAAATTCTAATGATTAATGAGTTACTCTAGCAATGGATCAACCCTAATCGGTTCCTACGAAAGGCACACTCCAATTATAAGGTTGATTGTTCGATTTGGTGTTTTAAAGTAAGGCGAGCGTTCGCTTCTATCCTTATCTTAACAAGAATCTAATCTAGGTGGCCAAACCAGACAAGAAACATAGATAACGAAGAACAAATCAAACATGAAAGATAACACTGAATGAACTTCGAATCTAATCACCGCCGATCCGTGACCGCTTTAAGCCCTGGGTCACTTAGGGTTCATCTAATCTAAGCTACACGAGTTTAGCTACTCATATTCAATATAGAAGAATCGAAGACAAAACGAAGAATACATCTCAGGTAGGAGAACAGAGAAGAACTGTAAAACCTAATTTCGATGGCTCCAGGCAGCTTCAATCTGCTGGATCTTCAACTCCTAGCACTGGCTCTCCGAGATGGATGGATGGCGTCACGATCCGTTCCTGGCTCCTTGAATCCTTTCCACTCGTTCTTTTCCTCTCTCTCCTTGACTGTGTGTTGTGTGTTGTCAAAATTGTTTGATATATCTTTCATTAGCCGCCGAATTCTGTATTTATACCTACCCGAGATTTTCTGATTTCAACTGGGATTTTCGATGAAAATAATAGAGGAATTTCGGCAAAAACTTCTTCCTACTCGGGGCAGTGGATTCCTTCTTTCGTTTTCGGCGAAAACCCAAGGGTATTTTCGCCGAAAATACATGTGTAAATGGGGCAGGCATTTTCTTTGGCTTGAGCGATCTCTCCGGTTGATTTATGTGTGATTCTTCGGGGTTCCAACGTCTAAGACACGTCCGCGGCTACCTTATTCGATGGCAAAATGTGTGCTATCATAAAAACACTAGAAAACCATCAAATAGACCCGAAACGGGCCAAGGTAACACAAATGGCACGAGATAGGGCAATCGATTGAATATTCGTTATTCTACCCTAAAAACCATGTCTTAAGCAAAGAAATGTCGCTCAAATGGGGTTGATAATCACGTCAAATCGAGTGTCATCAAATACTCCACACTTAAGCTTTTGCTTGTCCTCAAGCAAACTGAATAGAGACGCTCATGTTCACAAATGATAAGATCGGTTAAATTGAAGCTCAATCAAACACAATGACTTATTAGACAGCTCGATCCTAGAACAAGAAACCTAACATGCATACAAATCGGCCAAACTACCTGGTCTCACTAATAAACTGCACACGACAAGTAATTAGCAACCCATTATGCACGAATTTGACCTGACCGACCAGACTCCTCACACAGGGTATATATAGTACAATGGGAACTCTCATTCTCTGTGTTTAAGGACGTGTTTCTGCTCTCGATCATTTTCTGTTACCGAATTCTGCCATAGGTTTGCAATTCGACCACATCTCCACCACTGTGACTACACGAGTATCTAGTCAAGAAGGACTTCCCTGCTGGGACCGTAATGAAATCTACACTACTCGGGTTTATAATGAGATGGATGATGGGAATGAATGATGATGGCTTTGTGCGGTGTAGCTTTCGACTAACTTTCCTCGAATCTAATCTATGGCTTTTTACCGTCTAACCAAACACGGGTGGAATAATGAACGCTCGACTTATGATACCCTCAAGCAACCTAGCACTTATTCTTTTTCTTTATACGATTTCTTTCTTCTTTTCTTTCTTTTGAACTTTTCTTTTGACTTCGTTCTTCCATTTGTAGGGAGAAGAACGTTTTATTGAACTAAAACTTTGAAACTTTTCTGATTTTTCTTTCCTTCACTTTTTTTGACATTTTCTTCCTTTTCTTCCTTTACTTTTTCTTTGTGTCGATTTTCTTTTAGTTGCTAGAGGGATTTACACGTCTGGACATATTAGCTAAAACCACCTGTTTAATGGCTATAGGCAGGTTACCACAAACCGACTTCCGATAGGTCAATCTAGAACTACAACCACAGGGGATCAACGGGGAATGAAAGAAATGGGAAATGGCTGTAATGTATTATCAAACCGAAAGAACAGGCCAAGCTCAAGGGTCTAAACCTAGTGGATTTATCGTTTGGTAGGCTATCTGGCTTAGTAGCTGAATCTAGGTGCCCCTATCCTTCTAGAACTCGTGTCATCGTGTGGTCTCGAGTAGGTCTCATGCAAATTCTAACTCATTCAAGTAAACAGAAAACCACTCAGAAAGAATTAAAATTGCAAGTTACGTGCAATGGATCAAAAGCTCACAGTTGGTTTGCTAGTCGGATTCGGTCATTTTCATGCAATCAAGGCTACAAACTACAAGTGTGATTTTAAAAATTCTGTTTCGACCAGGCAATTTAGCATCAAAGTATACAAGTTGGTTCTCAAGTTCTAGGTTAAGCAGTCTAAGCATCATTATGAAGGTTTGAACAACAACTTAACCTCAAAAATAAAAAACTGAGTCATTCTATTGCTAGAGAGACTGGAATGGAATCACGAGGCACACAAGGATGTAGGCAATCAAGATCATGCATGGTTCTCTAACACCCTACCCCACACTTAGACTGTTTTGTGTCCTCACAAGACCAAACTAAAGTAGAGAGGTACGAAGAACCTGGAGGGTGAAGGGCGGTGTAGTGGATAAGCGCGGAGGGTCCGGAGCGGAGTAGCTACTCAAAATCCTACAAAACACAAACAACAAAAAGATGAAAAGGATACCGGGACAAGTGCCCCAGATCCACACAAAATAAAATTGGGTAGAAACTCGAAAAGAAGAAAGAAAAGAAATGGAAAAGGGTAGAAACAATCTGATCACTGTTTCGCGGGAGGGGGTGGTGGTTGGGTTGGGATGGTTGAAATGTCTAACCGCTGCCCCATCTGCTGTCGCCAGGCGAGCTCATCCGTGTGTCGGGAAGACTGGTCGGCCATGAATTGCTGGAGAATGGACCAACGCTCGTTCTGAGTCTCTTCATGTGCTACTCGGTCCTTCTGCCATTGAAGCGAACCAGCCGAGTAATCTATCTGCCACTTCTCAATACGCGCTAGCCTCTCATTCATCTCCGCGGTGATTTGCGCTCGCGACGGCGAGCGGTCAACTGACTGGGGAACTCGGTGAGGGAGCGATGTGCAATGCTAAAAATCTGCTGAAAGGTCGATGCCTCGTGCTATGGCGAGCTCAGCGCCTACATGCTCAACCGGGACACGAAGAGTGTCGGGGCCCCATTTGTCACCGAGCTGGAGGTTGTTGATCAGAATTGAAATGAAGGGCCCTCCTGGAAGCTCAGAAGGAAGCTTCTTGGCGGTAGTGCGCTTGTGAAAGAATCGTGCAAGCCACCATCCGGGATGCAGGTTGGCATCCACTTCTAAAGCACGGAACAATACCAGCTCCTCCAAAGAAACGTGGTGACGGCTCGTCTTGCTGCAATAACACAGAGATTGCACCCAAACATAATGCAGAAATTTAAGAATAGGGTGGAAGATGTCACCGACCGTGTGGTTGACGATAGGGAGATCTCATCTTCGCAGCAGGCCCATCTCCACACGTCTGGGTAAGGAGCACTCGTGATGGAGTATGTGTCCTTGAAGCCAGCTAATGTTGTGTCGAGGTTGACGTGTGGATCCAGCAGGCGGCCGAACTCACGAAGGGACTTCTCATGAAGAACACCACCGAGGCGAAAGGAAATGAATTTATGCTCGCGAATGGGCTTCGGGGTGAGGCGCCGAAACGAACTCCAGAACTCTTGGAGGGCGACAAGCGGGTAGGGGGAGTCGTGAGTTGTCAGCACTCGCAAACCGGCTTTATGAAGGGCGGTGTCAATGGTAGAGTGCCAAGCCGGATTGTGCGCCTTGAGACTGTCAAGAGAAAGAACTGCCACCTTAGCAGGAGGAATGTCCTTGATCTTCTGAAAGACCTCTAGCTGGTGCGGCTCCAGGGCGGCGATGAAAGGATGTATAGCCCCATTGGCAGGTGTAGGAATAGAGGAAATAGGAGTCGCAGGGGTCGGCGCATCCTCAGGAATGATGGCCACAGCCGTCGATTTTGGTGCAGCTGGTGCGGGTCGTCGGGAAGGTGGTGTCTTGCTCTGGCGAGCTGAGGATCGCTGCGCTCTATCTGCACTGGTAGTCTTAAAATGCTTGGGAGCCCTGTAAAACACAACTCAGAGATGACCAGCATTAGATGATAAGAATCTTACCCCACACTTAAGTTGACAAGTTGGGGTAAACAAATTAACCGAGAGATCATCGAATCAAGATATAGCAGTAAAGAACTGTCAATTCATTCAGCAAGCATGAAGAATGGAATGATTCAGTGACACGATCTCACAGACAACAAGTCATGCTTCTGAAAAGGCCACAAAACAATACCAGAACCTAGCCAATTGATACCAACAAAGCAATCATGAAGAATCGAGGGAGAACCAAAAAGTCAACCAAAGTCAACCATGCCGAAAACCGAAAGTCAAAAAGCCAAAAGATTCACAATAAAGGGCTGAACAACTAACCGTTAAGACATGACTCGAGAAAATGATTGGAAATCCGCGGAATCGATGAAAAACTTGAAAACTAAGTCGGCCGGAACCGGAGCTGAAAAGCTCCGTTTCTAGGGTTTCGGAAGAGGGCTGGGCAAGGGGGAAGGCCGGCGGCGGCTGAAGGAATGGCGGCAGCTTGGCAATCGGCGGTCTAGGAGGCGGCGGCGAGCGGTCGGGCGGCGGCGGATTTCAAAGCAAGGGGGAAAAGAGGTTTGTCGGCTGAAGTTTTCGGGTGTAGGAGTAGTGAAATCGCGAAAAAAGACGACCGAAGAGGCCTTAAATACCGGAGGAAAGGATGAAAAATTTTCGGCGAAAAAACTTAAAGATTTTCGACGAAAATCGTAGTTTAAATGAGGAAAAGATTTTGGCGAAAATCAAATGGTGGCTCGGTCCGAAAAGCTGGAACAGGAGAAACAGGTTGGATTTGAACATAAGTTTTCGGCGAAAACAATGACACATTTTCGCCGAAAATTGATTTGAAAACGGCGGCTGTGTGTGTGTGTGTTTTTTTTTTTGAAAGATGGGGTTTACAACAGAAACGACTCAAAACGAAAAGTAACTGACTCCAGCCGTGGGTTGCCTCCCACGAAGCGCTCTTGTTTAACGTCCGTGAGCCAGACGATACCTGGAATCGTGTCACGGTTCCGACGTGAAGTAGTGTACGTCGATGGAAGAGATGGCTAACCCTTGCAGATACTTCTTAAGCCTATGCCCGTTGACCACAAACGGCTCTTGATCGTGCAATTTAATGTAGACGCTGCCTAAGGGTGTCTGTCTGACCACGGTATAAGGGCCAGACCATCGAGATTTCAACTTACCCGGAAAGAGCTTTAATCGAGAGTTATATAAGAGCACTTCTTCTCCAGGGTAGAACTGCTTGATCGTCTTCAGTTGAGAGTCATGAATTTTCTTGGTGCGTTCTTTGTATAGCTTCGTGCTCTCATAAACGTGGAGACGGTGCTCCTCAAGCTCAGCGATCTGGTTGTGGCGGTTATTACCTGCTACTGCATAGCTCATATTCAACTCTTTGTTAGCCCAGAATGCCTTGTGCTCAAGCTCAACTGGTAAATGACATGACTTGCCATAGACCAGCTGATACGGTGAGGTACCGATGGGAGTCTTGTAGGCAGTTCGATAAGCCCATAAGGCATCATTGAGCTTAGATGACCAGTCCTTGCGAGACCGGCCAACCGTCCTATCAAGAATCCACTTGAGCTCACGGTTCGTCACTTCCGCCTGACCATTCACTTGAGGGTGGTAAGCCGTGGACATTCGGCGGGTGACGCCAAAGCGTTTGCACACCCGGTCGAATTGTCCGTGGAAGTGGGTACCCCTATCGCTTATGATGAAGCAAGGTGAACCAAAACGCGTGAAAAGACGAGTAAGGAACCGACCCACCACTCTAGAATCATTAGTGGGTAAAGCTTCAGCCTCAGCCCACTTAGAAACGTAATCAACGGCTACAAGAATGTACTTGCTTCCGTTAGAGGGTGTGAACGGACCCATAAAATCGATTCCCCAAACATCAACAATTTCAACAGTTAAAGAAACAATTTGGGGCATCTCATTACGGTTTGAGATGTTACCTGATCGCTGGCATGCATCACAACGTCGAGCAAAAACGTCGCAGTCACTAAAGATTGAAGGCCAATAAAAACCTGTTTCGAGTACCTTTCTTGCCGTGCGGTTTCCTCCAAAGTGTCCTCCGAACTGTCCTTCATGGCACTTACGCATGATGTCAGCTGCTTCAGTGTAAGAGACACATCTCCGGATCATCCCATCAAGACTGATGCGGTATAAGAAAGGATCATCCTAGAAGTATGACTTGGCTTCTTTAAAGAGCTTTTTGCGTGCATTGAAATCCAGTTCAGGAGGTACAATGCCGTGTGAGAGATAGTTAGCCAGAGTTGCATACCAAGGCTCATCTGAATCGGCGGCATTACTCAGATCTTGAGCGTGAGGAATTGCCCAGGGCTCGATAGCTATGCTGTTAACCTGTTCATATGTTTCAACACGCAACAGCTCGTCAGGGAAAGAATCATTGATAGGGGTAGTAGACTTACCTGTTTGTGATTCCTCCAATCAGGAAAGATGATCCGCTGTTAGATTTTCTACTCCCTTTTTGTCTTTAATTTCAATGTCGAACTCTTGGAGTAGAAGGATCCATCGGATGAGACGTGGCTTCGAGTCCTGCTTGGCTAATAAGTGGCGTAGAGCAGCATGATCTGTGTAGACAATGGTATGTGAAAGAACCAGATACTGTCTAAACTTATCAAAGGAGAAAACGATAGCCAGAAGCTCTTTCTCCGTAGTAGTGTAGTTTCTCTGAGCATCATTGAGTGTCTTGCTTGCAAAGTAGATAGGATGAAATCTCTTCTCCTTTCTCTTACCAAGAACCGCGCCAACGGCGAAGTCACTAGCATCGCACATGATCTCGAACGAAAGATTCCAATCTGGTGCTGTAAGAATCGGTGCAGTGGTGAGTTGAGTCTTTAAGGTCTCAAAAGCTTCAAGAGAGGCTTTGTCAAAGACGAAAGGAACATCTTTCTCAAGGAGCTTCGTCATTGGAAGAGTGATCTTGGAGAAGTCTCTGATGAATCTCCGTAGAATCCAGCATGACCGAGAAAACTTCGAACTGTTTTAACTGAGGTCGGCGGCGGTAAGCTGGCAATGGTTTCAAGCTTAGCACGATCGACTTCTATACCTGTCTTAGATATTCTATGGCCAAGAACAATACCTTCTGTAACCATGAAATGACATTTCTCCCAACTAAGTGCCAGGTTGGTTTCCTCACAACGAGCTAGCACCTTAGCCAGACATTTAGAAAATGAGTCTCCATAGACGGAGAAGTCATCCATGAACACCTCTACCACATTCTCTACCAGATCCCCGAATATAGCAAGCATGCATCTCTGAAAGGTAGCGGGAGCATTACATAAACCAAAAGGAATACGACGATAAGCAAACGTACCAAACGGGCATGTGAAGGTCGTCTTCTCCTGATCATCAAGCTCAATAGGAATCTGGAAGTAACCGGACATCCCGTCTAAGAAGCAGTAGTATTCATGACCAGCTAATCGTTCAAGCATTTGATCAATGAACGGCAGCGGGAAGTGATCTTTCTTGGTGGCATCATTGAGTCGTCGATAATCGATACAGACTCTCCATCCGGTAACTGTTCGGGTAGGAATGAGTTCACCCTTTGGATTAGGGATGACTGTGATTCCTCCTTTCTTCGGAACGACTTGAGTCGGGCTGACCCAAGGACTGTCGGCAATAGGATAGATGATACCGGCATCTAGAAGCTTGAGTACTTCTTTCTTTACAACTTCATGCACCAGAGGGTTAAGTCGGCGTTAGGGTTGTCTAACTGGTTTGAATTCATCATCAACAACTATCCGATGTTTGCAGAAGGTTTCAGAGATGCCTCTGATGTCTGCTAACTGCCAGGCAATAGCTCGGACGTGCTTCTTGAGTAGCCTAATCAATTTCTCTTTCTGCTCGGGAGATAGTTTCGAACTGATGATGACTGGTAACTGACAGTCCTTCCCAGAAATGCGTATTCTAAGTGGTCAGGCAGCTCCTTCAAAGTAAGTTCTGGCGGATTCTCATATGAAGTAGTAATCCGACTCGATGCTGGCTCAATATGTGTAGGCGCGGTGATGGGTGTGAATATTTCCTTCTGTTCGTCTAACTCATCTTGCCATAAGCACTGCTCTGGATCGTCTAACGCATTATCAATCCCTGAAATCAAACACAACTCTAGCGGATCACTAGATAAAGCATTAGTAAAGGAGTTGGCCGAGGCCAACTCTAGGGGATCAACAGCATAACATTTATCATCTTGGGCAACAGAATATCTCATGCTATCTTTAATGCAGAATGCAACACTCTCTTGACCTACGCTTAAAGTTAACAGGCCTTGTTTGCAGTTTATATTCACACCAGCAGTTGCTAAGAAAGGTCGACCTAGGATAAGTGTTCCGTCTAACTCACGAGTATCTAAAACAACAAAATCTGCCATTATAATAAACGGACCACAGCAAACAGTTACATCTTCTATTATACCTCTAGGTAGTTTGATAGACCTATCGGCTAACACGAGATGCAGAGTGATCGGTTTTAATTGTCCTAGGTTCAGCTTTTCATATAGATAAACATGCATAATATTAATAGAAGCACCAGAATCAACCAGACTGCGATCAATTTTAATGCCGTTAATGACGCACGGTAATGTAAAAGAACCGGGATCAGGACACTTAGCTGGGGGAGGTGGCGGCTGTCGAATGAGAGATGGCGCACCGAGAATAGACGCGCATTCATTAGTAAGCGTGATAGAGTACGCCTCCCCGTTCTTCACTTTCTTCACGAGATCCTTAAAGAATTTCCCAAGTGGTGGAATGATTTCCACAGCTTCAGTCACTGGTATCTTGATCTCCGCAGTCTTAAGAACATTGTACCACTTCTTGTACTGAGTGTCGTGATCCTTAGCCTTGCTCCTTGCAGCTTTGGGGAAGGGAAACTGAGGAACATATGGCGCCAAAACAGGCTCAGGAGCTGTCCTAGGCGGAGGAGGAGGAGGGGCAGATGCTTCTTCTTCCTCTTCTGTGATATCCTCAATTTCTGGCATGTCCATGGCGGCACTAGTATCTGGTATTACTTCAGGTTCTGGGGCCTTGGGATCAGTTGTTTGCTTGCCACTCCTGGTGGTAATAGCTTGAGCGTGTTCGCTCTTTGTACAGGAGTCTGCTTGAAATGCTTCTGGGTTAAGGAGAGGATTGCTAGTAAAGAGTTTAGTCATATTACTTATAGCATCCTCTATCCTCTGGCTCTGAGCTCTCTGTCCTTGATTGAGTGCAGCTTGAGCTTTTAGTTGAATATCGTGGTCGTCAAGTATGCTCATAATCTGATCGAACTTCTTCTCATAATCCATGTCTCTATTGTAGTACGGCTTAGCCTGAGACTGGTGTTGTCCTCCAATGAATCCCGGAGGTCTATAATAAGGATCTACTAACCGGTTGCTCTGGTTCCGTGGCACGTAGTTTCTGTAACCGGCATAGCCTTTCTGATTATTAGCGAAACCCTGATCGATGAAGTTGATCTCTTCTGTAGACCAGACTTCGGTTGTGCCGAAGTTGAGGCAGCTTCCACCGTTATGAGCACATGATCCACACCATCCACAGTCAACCGAAAGACGGTAGCTGACGAGAGTCGAGGGGAATACCAGCTGCTTGTAGATGCTTCTGAACTTCTGCCTTGATCTGCTCTGCAACACTTATCTGACTCTTGGTTCCTTCTCTTTGCCTCTCCCAGTTTCTAGACTTTGAAGCACAGCTAGCAAAATGTAGAAGAGCATCCCGAGGAGTGAGGGCGGTGCAATCTCCGCCAGCTAGGGAGTTGACCCACTTTGAAGATTCTTCGCGCATACCACGAGCAAAGAATTCAGCCAGCTGTCTTTGTTCATACCCATGGTGAGGACAGTCGAAGAGAAGAGATTGGAATTCATTCCAAGTGTCATAAAGGCTTGCATCCTCTCTCTGAGTGAACCTGGAGATGCGATCTTTATAAGCAGTTGTCCTCGCGGGAGGAAAGTATTCCTCAACAAAATCTTGAGCTAATGTCTCCCAGTCAGTGTAGTGACCTGACGGTTTACTGCTGAGCCACTGCTTAGCAGCACCTCTGATAGAAAACGGGAAAGCTCGGAGATATAACACATTCTTGTTGAGGTTCCCAGACTTGAAAGTGTCACAGACAGCCAAAAAGTTGGTTATATGTGTGCAGGGATTATCATCTGGTCTTCCCTCGAATTGTATGTCCCTAGAGATTAGCTCCAAGAGAGGAATCTGAATCTCATAGTCAGGGTCATTGTCATTAGAGAGCACGGTGATGGGTGATCGGAGGTTAGATGCGCGCGGCTTACTGTAGTTCGCAACACTCTTAAAAGTGGACATTGCGGTAAAGGAATATGGAACGGAAGTGATCCATTTCTGTACCCGCTCTGATCTGCAAGAGACAAAAACAAACACAACCGGTGTAAAATCGAAGTGTAATGGAAAATGAAAGATGGAAGGGTAGAAGAATAAAAATGCCAACTCTTCTTTCAACGAAATAGAAGAGTTCCCCGGCAACGGTGCCAATTTGATGAACGCAGTCGTTGTGATGCGTTCAAACAAATAACTAACAAAGCTAACAAAAGCTAGGGTAGATCGTATTCCAGGGGTTTCCTCTACTTCCTTACTCAAAGATGTTAGCAAATTAATTCAAGTTCAAACACAAGTTGTGCGTGGTGTGAGTTCCACGACTTCTATACTAAAAAATGCAAAAATAATTTGAAATGAGAATTAAAGCGAAGGAAGATTGAAGATTGATTGGTTGACTAGAAAGATGACGGACAAGCTTAGACTTTGAATCCCCCTTAGATTACCAGAGTAACAGCAGCCAACAGACCAGTAACTTTCGATTCTAGTTCATTCAGTTCACAGACACCATCATAACTCCCGACCCTTAGGTTTAAGACTGGCGCACGTTCGCTCTATCTGATCTAGCTACCACGATTAATTAGCCGCCCCGGTACGGTCGCCTCTCGCAACGACTTAACTTAACTAATGCAAATTCTAATGATTAGTGAGTTACTCTAGCAATGGATCAACCCTAATCGGTTCCTACGAAAGGCACACTCCAATTATAAGGTAGATTGTTCGATTTGGTGTTTTAAAGTAAGGCGAGCGTTCGCTTCTATCCTTAGCTTAACAAGAATCTAATCTAGGTGGCCAAACCAGACAAGAAACACAGATAACGAAGAACAAATCAAACATGAAAGATGAAACTGAATGAACTTCGAATCTAATCACCGCGGATCCGTGACCGCTTTAAGCCCTGGGTCACTTAGGGTTCATCTAATCTAAGCTACACGAGTTTAGCTACTCATATTCAATATAGAAGAATCGAAGACAAAACGAAGAATACATCTCAGGTAGGAGAACAGAGAAGAACTGTAAAACCTGATTTCGATGTTTCCTGGCAGCTTTAATCTGCTGGATCTTCAACTCCTAGCACTGGCTCTCCGAGATGGATGGATGGCGTCACGATCCGTTCCTGGCTCCTTGAATCCTTTCCACTCGTTCTTTTCCTCTCTCTCCTCGACTGTGTGTTGTGTGTTGTCAAAATTGTTTGATATATCTTTCATTAGCCGCCGAATTCTGTATTTATACCTACCCAAGATTTTCTGATTTCAACTGGGATTTTTGCCGAAAATAATAGAGTAATTTTGGCAAAAACTTCTTCCAACTTGGGGCAGTGGATTCCTTCTTTCGTTTTCGGCGAAAACCCAAGGGTATTTTCGCCGAAAATACATGTGTAAATGGGGCAGGCGTTTTCTTTGGCTTGAGCGATCTCTCCGGTTGATTTATGTGTGATTCTTCGGGGTTCCAATGTCTAAGACACGTCCGCGGCTACCGTATTCGATGGCAAAACCTGTGCTATCATAAAAACACTAGAAAACCATCAAATAGACCCGAAACTGGCAAAGGTAACACAAATGGCACGAGATTGGGCAATCGATTGAATATTCGTTATTCTACCCTAAAAACCATGTCTTAAGCAAAGAAATGTCGCTCAAATGGGGTTGATAATCACGTCAAATCGAGTGTCATCAAAGTAGTATGCTGGAAGAGCACCAAATGGATTTTGGTGGCTCAATCTGCTACGAAATCATAAAACATTGTTGCAGTAGAAGCGACAATGTAAGCTATACGGATCAATAAATTTCTGACAGAGGTTGATATGGTTCCTTCACGTCAAAAGGAAGTTGGTCTTCATTGTGACAACAATGAAGCCACTTCTTGTTTGAAAAAACCAAGCTCCAAAGGCTAGGTCAAGCCACAGTGATATGAAGTAATGTCTACTTCAAGGCTATGTGAAGCAACACTTGATCAGATTGTGCAAAGCTTCAACAGATGACAAGTTGGTCGATCTATTGACTAAGCCTCTAAGCTATGCTAAGCATAAGTAGCACAACTTGGCAAAAGGACTCGGACAAGTTGTTGGAGATTGTCTTGGAAGACCTTGCTTAGATTTGATGTATACATTATGTAATAGAGTTTATTACATGAGATGTATGACATTGGAGTTATTGTTTCAACAAAAGGAAATATGTTTCCTTCTCATTTGATTTTGGCTTAGAATCGAATGAAATGTTCAATAGTTGAGTAGCGTTCAATGGGATCATCACCACAAGTCGCTGATGCATGAACCCCCATAAGTGAACTGAACCTCTCAAGCTATGTTTTGTCCCTAGTATGGAGTTGTTAAACTGAACATAAACGAACTCCCATAAAGGACTAGTTTGTATGATGGTTGTGATATTCGCGAGTTTCACGGACTATAGAGACAAAGTGTTGTCCTGCCATATACATGGGTACGTATAAGTGTTGCATACTGGACATGACCTGCTTTGGAAAGTAACCCAAGACTTTCTAAAGTTATACACTTCTAGTGGATTCCTCCGACATGAGTATGGTATGACCTCATTCAATGAGTGACTCACCTTTGATTCTGTCAAACGCTCACCTGAATAAAGGAGTTATAAAGGCATTATTTTCAAGGTAGTCATGATTTGAGTGGGAGCATGATCGATACAAGACTGGAGACGTTTCTCCTGCTGGCAGGATACGGTGACCCGGGCCCCTTGTAGAGTGAGAACTGTGAAAATGCATGGCCATACTCAAATGGATTGTTGTTACAATCATTTGTTTTTTAAACAGTTCAAGAATCTCAGTGACAAGTAGAAAAGTTTTGAGCTATAAGTGAGTAACCGCTCCATGTTATCACGTTCTCAAAACGGTCGACCAGGAGATATAAGAAATCTTAACGTGCGGAGTTGTCCCTCTGCCAAGTGGGAGACTGAAGGATTTATGTCCATCGGTCCAAATCCGCATACAAACTAGTTAAGTGTTGGACCTGATTAATAGAATTAATTTGGGCCGGTTAGGGATTAATATGTCTTGCTAGAGACCAATATTAATTAGTGGTTTGGGCCACGGCTAATTGGACCGGGTCCTACAAGGTCACACGCCTATAATATGGACCGGATCATTTAATAGGTCCAATCCACGATGGATTAGGACGACTGGGCTGGCGGCCCATTAGGGTTAGGAAGAGATTAGAGTTTCTGCCCTAATCCTATAAATAAGACTGTTAGGGTAACAGTCAATCCTAAGCCAAAATACACTTTCTCTCGGAGAAAACCCTAGCCGCCATAACCCTAAAAGTCATTCTTCGACTAGAAGTTCTAGCAAGCTTTGGCGAGGAAGATTCGGATCCCAGCTAGCGTGGACTAAGTAGAGGAGCTACATTTGGAGCTCTTTGGATCGATCTAAAGGCTACGAGAGGTATTAGTCTTTGAGCTAATATCACGCTTCAAGAATGTGAGTTACGATAACCTCTTGTTATTAATTAATATGCAATCGAGCTATTATAGGATGTTAGATGTAGATTCGTATTTCCGCTACGTTCTGGTTTTGCATCTAACGATTTCCTACACTAAGAACCTGAAGGCGGCTGTCGTAGCACAATTCTTAGGTTTGGCACCACCGATTAGAGTTGTTAAGAGCATGGTTAATCGTTTATGGGGCTTTGAGGGCGAGGTGGTGCTCTCTGTGCTATCAGAGGGGTTCCTTCTTTTCGAGTTCAACTCTGAAGCACTCTGCAATTGGGTTCCGGCTCGTTCTTGGCACATTCACCATTCAGCCATGGTCCTTAGGAGGTGGGTGAAAGGTATTCAGCCTATTGATTTTACACCAAAAGAATTACATGTATGGATTGTTATGAAGAAAGTACCACCGATCCTTATTAACCATGAGGGCATCAACTGGTTAACTAGTTAAATTGGTCGACCTATTAACAAATTCGTAAGGGACGGTCTCGATATTAAAGTATGTGTGGTGAAAGATGCTTTGGAGGAAATGTGACAAGAGATTGTTGTTGAGTTAGATGAAGATGAATGTGCTGCTATTACCATAGAAGTACCTGAGTTGCGAAAGTATAGGGAAACATGGGTGAAAACACTACAACAAAAAAGGTTTTTAACAACATTTCACAAATGTCGTTAAAAATAAGAAAAATGTCATTATAGATCTATACTGACAATTATAGCAAATGTCGCTTATGGCTATGTCGTTTGTCTTTTTACGACATTTGTAACAATTGAAGGTACCACCTTTTTATGACATTTGTTTCAACATATAAAAATGTCACTAAAAATAGTTAAATTGACAAAAAGAAACGTCGTAAAACATATCATTAAGCAACATTTACATCTTTTTTCAAAATCGCAAAATTAGCAAGTAAACTATATCACTATATATATTGGTAGATTTCTGGGAAAATAAATTTAAATGATATACGGCAAACAATTGCTAATGTCAAAGTTGTATTAAATTAAAATATTATATACATTAGTTTGGGTACAGTACATTGGTAAGGATTACAAAGTTATTCTTATATATCTATATTCTAGCTAATGAACTTTACAATAACAAATTGCTAACTACGACAATCCTCCCACTCAATATCTTCATACTTCATTAATCCAAGCTCCAGCAGTGGCTATGTGAAAAAACCCATTCAACAGAAAAATAAAGTGAGAAAGGAACTGCTGCAAAACAAACCACTTTTAGGTTATGATTAGATCTCTTGAGAGCCTCAAAATAATAGTACAATGATCATGTTCCGTCAATTGGACTCTGTTCATCATAACCCATTGTGCAAGAAAATATTAACTATTGAATTCTAAAATAATACTTTGAAATTAACAACACACGGGCAAGGAAACCAATCAAAACAGAGAAGTAGAGTTGAAATTTTCAAACCTTTTCTACGAGGAACACCATATTCGTGAAGAATTCATAGAAAATCACTTCATTCGTCGGATGAAGACAATCTAGTTTTATAAGAAAAAAATTAACAATGAGCCATAAGCATATGAAATAAATCAATTGAGATAGAAAGATTAAAAATAGAAGAGATAGTACCTTAAAGCAAGACCTGAAAGACATGGCAAAGAGTATACAGTGGTTGGCGATTTCTTTCATCTCCAAGGTTGAGGATAGTGGCTCTAGTCTTAGGGTTTTGTTGCGTATATAGTTAGGAAGATATGCATAATAATTAAATAAAAGGGATTTGATTGGGATATAAATTACTCTTTTAAAGGGTATTGATTAGCTTAATGGAAGTTAGGATTTTCATATATGAACTGTCCCCAATATAAAGCCAAAATTATGGGCACTTTTTTAGGAAAAAAAAAAGATACCATCCGTGTATATGTATCCAACCATGTTGTAACTTTTTACATTCCGATTTTTAATGAAAATTAAGCAAATTGTGGTTTAAACACTTCCATAAATAAATATAGTGACATTTGTTAAAATTGTCACTAAATTTATGTTGCTAAAAATGAATTTTGTTGTAGTGAAAGTTGGGTTGTGAGCTCGGTTAAGGTAGATGAGCTTAGCTCTTCAGGCAATGCCCTAAAAATTCTTCTGCAACAGAGGGATCACCTTAAACTAGTGCTCATATACCAAATGGAGGGGGGGGGGGGGGGGGGGGGGGGGGGGGGGGGAGTGTCCCTACAGCTTCTTCTTGACCAGAGGGGTCATCCTCCCAAAAGAATGTTGGTGTTCCTGTTGGACCTACCGATCCGATCCCTGTTAAATCAAATGTGGATGATACTGGAGCAATTTTCAGTGAAGATGATCCAGACAGTGAGGTCGGAGAGAAGGATGAACTAATTGCTAGTGCTAATGTTAGACTCGATACAACTTCGTTTGGGGATTTCTTTATTCGAAATAAGCTCGTCTCTCCCAAGGGAATTGTAACTAGGCAGCAGAAGAGTCGAAGAAGATGAAATTATGGAGTGTGAGAGGATTTAACACTCATGAAAAAAAGGTAATTAGAGTTATTTTCGTATTTGTATAAGTAGTCAGTAGATTGTTGATGAACGGCAGAACAGGGTATCAAATAACTACTAAGCTAGAAGCTAAGCAGATCGTATTCCACGGGTCTTCTAATAATCGTCTACTCAAATGTAAAGGCAGATTATTCAGGTTTACACGTTGTGCGTGGTGTGAGTTCCACGACTTCTATTCTAGAAAATGCAAGCAAATTAAAAACTAAATTGAAACACAGATTGAGAGATTGGTTGACTTGACAAAGACGACAGACAAGCTTAGACTTCGAATCCCCCTTAGTTCACCAGAGCATTGGCAATCAACAGATCAGCGAATTTCAATTCTCGTTCAATCAATTCTAAGACACCACCATAACTCCTTACCCTTAGGTTTAAGACTGGCGAACGTTCGCTCTATCCGATCTAGCTACCAAGATTAATTAGCTGCCCGAGTACGGTCGCTTCTTGCGACGACTAAACTAACTGGTGGAATTACTAACGATTTACGAGTTACTCTTGCAGTGGATTAACCCTAACTGGTTCCTATGAAAGGCACACTCCAATGAATAGGTTAATTGTTGATTTGGTGTTTTAAAGTGAGGCGAGCGTTCGCTTCTATCCTCAGCTTAACAAGAATCTAATCTAGGTGATCAAGCCAGACAAGAAACATAAACAACGAAGAACAAACCAAACATGAAAGAGAAACTGATTGAACTTTGAATCTAATCACCGCCGATCCGTGACCGCTTTAAAGCCCTGGGTCACTTAGGGTTCATCTAGTCTAAGCTCTACGAGTTTAGCTACTCATGTTCATAACAAAAGAATTAAAGGCAAAGACAGAGTTCATCTTTAACAGAGGAAGAACAGAAAAGGATCTAAAAAACCTAATTAAGACGACTTTGGCAAAGCTTCGCTCTCCGGTATTCTTCAATCCTAGCTCCGAGTCTCCGAGGTGAAGGGATGGCGTCACGATCTCTTCCTGGCTTTTCGAACTCTAAACTCTGCTCTCTCGAACTTCTTAAGTCTGGAACTCGTGAAAGTTCTATTATGAAAAAGTCTATCTTTTTTTTAGCCACCGGTTAAGTATTTATACTTAACCCTATCAGCGCCGGATTAGTCTGGATTTTTCGGCAAAAACTTCAGGAGTTTTCGCCGAAAACTTCTGTGCAAAATGCTGGCTTCCATCGACTGATTCTCCTGTGAGTTTTATGTTTAGAGTTTTCGGCGAGAACTTTGACTTCTCGCCGAAAACTTCTTCTTGTAAGTTCTGCCGATTTCTTCTGGAGTTTTCGGCGAAAACCTCAGGTCTTTTCGCCAAAAACTTCTGTGTAAAATAGGGTAGGAATTTGTGTTGACTTGAATGACTCCTTGGATCGATTCCAGTGTGGTTCCTCGAGGTTCCAATGTCTTAGACACGTCCTTGGCTACTTTATTTGACGGCAAAAACCTGTGCTATCATGAGAACACTAGAAAACCATCAAATAGACCCGAAACGGGCCAAAGTAACACAAATGGCACGAGATAGAGCAGTTGAGTAAATATTCGTTATTCTGCCCTAAAAACCATGTCTTAAGCCAAGAAATGTCGCTTAAATGAGGATGATAATCACGTCAAATCGAGTGTCATCAATTGTTTTGGAACCAAGCTGCTGGTATGAACGGGTAATTAGCTCCATCATGGTTGCGAAATTTGTAAAGTGGATGTGGTTTCATGGGCCTCCCCCAGGTGGTTTTGGATTGTTTACTTTGTGGCACAAAGGGGTAGAAATCGGTCGGTTAGTCGTAACCGATCAAACCGGTTACCTGTAACCACTTTTAGGCCAAAACATGAACCGAACCGTACCCTAACAAGAGAACTGGGTAACCGTAACCGGTATTTATTCGATTACGATTAGAACCGGGTAACCGTAATCGTAACCCATTTTGCTACGACATGCACAATTATTGTAGCCAATTGTTATTTGAATCCATGCGCCTATCCCAAAATGTGCAACTAGTCCAGATTTAATGGTATAACTCCAAAATTGTAGTCCCGATTTATTGTAGCCAAATGTTATTTGCACTTAGTAGCAAAATCAGCACAACGTGAAACTCAGCAGCAAAATCAGCAATAATGTTCAAACTATTTGTTTAGGGTATTAAATTTTTAGGGATTTTGTGCTTTTTTATTAAAAAATAACAATACAATAATGTTTCAACCATCCAAGTGGTAAAACGTAACCATAATAACTTTAACATAAAATCATAAATTCTAGAATTTAAGTATACCAGTTAAATGGAAATCTTCTACAAACAAAAAAAAGTATACCGGTTAAAATCGGTTTGTGTCGGTTAACCAAATAATTAACCGCAATAACCATTTACCCGATTCTAGCCAAAACCATACACTGAAATGATACAGCTACTGGTTTTCGGCTAATCAGTAACCGTAGTTGACCGATTCGGGTTTGGTCAACCCAGATTAACCAAAAACCGATTGCCACCCTAAAATTTATTATGCAAAAGAGGTTATTAGTGAGGTGCTTCCTGGTATATGCAACAGCCAGCTCATGGTATGGGGCTCAACTTCCTATATGGTAAAGGTAGAAGATGGTGACAGAAGGCTTTTAAGGAGATCCTTTTGGTGTAATGTTGTGAGCTCCATATGGAGAAGTGCTACTGATATTTGTGCATCAATTAAGAGTGATACAAAGTTGTATAGGTTATATAACAAGTATAATTTAGAGTTTTTTTATAGAAGTTATGTATGTTAGGTTTTGTTCTTGCTTTCTTGGAGTGTAGGTAATCCAGACCTCTCTTTCGAGGTTGATGGTGATCCGAAGCTTCCTTGCTAAGTATTGAAGTACTCTTGATTGTAGTTCTTGAGACATTTTTGATGAAATGAAACCCTTAATTCATAAAAAAAATGCATTTACATTCTCAATTAAAAATGCTTAGTAAGTTAATGCATGTCTATTAGAGCTAACATGTTTACTGAATGCACATCAATTAACATCATGAAGATGAAAGTTGGAACCCAAACACATCATGAAGATGAAAGTTGGAACCCAAACGACAAAGTGATTGAAGTAGGAAAGGTAAAAGAGCAATTTATAGTATAGGGGTATCTATTAATTTGGCAAAGTAGGGGGGGGCAAAGTGCTATTTTCCCTAAATTAAATATGCTAATTAACTAAACTAAATGGTAATAATGTGGTTGTTCCATATATATGTTCAGTGCTTGATGTATATCGACATATCCCATAGGATATTCAAGTCTGCGATGTCTGTGTTGACGCACATCCAGGTGGATTCCAAATATGTAATCAGTCTACAATAATCAAAATCACCAAATATTAATGTTTAATAATCTAAACCAAACAATAATCTACCACAATTCACTAACTTGAAATAATTCACAATCTAAACTATAAACTATTAACCTTGATTGCGTTAGAAATCTCGAAATACAGTAGCTTATAACTATATCACAATTGCTCATTACAAAATCAAAATATATAACAAATTAGTAACCAAACAATTAACACTAAAACTAATCTATCATAACTACCCACCACTAGATAATTATAGAGGGAAAGTTAGAGAGAGTTGAGTGAGGTGAAAAAATTGAGGGGTGACTTTTTATAGCCAACGCCGGCCACACCCAGCTAATGCTGTGATGGTTGGGTGTCATATTTACCCGCTTTCGAACTTTGGAATGCAATGTGCCACTAAAGGTAGTTTGTCACATATTTTTGTCTCCAAAACTAGAATTTTTTTTTTTTCATAATTCTCAAACATGACATTCTCCATTCATGCAAAGGATTAGTTGAGATTTGGCGTGAATGAGAATGCTGAAAAGAAAAGTGCATTTACAGTACATTAGATAACGAGGCATTCTCCATTCATGCCTCGACTTCAAATTGATATTCGATTAAATAATTTTTTGTAACCTGACCATGTTGGCTACAGTTTGCATAAATGCCCGTCCAACCACCAAACCAAACTAACATAGATGATTGTTTTGTCCAACTAACTGGCTTCTGAATGGACGTGACAGTTCATATCGCATCCCTCCAATTCCAATAAATTAATCCCTCGCCATGGATTTGTCCGACACTGAAATTCTGGCAAAATTCTTTTAGAGACAAAATATGTGCCGTGTAGTTTATACCATTCGTTAAGTTTAAAGTCTCTATCGTTTAAAGCACTTCTACACTAGTGGAGACTATATGTTGTATCATGAATGAAATTATTTCATCAACTTTGAATATCCTAAGAAAAAGAAAAACTTTTGAAGGACAAACAAATTTAAAATTGATTTATTTTGTTATAATGTATAGAAAATTGATAAAGTCGATGTCAGGTAAAAGAGGAATTAAAAAGAGTTAGAATTGAAATCGAAAATTGGAAGATAGTGTGGAGAAAGGGGCAATTTCAAAAGAGGAGAGCAATAATGGAACATTTTTACCTCTACTCTTCTAGAATTCCCTACAAAGGTATGGGATTTGTGGAGGATGCGTTATTTACGTCGGATGCTGGAAAGTTTTTTTTGTTTTTGTTTTGGAATTAATAATAAATAAATGGATGAATAGCAAATTAAAGCGCGGCTAGGATTGAACAAAGGACCAGTTGGAGTAACGACGTGGACGCATAGCTACCCGTCAATGCTACCTACCCGCAATTCCCAACGCCCTTCACTTGTCTGTCTGTGGCTCTATGCTATGCTACCGTGGCTCTGTCTGAAACTTGAAACCCCCCCACAACAACGACAACGCACATCCTCCCTCATCATTCCTTACAGCCACCCCAGCTGTCAAACCATTCATATATTATATTGGTTTGGGGTAAACTCGCTGGGTTATTTCATACTTTGTTAAAACCGAATCGAATGAATGAGAGAATCAAGAGTTAGAGTTAGGTTCAAGTAGGACTAAATTTCTAAAAGAAAGTGATCAATAACTGTCACGTTATTGTTATACAAATATACAAACATGGTAATTAATTCAATATTTATGATTTTCCAATTCGTGATTCATATTCATAGGTCACTTGAGTTGATGAACCGCTAAATAATGAACCTAAAAAGTAAAAAGGTCAAATATTTGTTAAGGTTTTTACGATTCAATGACACATTTACTCCAAAAATAAAATTAGGGAAATTATATATCCAAAAATATAAAAATAGAGGAAATATTGAGTATGAAATTGATAAAAAAAAAAAACCAAAGTGGGTTAATCAGATAAATGAAATGGGTAAGAACCATATTACTTGGCAGATTTTATGGTGAGAAATCATGAAAATTTCTTATTTAAGAAATCGAATCTGGACCGTTGGATTGATATATTTAATCAAATGGTACTAAATGTACCAAATGGTATATTAGTAAATGTATAATAATAAAAAATAACCTCCCACCTCCCCACTTTTCACGTTTCATGGTTCTTACGGTTATTGATTTATTTTGTATTTTTCACATTTTATTTTTTCTTTTATTAATAATTATTCAATGTGATGGTACCATTCATCACGTAGTTGTACCATTCGTTCGTATATTGTACTTTTGTATATTATGTGATGGTACCATTCATTGTGAAATTGTACCATTCATGTATTTTTATGAATGGTACAATCTAATATCGAATGGTACAATTACAGTATACATTGGAATTCTACCATTCATGTTGGCCATGCATTAATAAAGGTGTGTTATTATTTTGATTATTGAAAATTATAGTTTTTGCATATTTTAAGTGCTATGATCACAATGTTATTATGTGTGGTACCATTCGTTGTTAAATTATACCATTCATAAAATAAATAAATGATACAATTTAACAACTGAGTGATTCTATAGCCATTTCTTATATAAGAAATTTCATCTATTTCTCCCCATATATAATCCGAGATTACTTATGTAACTAACGGTACGTACGTAGTCGGCACCCAATAGTAAGTTATAACATGTGATGAAATATATGGTAGCAGTGTAGCCAGCCAGTCTGGCCATGGCATTCAATCAAAAAGAAAACTGTAACTACCACCGCTCCTCTCCTCTCTCATGGGCTCTACCTACTTCCTTATTATTATTATTATGTATAAATAAACACAGAAACAACAATCTACCAGAAATCAAACAATCCACACAGATTCCTAAGCAAAACTTCCCACTTGGATAATACCTGCTATTCTCTCTCACTTTCTTCTCTACTAGTAAGTACGTATCCGAGAGAAATGGCCGGCGAAGGAGGAGCCAAAATCAATATAGCAGAGATCAGGGCCGCTCAGCGAGCTAGTGGGCCGGCCACGGTTCTTGCCATAGGGACGGCCACTCCCCAAAACTGCGTCTACCAGGCCGATTACCCTGACTACTACTTTCGCATCACCGACAGCGAACACATGTCCGACCTTAAGCTCAAATTCAAACGCATGTGTATGTCTACATCTCTCTTCATTCATCTCTCTTTTTCTTTTAATTACTATGAGATTTTAATTGGTTCCCTTTGTTGATTTCTATGTAACAAAAACATCCATGAATCTTCACTAGCATCGCGTGTTGCCAAAACTCACGGGAATCCGGAACTGCATGCTATTTTATTTAATCTATAGAAATTATTTAGTAATTAATTAGCAGATTTAGTGACGAATTTGGCTGGATATTTTTGGGAAACTAATTTCCCATATGGGATCTATCATCTATCTATGTACATTCTTCACTTTTTCCGATGCATACATAAACAACTTCTTTTCTTTTCTTTCTAATTCTACGGATTTATCGTCGTCGTCGTAAAGTATACATATAGAGTCAGTGGGGACCACACCTCGGAAATCATTTCCATTTCCAATTTGCTGTTACTTTCTCACTTTAGTTCCCATTTTAGTCTGACGATGTAAGATTTAGCAATTAATTAATTAATTAATAAATAATTAAATATACAGGTGAAAAGTCGATGATAAGGAAGAGATACATGCACATAACGGAGGAGTTCCTGAAGGAGAACCCAAGCATGTGCGCATACATGGCGCCGTCGCTGGACGCCCGCCAGGACTTGGTCGTCGTCGAAGTCCCCAAACTCGGTAAAGAAGCCGCCACCAAGGCCATCAAGGAGTGGGGACAGCCCAAATCCAAAATCACCCACCTCGTTTTCTGCACCACATCGGGAGTCGACATGCCTGGCGCCGACTACCAGCTCACCAAGCTCCTCGGCCTCCGCCCTTCCGTCAAGCGCTTCATGATGTACCAACAGGGCTGCTTCGCCGGAGGCACCGTCCTCCGCATGGCCAAGGATCTCGCCGAGAACAACAAGAACGCTCGCGTCCTCGTCGTCTGCTCCGAAATCACCGCCGTCACATTCCGAGGCCCCTCCGACACCCACCTCGACTCCCTCGTCGGACAGGCACTGTTCGGTGACGGAGCCGCCGCCGTCATCGTGGGTGCCGACCCTGACCTGGCCGTCGAGAGGCCAATGTTCGAGCTAATCTCGGCAGGGCAGACGATACTCCCGGACTCAGAAGGTGCCATCGATGGACACCTGAGGGAAGTAGGGTTGACTTTCCACTTGCTAAAGGACGTCCCTGGGTTGATTTCAAAGAACATCGAGAAAAGCCTTGTGGAAGCATTTAAGCCTTTGGGAATCAGTGACTGGAACTCTCTGTTCTGGATAGCTCACCCTGGTGGGCCTGCTATTTTGGATCAGGTTGAGGAGAAGCTTGGGCTTAAGCCAGAGAAGATGCGGGCCACAAGGGAGGTGTTGAAGGAGTACGGTAACATGTCTAGCGCCTGTGTACTGTTTATAATGGACGAGATGAGGAAGAAGTCAACGGAGGAAGGGAAGTTGACCAACGGTGAAGGGCTTGAGTGGGGTGTGCTTTTCGGGTTCGGACCTGGGCTCACCGTTGAGACCGTCGTGCTCCACAGTCTCCCCACCGTAGCTACCAAACAACCGCCGGTAGTTGGCGGTGTGGTTAGTAATGGGAATGGCGTTAGTACAGCTCCACTTGCTGCTGCTGCTGTCCCTGTTGGTAATTAATTACTTGTGGAAGTTGTTGTTTAAAGGATCATCGCCTGCCACGTCATCCATTATTGATCAATTCAAAACTACTACTGGGGCCTTCATCTCATGTCTAGATTGTCTTCATTAATTAAGTTTTTTCTTTTTCTTCTTTTTTAGTGGAATGTGTTTGGCGTTTCGTGTTTTAAGATTTAAGTACTATTAATAATAATCAATAAAATTATATACTATTCTTGTTTCCTTTTGCGCTTTAGTGTAGCATATTATCACATTTCTTTCTATAATGGATCTTCCACGCGTTCAACTCCACTCAAAATTAGTATTCATCCAAGATATTATATACAAAACTTTGATGACCTTGTTTTTTTTTTTTGGTTAAATGTGAAATATTATGTGTATATATGTATAATACTATACTGTACAATGTACATTCTCCAATCTCCAGGAAATGGGTGGAAAAGACAAAATAGTTACTATGCAGCAGGACCTGGAAAAAGTCAGAAACAGCAGTTCCACCTTCCCGCTGATTTAAAGTATGTTAATATGTCTTCGTATTGGCAAAAATGAACGTTGTATTTGTGTATATATATGGTTTTAATTTCTTGGACGATATTAGAATTTGGTTTGGGATGGTTATTTTCTTCTTGTAATCGTAACCACATCATCCTGGCGCCGGACTTGTACCCGTGATTTCATTACCCAAATCCTTCTCTTTTCTTGTTTCTTCTCTACCCATTCCTTTTTTGGGTTTCTATTCGTCAAGACTTCTTCCCTTGAATGGTGGAAGGGAAGTGGTTCTACTGCTGTCAGAGTATTTACTTTGTGAATCTATTCTATATAAACGGTAACACTTGCTGCTAGCCTACTACTTCTCCTACCCGACCCCGACCATGGTTTCTTCAATTTGTTGAAAGATCAGTCATTTTAGTTGATTGACTTAAATTTAATTATTACGATACTGTTTGGTGTGTAGATTTCTAACGCAGTCAATGATCCAGGCCCCCAGACCCGTGCCTTTTGGGATTATTCAAAGGCATTGAAATCCTTAAGGCCCCAAGCTGAACCTCCAACAAGCCTCGTTGGAGTTGGAGAAGGAAGTAAGGAAATGAAGCCGGACCAAGCCAAAATGATGCATGGCCTAAGCATCAAGGAGTTGAGCGCGGCTACTAATCAAAAGAAGCCAAGGATAGGAGTTACGATCAGGCCACCACCTGAGCCTGATCCATGGAGGGATGGTGATGTGACTACATTTAGTGCATTTAGGAACCTAGTAAGGCTATATCGAGTACACCACCGGTCTCTCCTCCCGCTTGGGTTGTACCTCCATACAAGCCTAAGCTCCCATACCCATCTCGATTAAAAAAGGATGGCCTTGAGAAGGTTTTCAAGAAGTTTGTGGAGCGGCTTAGTCAAATGCAATTCTCTCTTCCGTTTCCCGAAGCTATGACTATGATGCCTCAATATGCTAAGTTCATGAACGAACTCTACACCAACAAGAGGAAGTTACCGGAGACGTCTCTAGTCCACCTCAATGAGGAATGCTCCGCCGTTCTCTTCAAGAGCCCACCGGAAAAGCTCAAGGATCCGAGTACTTTTACTATCCCTTGTGCTATAGGCAATACCTCGTTGGCTAATGGTCTTGCGGATCTAGGTGCTAGTATCAATGTCATGCCTTATTACATATTTGAGAAACTAGGGTTGTCTAACCTTCGTCCTACTCTTATGTACATTCAACTTGCGGACAAGTCGACCAAGAGTCCTAGGGGAATTGTTGATGATGTGCTAGTTAAAGTCGGTCCTTTTGTTTTCCTAGTTGACTTTGCAGTCATAGATACCGATGATGTGGACGTCTCATTGATATTTGGTAGACCATTTCTTGCTACTTCTCATGCTTTAATTGATGTGCATAATGGGAAATTGACATTGAGAGTAGGACAAGAGAGTGTCACATTTTGCATAGCCGATGGCATGAAGTTTGCTCACGCACAAGATGATTTAGAGTACTCTTGTGATGTTATTGCTTCGGCTAGTGTGTGTAGTATTTCTAACTTCGTGTGTCAAGATTCTTTGGATGTTTGCCTTAGAATGAATGTGCAGGAACATCTAGATACCCCGAAGTTAAAAGCTCAAGTGGCCTACCTTGACGAAGGGAGAGACAAGTTGGAGAGTGAAACGGTTTTTGTTGCTCTTCCGAAGGTGGAAAGGGCGAAGACCTCCTATGAAGAACCACCTACTCTTGAGCTCAAGCCTCTTCCCACACATTTGGAGTATGCTTTTCTCATGCCAAATTCTAAGCTACCAGTCATCATAAATTCTAAGCTCCTACCCGAGCAAAAGGACCGTCTAGTGGAGCTCCTCAAGAAGTACATGAGAGCTATTGCATGGAGCATCTCGGATATTCGAGGTATAAGCCCCACATTTTGCTCACATCGAATCCTCATGGAGGAAGATTTCAAACTGGTTGTGCAACCACAAAGAAGGTTAAATCCTAACATGAAGGAGGTCGTAAAAAAAGAGGTTATTAAGCTCATGGATGCGGGGATTTTCTTTCATATCTCGGATAGTCCTTGGGTTAGCCCCGTGCAAGTTGTTCCCAAGAAAGGAGGGATCACGGTGGTAGCTAATGACAAGAACGAGCTCATCCAGACAAGGACGATCACCGGGTGGCGTGTTTGCATAGATTATCGTCGACTTAATGAGGCCACTAGGAAGGATCATTTTCCTCTACCTTTCATGGATCAAATGCTCAAGCGTCTCTCCGGTCACGAGTACTATTGCTTCTTAGATGGCATGTCCGGATACTTCCAAATACCGATTGCTCCGGAGGACATCAAGAAGACCACATTCACATGCCCTTTTGGTACGTTTGCTTATCGCTGAATTCCATTTGGATTGTGCAATGCTCCCGCTACCTTCCAACGATGTATGCTTGCTATCTTTGATGATTTTGTGGAAGATATCATGGAAGTGTTCATGGATGATTTCTCGGTCTTTGGGGACTCATTTGATCTTTGTTTGAGGAACCTTGAGAAGGTGTTGCATTGTTGTGAAGAGACCAATCTCGCATTAAGTTGGGAGAAGTGCCATTTCATGGTCAATGAGGGGATTGTTCTTGGTCACAAGATCTCTCGAAAAGGCATTGAGGTTGATAAGGCAAAGCTAGAGACCATCTCTCAACTTCCTCCACCCTCCTCCGTGAAGGCCGTGAGAAGTTTCTTGGGGCATGCCGGTTTCTATAGACGCTTCATTAAAGACTTCTCCAAGATAACTACTCCTATGACTCGGCTTCTCGAGAAGGACGTGGAATTCCGATTTGATGATGAATGCATGCGAGCCTTTGAACTCCTAAAGGGTAAACTCACGAATGCTCCTATACTCATTGCTCCGGATTGGTCAAAGTCGTTTGAGTTGATGTGCGGCGCTAGTGATTACGCTATTGGAGCGGTTCTAGGCCAACGAATTGACAAGAGATTCCATCTGATATACTATGCAAGTAAGACTCTCAATGAAGCTCAAAGGAACTATACAACTACGAAGAAGGAGCTCTTGGCCATAGTGTTTGCTTTTGATAAGTTTAGGTCCTACTTGGTGCTTTATCACACTATTGTCTTCACGGACCACCAAGCTTTGAGGTACCTTTTATCTAAGACAGATGCTAAACCAAGATTGATTCGATGGGTTCTTTTGTTGCAAGAGTTTGACATTGAAATTCGGGATAAGAAGGGATCCGAGAATGTAGCCGCCGATCACTTGTCTCATTTGAAAGAAGCTGAAATGGTACACAATGGTAATGAAGAGATCAACGACAACTTCCCCGATGAACTATTATTCGCTTTAGCGACTTTGGAGTTCGAGGAACCTTGGTTCGCGGATTTAGCTAACTATCTTGTTAGTGGATACTTGAAGGAGGGCCTCTCCACTCAAGACAAAAGGAAGTTCTTTGCGGATTTGAAGCATTACTATTGGGACGATCCTTTTGTTTTTCGAGTTGGCTCCGATGGTATGATTAGAAGATTTGTTAACCATGGAGAAGCGAAGGACATCATACTACATTGCCACTCCGGTCCTACGGGTGGGCATCATGGGGCAAATCGCACGGCTCGCAAGGTACTTGAGTCCGGATTCTTTTGGCCCTCGATCTTTCGAGATTGTCAAGACTATGTCAAGTCTTGCGATGCTTGTCAACGTTCAGGTAACATTTCTTCCCGTGATGAAATGCCTCAAAATGTTTCGTTAGTGGTAGAAATATTCGATATTTGGGTATTGATTTCATGGGACCGTTTCCTACTTCGCATGAGTATATATTAGTTGCGGTTGATTATGTGTCTAAATGGGCGGAAGCACAAGCTTTGCCTGCCAATGATGCCCGAGTTGTAGGGAAGTTTTTTTTTAAGTTGTTCACCCGTTTTGGTGCCCCTCGTGCTATCATTAGTGATCAAGGTACTCACTTTCAAGGACAATTCGATAGAGTGTGCCGACGTTTCGGTGTCACTCATCGGATGTCTACCTCGTATCACCCTCAAACTAGTGGCCAAGCTGAAGTGACAAATAGGGAACTTAAGAGGATTTTGGAGAAAACGGTCGACCAATCACGAAAAGATTGGTCGACGAAGCTTGATGATGCTCTATGGGCCTACCGCACGGCTTATAAGACCCCTATAGGCACTACTCCTTATAGGATGGTCTATGGTAAAGCTTGCCATTTGCCGGTAGAGCTTGAGCACCGATCTCTTTGGGCATTGAAATTTCTAAACCTTGATTTGAGTCTCGCAGGAGAAGAGCGTAAGTTTCAGGTACATGATCTCGAGAAGTATCGCCATCATGCATATGAGAGTGCTAAGCTATACAAGGAGAGGATGAAGCTCATTCATGACTCCCGATTGAAACCGGGCAAGGATTTTAAAGTTGGTGATCAAGTCCTCCTATACAATTCTTGACTCAAACTCTTTCCGGGAAGCTGAGATCTCGTTGGTTCGGACCATTCACGGTAACTCAAATATTTCCTTATGGCACCGTCGAGGTAATTTCCCCCTCTCAAGCCGAACCTTTTAAGGTGAATGGGCATCGACTTAAGTATTATGTTATTCATGATAGTATTGGTGCGGTCGAGGTGTTGTCCTTGGTTATGCCTTCAGTGCTCTAGTTTTCGTCTAGCTAGAAACGTTAAAGAAGCGCTTCATGGGAGGCACCCCATGTTATCCTTACCTTTTTGCTTTTATGTTTTTGTGTTGTTTTAGTTAGTTGAGTAAGAGGTTGGCAAGCACTTAGGAGGATCACTCTTCGCAATGAGCGTCATGGGACTCTTCCTCTATTTTGGTGGCCTATGCTCCTCTCTACCAACGCGGTAAATTCGTTCCACCTTACCCTCTCTCTCGTGATCATTGAGGACAATGCTCATGTTAGTCGTAGGGGGAGTTTGAGGTTTGGTGTGATTAATTGTGGTAGAGATGTAAAGCTATGCTTTGATGATTTGCATGATCTTGATTGTTTCCAAATTCCTCTATTGTAGAATCGTCCAGTTCTTGACTTTTGGTGTTTAGTTGACTTCAAGCGTTCGTAATGACGTTTAGACTGTTTCACTTGGAACCTATAACCAGCATGTTAGCACTGATATCAAATGAGTCTAGGCCAGAACAGAGATGTTATCACTCTTGTATGTTGGTTGATTGGTTTGATACGTGTTTTTGTACTGCTCGATAACACCGTTCTAAGATGATGAAGGCAATTAGAATTAACCACATAATTCCACCACATTCAGCCAAAAAGCCTGCCCGAATCAGTTTCCTATAGGATAACCCGTTGAGCCCTGGCCTGTTTGTTGGATCATACACATTTTCACCCTATTCCATGTTCTTCATTCCCTTTTTGATCCCTCGTGATTGTGGCTTGAGATTAGACAGAATCCAATTCAAAATCTTGTGTGGAAGTTGTAAGGGGCTAAGGATCAAGTGGCTAATTTGTGAAGGGAATGTTCAAAAGAAAATGCTCAAAAGAAAAGAAAAGTTAGGCAAGCTCGGCACCTAAGTGAAGTGTCGGGTTGAGCACTAGCAAAGGCAAAGGCTGTGAGCTAGGCAGGTTCAACACCTAAGTGAAGTGTTGGATCGAGCACTATTATGCAGTAGGAAAAAAAAAGAAAAAACATAGAAAAGAAAAAGAGTTCTCAAAAGTGGCCTTGTTGTAGTGATCCTAGCTTGAGCATGAAAAGTGCAGATCTAGAGGCGGATGAAGTCGAGTCAATAGCCACATCACGACTACTTACCACTTTCCAAAATTTTCCTACCCCCACCTAATTCGCTTCATATCCCGAGTTCAAGTCCTTTTAATTAGAATTGGTGTTGTCGTGGTCGGATTTTCTGTATCCCAATTTACCGCTACTTGGAGTGTGCAGAGAATAGTGAGATCTAGACTTGTTTGGTTGACGTTCTTGCATGTGTAGGTTAAGTTTGTTTGTGGAACAGTTTAAGCCAAATTGTTTTCGTTTGAATCTCAATGAGACCGATCTTGTCATTTGTGAACTTGGATGTTTTCTGATTCTTTTGCTTGAGGACAAGCAAAGCTTAGTCGTAGGGGAGTTTGATGTGACTACATTTAGTGCATTTTGAGCCTTTGATTAGCCTAAGTATTTCCCATGTTTGATCTCATTTTGCTATGATTTATATGCTTTTATGGAACTTTTATGCAAAGTGCTCTCTTGTTGCCCAACTACCACATTGAGGCCAATTCCGTATCTATTGGAGTTGTTTTCTGTGAATTTCAGGCCTTGGCGTCGTAGTACTAGTGACAAGGAGCACATAGGATCAAACGGGAGGTCAATCGGAGCTAGGACGGAGGAGTTATGGCCTTGGCAAGATTGGAAAAAATGCAGTTTTGGCTGAAGGAGTTTTCGGCGAGAACTCTAAGTTCTCGCCGAAAAGTTGCCGTCGAAGACAAACAACAGGCTGTCAGCATTTCGGCATTGGATTTGTGAAGGAGTTTTCGGCGAAAACTTCCAGAGTTTTCACCGAAAACCTATGAAGGAAGCCACAGCTACTCGGTGATTTGCAAAGAGATTTTCGGCGAAAACTTGTACAGTTTTCGCCGAAAATTTCATGTGTTTCCGGGGGTACTATTTAAAGCGGCAATTGGCGAAAATTAGAAGAATTGGTTCATTATTATTAATTGGACAGCCTCACTCCCTCTCAATTATCATCATCGCCGATCATCACTCTCCCTCAACCAAACATTATTCCTCCTCCTTTGTTGATCAAATTGGAGATCAAGAATATAAGTGAAGCCTTCCACACCTTGGATTGAAGCTTGAAGTGCCAAGTTGCAAGATCCTCCATGGAAGCAAGGATGATCTCTTCTACTCAATTTCAGGTTTCTTCCATGGTTATGCTAGGCTAAGCTTAGGTTTAGTTTAGTGGGGGATGGATCAAGCTAGGATAGGTGATTGATTGTTTGGATTGAGTTTTTCTCATAGCCATTTGTGTAAGATGATGATCCTAGACCTTGTGCTTGTTGTCCATGAGAGCTTGACTTGTTCTTTTGGTATTGTTTATGTCTTTCAATGCATGAGAATGATTGATTGATGTTGATCTAAGGTGTTTGGATTGTAATTGAATGATTTGAGAGATTGAATTATGCAATTGCAACCATTTTTGAGCTTGTTTTCCTTGTTGTCATTTTATCGAACACTTGGTGTGCATTTAGTGTTCTTTCATTTGAAGGTTGAAAGACCCTTTTGATTGCTAGACTAGTGTTATATGATTGACATGAGAGTGTCTTGCATCATTACCTTGTGTTAGATGAATGTTAGCATAGAAATCAAGGGTTGAGCATTTCATTGAGCAAGCTAAGGCATTCCATTCCCTTTGTTCACATATCGAAAGCATGGTGCATTTGGTCTAGGAGTAGAAAGTCAATTGTGCGAGAGTTCGTTGATTCTACTTGAGTGAATTGCATGGTCATTAGTTTGCACATCGTTGCTTGAGATTCAATCCAGCTTTCATGAACCTTGAGCTTGAAGAAACCCCTTGCTAAACTAAACTCCCTTCTCTCTTGTTTGATCCTCAATTTAACTTGTTAGTTTTACCTTGTTTGATTATGCTTTTGATTAGTTCTCATTCAAAACCGAATCCCAATTTAAATGTTTAGACCGTTCATGAACCTTGTGAGTATTAGCTTATGAGAGGACCTCGTGGAATACGACCTTGAGTGTTGTGAGTTACATCTTGCACTTCAAGTTTTTGGCGCCGTTGCCGGGGACTCTCTCATTCCTAAGAAAGTGATTCTTAGTGAACCGATCTTTACACTTCCTTCCATTTTCATTTTTGCTTCCTTATTACTTTTTGTTTACTTTGTTATCCCGCATCGTTGTATTACTCGGGTGTGTTTTATGTGCTTGTTTGCAGGTGATTTATGTTAGTGCATGAGGCATTCAGCTCGTCTTCAAGCACGAATCCAAGGACTTGCACAAGTGATTGAGCTACCAACTACTCCCCTACCTCCTACTGTTGAAGAAGAGTAAGTTGAACACATTTCACACCACACTATGTCTCATCACGAGGACGAAGATAACCATTCGGAACATTCACATCACACTAATGAAGACGATCAATCGCAAAGAGGTGCGAGGCGCACACTAGCTGATTATGCTCGCCCAACACTTGAAGGGGCAGCCTCGAGCATCGTGCGAAGACCGGTAAATGCAAGAAACTTCGAGCTAAAGCCTAACATGATTCATATGGTTCAAAATGGAGTGGTGTTCAATGGCATTGATGGAGAATGCCCGTCTAGACACTTGAAGGATTTTCTTGAGATATGCGGTACGGTGAAGAACGATCAGGTTCATCTGGATTGTGTGCGACTCCGACTCTTCCCTTTCTCCCTCAAAGGTAGAGCCAAGTCTTGGTTGGAGAACCAACCTAGTAGAACATTCACCACATGGGAGGGCCTAGCCGAAGCGTTCCTCGAAGAGTTCTTTCCCCCTTATATGACAGATGCAATCCGAGATCGTATCAACCACTTCACACAACACAAGGGAGAGCTCTTCCATGAGACTTGGAATAGGTTCCAAGCCCTTCTTTGGTCTTGTCCTCATCACAACTTCGCCGAATGGAGCTTGGCGGACATCTTTGCTAGGTCCCTTGATTTTGAGAATACAAGGATGATCAACCAAGCCGCCGGAGGTGATTTAAGGATGCTCACTCCCGAAGATGCTCTAGAACTCTTCGCGGAGATGGCCAACAAGATAAGGAGTTGGTCTCGACAACAACCTCCTAGGTCCAAGTATGGAAGAGACACTCACTATGACTCTAGAGCCATAAGTGTTGATGCACCAAAGGATTCGTCTAGCTATGGGAAAAAGCCTAAGTTACCGGGACATCGTGATGAAGATGACCCCATGTTTGCTCTCCTCATGTCCAAGATTGATGCCGTGGCCTCTCAAGTAAGCAATCTTAGTATGCCTAAGCACCCCTCTAAAGTTCCATCATCTCATTTGGGTAATCCACCAGTGGCTTCAATATATTGATGTGAATGCCGCGGGGGCCAAGGCCACGATGTGAGTGCTTGTCCTTCCGCCACTCATGAGCTTGGCCAAGGAGACCACAATGAGGAGGTAAGCTTCGCACAAGGTCAAGGATTCCATGGTAATTTCAATCCCCAAGGGAACTATCATGGGGGTAACTACAACCGTCCTTGGAACCAAGGAGGTGGTTACAACAAGTCTAACCAAGGGTACCAAGGACAAGGTAATCAAGATGGTGGTTACAACAAGGGTTACAACCAAGGTAATCAAGGAGGATTCCAAGGTTATAGAGGGTACAATCAAGGCAACCAATGGTCTCAAGGAGGTAACCTAAGCCAAGGTAGCCAATGGACTCAAGGAGGTAACCAAGGTCAAGGGAACCAATGAGGAAATAAATGGAATCATGGTGGACAACCAAATCAAGGTCCCCAAGGTCCTACCCCACCGGGAATGTACAACCATAAAGGTGATGGACCATCCGGATTCAACAAACCACCTAACAACAAAGAGGACGGTTCTTCAATTTCCCAAGAAGACACCAATGCGGCAATGATTCAACTTATCAAGAATCAACAAGCTTCAATTGCAAATTTGGAGAATCAAATGGGTCATATCGCTAAGACACTCTCGGAACGACCCTCGGGCACTTTACCTTCCAATACCGAGGTCAACCCCAAAGGTCCGGAGCATTGCAAGGTAGTGACCTTGAGAAGTGGAAGACCATTGCAAGATACAACCTCTTCCCCAATTGACTCCCAAAAGGTACAAGCTCCTAATCTAATGGTTGATAATGATGATATTAAAGATCCTTCGGATGACGTTGAGGTTGAAGAAGTTGATGTTGAAGTCGAACCTCCTACGGGTAATGTGAGTACAAAGGTTGCCAAGGAACCTAGTAAGGCTATATCGAGTACACCACCAATCTTCCTCCCGCACCGGTTGTACCTCTATACAAGCCTAAGCTCCCATACCCATCTCGATTAAAGAAGGATGGCCTTGAGAAGGTTTTCAAGAAGTTTGTGGAGCGGCTTAGTCAAATGCAATTCTCTCTTCCGTTTCCCGAAGCTATGACTATGATGCCTAAATATGCTAAGTTCATGAAGGAACTCTACGCCAACAAGAGGAAGTTACCGGAGACGTCTCTAGTCCACCTCAATGAGGAATGCTCCACCGTTCTCTTCAAGAGCCCACCGGAAAAGCTCAAGGATCCGGGTACTTTTACTATCCCTTGTGCTATAGGTAATACCTCGTTGGCTAATGGTCTTGCGGATCTAGGTGCTAGTATCAATGTCATGCCTTATTGCATATTTGAGAAACTAGGGTTGTCTAACCTTCGTCCTACTCGTATGTACATTCAACTTGCGGACAAGTCGACCAAGAGTCCTAGGGGAATTGTTGATGATGTGCTAGTTAAAGTCGGTCCTTTTGTTTTCCTAGTTGACTTTGCGGTCATAGATACCGATGATGTGGACGTCTCATTGATATTTGGTAGACCATTTCTTGCTACTTCTCGTGCTTTAATTGATGTGCATAATGGGAAATTGACATTGAGAGTAGGACAAGAGAGTGTCACATTTTGCATAGCCGATGGCATGAAGTTTGCTCACGCACAAGATGATTTAGAGTACTCTTGTGATGTTATTGCTTCGGCTAGTGTGTGTAGTATTTCTAACTTCGTGTGTCAAGATTCTTTGGATGTTTTCTTTAGAATGAATGTGCAGGAACATCTAGATACCCCGGAGTTAAAAGCTCAAGTGGCCTACCTTGACGAAGGGAGAGACAAGTTGGAGAGTGAAACGGTTTTTGTTGCTCTTCCGAAGGTGAAAAGGGCGAAGACCTCCTATGAAGAACCACCTACTCTTGAGCTCAAGCCTCTTCCCACACATTTGGAGTTTGCTTTTCTCATGCCAAATTCTAAGCTACCGGTCATCATAAATTCTAAGCTCCTACCCGAGCAAAAGGACCGTCTAGTGGAGCTCCTCAAGAAGTACATGAGAGCTATTGCGTGGAGCATCTCGGATATTCGAGGTATAAGCCCCACATTTTGCTCACATCGAATCCTCATGGAGGAAGATTTCAAGCCAGTTGTGCAACCACAAAGAAGGTTAAATCCTAACATGAAGGAGGTCGTAAAAAAAGAGGTTATTAAGCTCATGGATGCTGGGATTTTCTTTCCTTTCTCGGATAGTCCTTGGGTTAGCCCCGTGCAAGTTGTTCCCAAGAAAGGAGGGATCACGGTGGTAGCTAATGACAAGAACGAGCTCATCCCGACAAGGACGATCACCGGGTGGCGTGTTTGCATAGATTATCGTCGACTTAATGAGGCCACTAGGAAGGATCATTTTCCTCTACCTTTCATGGATCAAATGCTCGAGCGTCTCTCCGGTCACGAGTACTATTGCTTCTTAGATGGCATGTCCGGATACTTCCAAATACCGATTGCTCCAGAGGACATCGAGAAGACCACATTCACATGCCCTTTTGGTACGTTTGCTTATCGCCGAATTCCATTTGGATTGTGCAATGCTCCCGCTACCTTCCAACAATGTATGCTTGCTATCTTTGATGATTTTGTGAAAGATATCATGGAAGTGTTCATGGATGATTTCTCGGTCTTTGGGGACTCGTTTGATCTTTGTTTGAGGAACCTTGAGAAGGTGTTGCATCGTTGTGAAGAGACCAATCTCGCATTAAGTTGGGAGAAGTGCCATTTCATGGTCAATGAGGGGATTGGTCTTGGTCACAAGATCTCTCGAAAAGGCATTGAGGTTGATAAGGCAAAGCTAGAGACCATCTCTCAACTTCCTCCACCCTCCTCCGTGAGGCCGTGAGAAGTTTCTTGGGGCATACCGGTTTCTATAGACGCTTCATTAAAGACTTCTCCAAGATAACTACTCCTATGACTCGGCTTCTCGAGAAGGACGTGGAATTCCGATTTGATGATGAATGCATGCGAGCCTTTGAACTCCTAAAGGGTAAACTCACGAATGCTCCTATACTCATTGCTCTGGATTGGTCAAAGTCGTTTGAGTTGATGTGCGACGCTAGTGATTACGCTATTGGAGCGGTTCTAGGCCAACGAATTGACAAGAGATTCCATCTGATATACTATGCAAGTAAGACTCTCAATGAAGCTCAAAGGAACTATACAACTACGGAGAAGGAGCTCTTGGCCATAGTGTTTGCTTTTGATAAGTTTAGGTCCTACTTGGTGCTTTCTCACACTATTGTCTTCACGGACCACCAAGCTTTGAGGTACCTTCTATCTAAGACAGATGCTAAACCAAGATTGATTCGATGGGTTCTTTTGTTGCAAGAGTTTGACATTGAAATTCGAGATAAGAAGGGATCCGAGAATGTAGCCGCCGATCACTTGTCTCGTTTGAAAGAAGTTGAAATGGTACATGATGTGATCATATTTAGTGCATTTTAAGTCCTCGATTAGCCTTGGGATCTCCCATGTTTGATCTCATTTTGCTATGATTTATAGGCCTTTATGGATGTTTTATGCAAAACGCCCTTTTGTTGCCCGGTTGCCACTTTGAGGCCAATCCTGTGTCTATTGGGGTTGTTTTCTTTGCATTTTCAGGATTTGGTATTGAAGTACTGGTGACAAGGAGCACGTAGGATCAAATGGGAGGTCAATCGGAGCTAGGACGGAGGAGATATGACCGTTGCAAAATCGAGAAAAGTGCATGGTTTTGTACTCAAGTTTTCGGCGAGAACCTTATAGTTCTCGCCGAAAACCCTCGGCTTAAGCAAAAAGGAGAATGGCAGAAGGCGGACATTTGATTTATGAAGAAGTTTTCGGTGAAAACTATCTGAGTTTTCGCCGAAAACCTATGAAGGAAGCAAAAGCCATCGGTGATTTACAAAGAGATTTTTGGCGAAAACTTCTTCAGTTTTTGCCGAAAATTCCAGGTCTTCTAGAGGTACTATTTAAAGAGGCAAAACGGCAGAATTTGGAGGATTTGGATCATATTACAACACACTCGTCCGACACTCTTTTCTCTCTCAATCGCCGATCACCTCCTCTCTCTCAACCAAACACCATCCTTTCTCCCTTGTTGATCAACTTGAAGATCAAGGATCTAAGTGAAGTCCTCCATAGCTTGGATTGGAGCTTGAAGAGCCAAGTAGGAAGATCCTCAATGGAAGCAAGGATGGTCTCCTCTACTCAATTTCAGGTTTCTTCCATGGTTATGCTAGGCTAAGCTTAGGTTTAGTTTAGTGGGGGATGGATCAAGCTAGGATAGGTGATTGATTGTATGGATTGAGTTTCTCTTAGCCATTTGTGTAAGATGATGATCCTAGACCTTGTGCTTTGTAGCCATTAGATCTTGATTTGTTCTTTTGGTATTGTTTATGTCTTTCAATACATGAGAATGATTGATTGATGTTGATCTCAGGTGCTTGGATTGTAATTGGATGATTTGAGAGATGGGATTATACAATTGCAACCATTTTGAGCTTGTTTTTCCTTGTTGTCATTTTATCAAACACTTGGTGTGCATTTAGTTTTCTTTCAATTGAAGGTTAAAAGACCCTTTTGATTGCTAAACTAGTGCTATATGATTGACATGAGAGTGTCTTGCATCATTTACCTTGTGTTAGATGAATGTTAGCATAGAATTCAAGTTTCAAGCATTTCATAGGACTAGTTAAAGCACTTCATTTCCTTTGTTCTCATAGTGAAAGCATGGTTCATTTGGTCTAGGAGTAGAGAGTCAATTGTGGGAGAGTTTGTTGATTCTATTTGAGTGAAATGCATGGTCATTAGTTTACACATCGTTGCTTGATATTCAATCCAGCTTTCATGAACCTTGAGCTTGAAGAAACCCCTTGCTAGGCTAAACTCCTTTCTCTGTTGTTTGTTCCTCAGTTTTACTTGTTAGTTTTGCCTTGTTTGTTTATGCTTTTGATTTGTTCTATTTCAAAACCAAACCTCAATTCAAACGTTTAGACCGTTCATGAATTTTGTGAGTATTAGCTTATGAGAGGACCTTGTGGAATACGACCTTGGTAATTAAATTCTTATCAAGTTTTTGGCACCGTTGCCAGGGAACTCTCTCATTCCTAAGAAAGCAATTATTAGTGAACCGATCTTTACACTTCCTTCCATTTTCCTTTTAGCTTCCTTGTTACTCCTTGTTTACTTTGTTATCCCGCATCGTTGTATTACTCGGGTGTGTTTGTTGTGCTTGTTTGCAGGAGTGTGGTGTTAGTGCATGAGGCGTTCAGCTCGTCTTCAAGAACGAATCCAAGGACTAGAACAAGTGCTCGAACCACGAACTACCTCCCCACCTCCTACAGTTGAAGAACAAGAAGTTGACCGCATCTCACACTACACTATATCTCATCACGAGGACGAGGATAACCATTCAGAACATTCACATCACACTAATGAAGATGATCAATCGCAAAGAGGTGCGAGGCGCACACTAGCTGATTATGCTCGTCCAACCCTAGAAGGGGCAGCCTCGAGCATCGTGCGAAGACCGGTAAATGCAAGAAACTTTGAGTTGAAGCCTAATATGATTCAGATGGTACAGAACGGAGTGGTGTTCAACGTATAGACGGAGAGTGCGCATCTAGACATTTGAAGGACTTCCTAGAGATATGCGAAACGGTGAAGAACGATCAAGTTCACCCGGATTGTGTGCGACTCCGACTTTTCCCCTTCTTCCTCAAAGGTAGAGCCAAGTCTTGGTTGGAGAACCAACCTAGTAGAACATTCACTACATGGGAGGGACTAGCCGAAGCCTTCCTCGAGGAGTTCTTTCCCCCTTATATGACGGATGCAATCCGAGATCGTATCAACCACTTCAAACAACACAAGGGAGAGCTCTTCCATGAGACTTGGAATAGGTTCCAAGCCCTTCTTCGGTCTTGTCCTCATCACAACTTTGCCGAATGGAGTTTGGCGGATATCATTGCTAGGTCCATTGATTTTGAGAATACAAGGATGATCAACCAAGCCGCCGGAGGAGATCTAAGGATGCTCACCCCCGAGGATGCTCTAGAACTCTTTGCGGAGATGGCCAACAAGACAAGGAGTTGGTCTCGACAACAACCTCCAAGGTCCAAGTATGGGAGCGACACTCACTACGACTCTAGAGTTATAAGTGTTGATGCACCAAAGGATTTGTCTAGCTATGGGAAGAAGCCTAAGTTACCGGGGCACCGAGATGAAGATGACCCTATGTTTGCGCTCCTCATGTCGAAGATTGATGCTATGGCATCTCAGGTAAGTAACCTGAGTATGCCTAAGCATCCCTCTAAGGTTCCATCATCTCATGTGGGTAATCCCCCAGTGGCTTCAATATATTGTTGTGAATGTTGTGGGGGTCAGGGCCACGATGTCAGTGCTTGCCCTTCCGCCACTCCTGAGCTTGGTCAAGGCGACCATAATGAGGAGGTAAGCTTCGCTCAAGGTCAAGGATTCCATGGTAATTTTAGCCCCCAAGGTAACTACCACCGACCTTGGAACCAAGGTGGTGGATACAACAAGTCTAACCAAGGGTACCAAGGCCAAGGGAGTCAAGGTAGTGGTTATAACAAGGGTTACAACCAAGGAAATCAAGGAGGATTCCAAGGTTATAGAGGGTATCAAGGCAACCAATGGTCTCAAGGAAGTAACCAAAACCAAGGTAGTCAATGGACTCAAGGAGGTACCCAAGGTCAAGGGAACCAAGGGGGAAATCAATGGAATCAAAGTGGACATCCAAATCAAGGTCCCCAAGGTCCTACCCCTCCGGGAATGTACAACCATAGAGGTAATGGACAGCCCGGATTCAACAAACCACCTCACAACAAAGAGGGCGGTTCTCCAATATCGCAAGAGGATACCAACGCGGCAATGATTCAACTTATCAAGTATCAACAGGCCTCAATTGCAAATTTGGAGAATCAAATGGGTCATATTGCTAAGACGCTCTCGGAGCGACCCTCGGGCACTTTACCTTCCAACACCGAGGTCAACCCCAAGGTTCCCGAGGAGCTTATGATGGTAACATTGAGGAATGGTAAGCAAGTCCAAGACCCAACACCTAAAGCGGTGAGAACTCAAGATGATGACTATGTTTTGGTTGAAGACGTTGTTTCCGATGATGACACGGACAAGATTGAAGTACTAGACAATGGGGCCAAGGCTAATGAGGTTTCTAAGACTACCAATAGGATTGGTTCTCAAAAGGCTACAGCGAGTGCTACTCCGGTCTCTCCTCCCGCACCGGTTGTACCTCCGTACAAGCCTAAGCCATCTTACCCTTCTAGCTTGAAGTCGGATTCCATGGAGAAAGATTTCAAGAGGTTTGTTGAGATTCTTGACAAGGTGCAATTCACAATGCCTTTTGGAGAAGCAATCACTAAGATCCCTCAATATGCGAAGTTCATGAAAGAGATCTTCACCAACAAACGCAAGCTTAAGGATGTAACTTCGGCAAAGCTCAACGAACAATGCTCATCCATTCTCTCTAAGCAACCACCGGAGAAGCTTAAGGATCCAGGTAGCTTTACTTTTCCTTGCACTATTGGTGAGCATGCAATAAGTAGAGGCTTAGCCGATTTGGGTGCTAGTATCAATGTTATGCCGTATTGCATGTTTAAGAAGCTAGGCCTAGGGACACTAAAACCAACCCTCATGAATGTTCAATTAGCGGATAAGACTATGAAATATCCTCGTGGTATTGTTGAAGATGTGTTGGTTAAGGTCGGTGCTTTTGAATTCCTTGTGGATTTTGTTATTCTAGATGCTTTGGGTGGTACCGATGTGCCTTTGATTTTAGGACGACCTTTCTTAGCAACCTCTCGTGCTTTGATTGATGTCTATGGTGGAAAACTCACCCTTAGGGTCGACAATGAATGCATGATCTTTGACCGCTCAAATGGCATGGAATTTACTTTGTCTTATGCTAGTCACCATGATCCTAAGAATCCGCATGAGGGCTACTAATAGCACTAACCTTGTCCGTCATAGTCTTGCGGAGTTGTTTGCCATTAGTGATGTGCAGGAAAAGACGGATGAAGTAAAGGAGACTCCACCTTTCGTACTCCCGAAGACACCACCTAAGGCTAAGAAGAAAGGTGTAAAGAAGTCACCTGAGAAGGGAAAGGAAGCTGCACCAATGGGTGAGACTAGCAAGACTAAGAAGCCACCCGATGAAAGGCTCAACTCCAAGTGGTTTGGTCCCTTCTCCATTGCTCCCGCGTCACCATCCGGGAAATCCATGCTCATTCCACCCGAATTTGGTAAGGTACAATTCAAGTTTCGTGTGCCATGCGAAGGTAATGACATCGACTTCAAAGAGGTAATGAGTTGGGATGGTTTTACTTAGCTTAATCCTTGTGCTTTCGTCTAGCTAGAGACGTTAAAGAAGCGCTTCATGGGAGGCACCCCATGTTATCCTTACCTTTTCGCTTTTATGTTTTAGTGTTTTTTTAGCTCTTTGAATAAGGTGTTGGCAAGCACTTAGGACGATCACTCTTCACAATGAGCGCTATGGGACTCTTCCACTAATTTGGCTTCCTAAGCTTTTCTCTACCGACGCGGTAACTTCGTTCCACCCTACCCTCTCTCTCTAGATCATTGAGGACAATGCTCATGTTAGTCGTAAGGGAGTTTGAGGTTTGGTGTGATTATTTGTTGGTAGAAGTCTAATGTTTTGCTTGGTTGAGTTGCATGATCTTGATTGAATGTCAAATTCCTCTTCCGTAGAATCATTCAGTTCTTGACTTTTGGTGTTTAATTGACTTCAAGCTTTCACAATGACGTTTAGACTGTTCCACTTAGAACCTATAACCAGCATGTTAGCACTGATATCAAATGAGTCTAGGCCAGAACGGAGATTTTATCACTCTTGTATGTTGGTTGATTGGTTTAATACGTGTTTTTGTACCACTCGATAACACCGGTCTAAGATGATGAAGGCAATCAGAATTTTCACCCCTTTTCCATGTTTTTCTTCACCTTTTTGGTCCCTCGTGATTGTGGCTTGAGACTAGACATAATCCAATTTGAAATCTTGCGTGGAAGTTGTAAGGGGCTAAGGATCACGTGGCTAGTTGTGAAGAGGAATGTCAAAAGAAAATGCTCAAAAGAAAAGAAAAGAAAAGCTAGGCAAGCTCGGCACCTAAGTGAAGTGTCGGGTTGAGCACTAGCAAAGGCAAAAGCTGTGAGCTAGGCAGGTTCAACACCTAAGTGAAGTGTTGGATCGAGCACTAGTATGCAGTAAGAAAAAAGAGAAGAAAAAAATGAAAATGCAAAGAAAAGAAAAAAAAGAGTTCTCAAATGTAGCCCTTGATCCTATGCCCGAGTTGGTAAAGTGCGGATCTAGAAGCGGATGAAGTTGAGTCGATAGCCACATCATGATCACTCATCACTCTAAAAAATCCTCCTACCCCCGCCTTATCCGTTCCATTTCCCGAGTTCAAGTCCTTTTAATTAGAGTTGGTGTTGTCGTGGTCGGTTTTTCTGTATCCCAATTAACCACTACTTGAAGTGTGCAGAAATTAGTGAGGTCTAGACTTGTTTGGTTGATATTCTTGCATGTGTAGGTTGAGTTTGTTCGTGGAACAGTTTAAGCCAAATTGTTATTGCTCGAATCTCAATGGACCGATCTTGTCATTTGTGAACTTGGATGTTTTCTAATTCATTTGCTTGAGGACAAGCAATGCTTAGTCGTAGGGGAATTTGATGTGATCATATTTAGTGCATTTTAAGTCCTCGATTAGCCTAGGGATCTCCCATGTTTGATCTCATTTTGCTATGATTTATAGGCCTTTATGGATGTTTTATGCAAAGCGCCCTTTTGTTGCCCGGTTGCCACTTTGAGGCCAATTATGTGTCTATTGGGGTTGTGTTATTTGCATTTTCAGGATTTGCATTGAAGTACTGGTGACAAGGAGCATGTAGGATCAAACGGGAGGTCAATCGGAGCTAGGACGGAGGAGATATGGCTGTTGCAAAATTGAGAAAAGTGCACGGTTTTGTACTCAAGTTTTCGGCGAGAGCCTTATAGTTCTCGCCGAAAACCCTCGGCTTAAGCAAAAAGGAGAATGGCAGAAGGCGGACATTTGATTTATGAAGAAGTTTTCGCCGAAAACCTATGAAGGAAGCAAAAGCCATCGGTGATTTACAAAGAGATTTTCGGCGAAAACTTCTTCAGTTTTCGCCGAAAATTCTAGGTCTTCCAGTGGTACTATTTAAAGAGGCAAAATGGCAGAATTTGGAGGATTTGGATCATATTACAACACACTCGTCCGACACTCTTTTCTCTCTCAATCGCCGATCACCTCCTCTCTCTCAACCAAACACCATCCTTCCTCCCTTGTTGATCAACTTGACAAGGATCTAAGTGAAGTCCTCCATAGCTTGGATTGGAGCTTGAAGAGCCAAGTAGGAAGATCCTCCATGGAAGCAAGGATGGTCTCCTCTACTCAATTTCAGGTTTCTTCCATGGTTATGCTAGGCTAAGCTTAGGTTTAGTTTAGTGGGGGATGGATCAAGCTAGGATAGGTAAATGATTGTATGGATTGAGTTTCTCTTAGCCATTTGTGTAAGATGATGATCCTAGACCTTGTGCTTTGTAGCCATTAGAGCTTGATTTGTTCTTTTGGTATTGTTTATGTCTTTCAATACATGAGAATGATTGATTGATGTTGATCTAAGGTGCTTGGATTGTAATTGGATGATTTGAGAAATTGGATTATACAATTGCAACCATTTTGAGCTTGTTTTTCCTTGTTGTCATTTTATCAAACACTTGGTGTGCATTTAGTTTTCTTTCAATTGAAGGTTAAAAGACCCTTTTGATTGCTAAACTAGTGCTATATGATTGACATGAGAGTGTCTTGCATCATTTACCTTGTGTTAGATGAATGTTAGCATAGAATTCAAGTTTCAAGCATTTCATTGGACTAGTTAAAACACTTCATTTCCTTTGTTCTCATAGCGAAAGCATGGTTCATTTGGTCTAGGAGTAGAGAGTCAATTGTGCAAGAGTTTGTTGATTCTATTTGAGTGAAATGCATGGTCATTAGTTTACAGATATTCAATCCAGCTTTCATGAACCTTGAGCTTGAAGAAACCCCTTGCTAGGCTAAACTCCTTTCTCTGTTGTTTGTTCCTCAATTTTACTTGTTAGTTTTGCCTTGTTTGTTTATGCTTTTGATTTGTTCTATTTCAAAACCAAACCTCAATTCAAACGTTTAGACCGTTCATGAATTTTGTGAGTATTAGCTTATGAGAGGACCTTGTGGAATACGACCTTGGTAATTAAATTCTTATCAGTACACAATGGTAATGAAGAGATCAACGACAAATTCCCCGATGAACTATTATTCGCTTTAGCGACTTTGGAGTTTGAGGAACCTTGGTTCGCGGATTTAGCTAACTATCTTGCTAGTGGATACTTGAAGGAGGGCCTCTCCACTCAAGACAAAAGGAAGTTCTTTGCGGATTTGAAGCATTACTATTGGGACGATCTTTTTGTTTTTCGAGTTGGCTCCGATGGTATGATTAGAAGATGTGTTAACCATGGAGAAGCGAAGGACATCATACTACATTGCCACTCCGGTCCTACGGGTGGGCATCATGGGGCAAATCGCACGGCTCGCAAGGTACTTGAGTACGGATTCTTTTGGCCCTCGATCTTTCGAGATTGTCAAGACTATGTCAAGTCTTGCGATGCTTGTCAACGATCAGGTAACATTTCTTCCCGTGATGAAATGCCTCAAAATGTTTCGTTAGTGGTAGAAATATTCGATATTTGGGGTATTGATTTCATGGGACCGTTTTCTACTTCGCATGAGTATATATTAGTTGCGGTTGATTATGTGTCTAAATGGGCGGAAGCACAAGCTTTGCCTACCAATGATGCCCGAGTTGTAGGGAAGTTTCTTGTTAAGTTGTTCACCCGTTTTGGTGCCCCTCGTGCTATCATTAGTGATCGAGGTACTCACTTTCAAGGACAATTCGATAGAGTGTGCCGACGTTTCGGTGTCACTCATCGGATGTCTACCTCGTATCACCCTCAAACTAGTGGCCAAGCCGAAGTGACAAATAGGGAACTTAAGAGGATTTTGGAGAAAACGGTCGACCAATCACGAAAAGATTGGTCGACGAAGCTTGATGATGCTTTATGGGCCTACCGCACGGCTTATAAGACCCATATAGGCACTACTCCTTATAGGATGGTCTATGGTAAAGCTTGCCATTTGCCGGTAGAGCTTGAGCACCGATCTCTTTAAGCATTGACATTTCTAAACCTTGATTTGAGTCTCGCAGGAGAAGAGCGTAAGTTTCAGGTACATGAGCTCGAGAACTATCGCCATCATGCATATGAGAGTGCTAAGCTATACAAGGAGAGGACGAAGCTCATTCATGACTCTCGATTGAAACCAGGCAAGGATTTTAAAATTGGTGATCAAGTCCTCCTATACAACTCTCGACTCAAACTCTTTCCCGGGAAGCTGAGATCTCGTTGGTCCGGACCATTCACGGTAACTCAAGTATTTCCTTATGGCACCGTCGAGGTGATTTCACCCTCTCAAGCCGAACCTTTTAAGGTGAATGGGCATCGACTTAAGCATTATGTTATTCATGATACTATTGGTGCGGTCGAGGTGTTGTCCTTGGTTATGCCTTGAGTGCTCTAGTTTTCGTCTAGCTAGAGACGTTAAAGAAGCGCTTCATGGGAGGCACCCAATGTTATCCTTACCTTTTTGCTTTTATGTTTTGTGTTGTTTTAGTTAGTTGAGTAAGAGGTTGGCAAGCACTTAGGAGGATCACTCTTCGCAATGAGCGTCATGGGACTCTTCCTCTATTTTGGCGTCCTATGCTCCTCTCTACCAACGCGGTAACTTAGTTCCACCTTACCCTCTCTCTCTTGATCATTGAGGGCAATGCTCATGTTAGTCGTAGGGGGGAGTTTGAGGTTTGGTGTGATTAATTGTGGTAGAGATGTAATGCTATGCTTTGATGATTTGCATGATCTTGATTGTTTCCAAATTCCTCTATTGTAGAATCATCCAGTTCTTGACTTTTGGTGTTTAGTTGACTTCAAGCTTTCGTAATGACGTTTAGACTGTTTCACTTGGAACCTATAACCAGCATGTTAGCACTGATATCAAATGAGTCTAGGCCAGAATAGAGATGTTATCACTCTTGTATGTTGGTTGATTGGTTTGATACATGTTTTTGTACCGCTTGATAACACCGTTCTAAGATGATGAAGGCAATTAGAATTTCACCACATAATTCCACCACATTCAGCCAAAAAGCCTACCCGAATCAGTTTCCTATATGATAACTCGTTGAGCCCTGGCCTGTTTGTTGGATCATACACATTTTCACCCTATTCCATGTTCTTCATTCCCTTTTTGATCCCTCGTGATTGTGGGTTGAGATTAGACAGAATCCAATTCTAAATCTTGTGTGGAAGTTGTAAGGGGCTAAGGATCAAGTGGCTAATTTGTGAAGGGAATGTTCAAAAGAAAATGCTCAAAAGAAAAGAAAAGCTAGGCAAGCTCGACACCTAAGTGAAGTGTCGGGTTGAGCACTAGCAAAGGCAAAGGCTGTGAGCTAGGCAGGTTCAACACCTAAGTGAAGTGTTGGATCGAGCACTAGTATGCAGTAGGAAAAAAAGAAATAACATAGAAAAGAAAAAGAGTTCTCAAAAGTGGCCTTGTTGTAGTGATCCTAGCTTGAGCATGAAAAGTGCAGATCTAGAGGCGGATGAAGTCGAGTCAATAGCCACATCACGACTACTTACCACTTTCCAAAATTTTCCTACCCCCACCTAATTCGCTTCATATCCCGAGTTCAAGTCCTTTTAATTAGAATTGGTGTTGTCGTGGTTGGTTTTTCTGTATCCCAATTTACCGCTACTTGGAGTGTGCAGAGAATAGTGAGGTCTAGACTTGTTTGGTTGACGTTCTTGCATGTGTAGGTTAAGTTTGTTTGTGGAACAGTTTAAGCCAAATTGTTTTCGTTTGAATCTCAATGAGACCGATCTTGTCATTTGTGAACTTGGATGTTTTCTGATTCTTTTGCTTTAGGACAAGCAAAGCTTAGTCGTAGGGGAGTTTGATGTGACTACATTTAGTGCATTTTAAGCCTTTGATTAGCCTAAGGATTTCCCATGTTTGATCTCATTTTGCTATGATTTATATGCTTTTATGGAAGTTTTATGCAAAGTGCTCTCTTGTAGTCCAAGTGCCACATTGAGGCCAATTCCGTATCTATTGGAGTTGTTTTCTGTGAATTTCAGGCCTTGGCGTCGTAGTACTAGTGACAAGGAGCACGTAGGATCAAACGGGAGGTCAATCGGAGCTAGGACGGAGGAGTTATGACCTTGGCAAGATTGGAAAAAATGCAGTTTTGGCTGAAGGAGTTTTCGGCGAGAACTCTCGCCGAAAAGTTGCAGTCGAAGACAAACAAGAGGCTGTCAGCATTTCGGCATTGGATTTGTGAAGGAGTTTTCGGCGAAAACTTCCAGAGTTTTCGCCGAAAACCTATGAAGGAAGCCACAGCTACTCGGTGATTTGCAAAGATATTTTCGGCGAAAACTTGTACAGTTTTCGCCGAAAATTTCATGCGTTTCCGGCGGTACTATTTAAAGCGGTAATTGGCGAAAATCGGAAGAATTGGTTCATTATTATTAAATGGACAGCTCACTCCCTCTCAATTATCATCATCGCCGATCATCACTCTCCCTCAACCAAACATCATTCCTCCTCCTTTGTTGATCAAATTGGAGATCAAGAATCTAAGTGAAGCCTTCCACACCTTGGATTGAAGCTTGAAGAGCCAAGTTGCAAGATCCTCCATGGAAGCAAGGATGATCTCTTCTACTCAATTTCAGGTTTCTTCCATGGTTATGCTAGGCTAAGCTTAGGTTTAGTTTAGTGGGGGATGGATCAAGCTAGGATAGGTGATTTCTTGTTTGGATTGAGTTTTTCTCATAGCCATTTGTGTAAGATGATGATCCTAGACCTTGTGCTTGTTGTCCATGAGAGCTTGACTTGTTCTTTTGGTATTGTTTATGTCTTTCAATGCATGAGAATGATTGATTGATGTTGATCTAAGGTGTTTGGATTGTAATTGAATGATTTGAGAGATTGGATTATGCAATTGCAACCATTTTTGAGCTTGTTTTCCTTGTTGTCATTTTATCGAAAACTTGGTGTGCATTTAGTTTTCTTTCATTTGAAGGTTGAAAGACCCTTTTGATTGCTAGACTAGTGTTATATGATTGACATGATAGTGTCTTGCATCATTACCTTGTGTTAGATGAATGTTAGCATAGAAATCAAGTGTTGAGCATTTCATTGAGCAAGCTAAGGCATTCCATTCCCTTTGTTCACATAGCGAAAGCATGGTGCATTTGGTCTAGGAGTAGAGAGTCAATTGTGCGAGAGTTCGTTGATTCTACTTGAGTGAATTGCATGGTCATTAGTTTGCACATCGTTGCTTGAGATTCAATCCAGCTTTCATGAACCTTGAGCTTGAAGAAACCCCTTGCTAAACTAAACTCCCTTCTCTCTTGTTTGATCCTCAATTTAACTTGTTAGTTTTACCTTGTTTGATTATGCTTTTGATTAGTTCTCATTCAAAACCAAATCCCAATTTAAATGTTTAGACCGTTCATGAACCTTGTGAGTATTAGCTTATGAGAGGACCTCGTGGAATACGACCTTGAGTGTTGTGAGTTAAATCTTGCACGTCAGATGGCTGACCATCCATGATGCGGGACAAGGAGAGAAGATGCCAAATATATCCGAACAAGGAATCCTAATCAAGCTAGGATTTTGCGGTTTTGGACAGATTTCTAGTCTGACGAAGATTGACGAATTTGGCCTACTTGGAGATAGAATTTGGGCTGAAGCCCAACGTGAAAGTTGAAGCCCATGACGTCTACTACTGATCTGCCAAAGGGCTTATTTTTCCTATTTTATTTGGTATTTATTTGGCTATTTTTCCCAGAACCCGTTTAGCTATTTTTTAGGAATTTTCCAGCTTTCTTTATTAGAGTTTTTGTTTAGGAATGAGTCTTTTCCTTCTAGGATTAGAGCTCCGAATTTTGCTTTCTTTTTAGGACTCTTTTGGTATTTCTTTATTAGTTTAAGAGTTAGTTTCGTAGGAGGAAAATGAGAGCGTGTTCTCCCTTCCTCGCCTATGAATAGAGGCCTAGACGCCTCATCGTAAGACAACCTTTGAATTAATAAAACACTTAAACTTTGGTTTTCTCTCTAACATGGAATTGCTATTCTCTTCTCGACTTTCATGGAATTGAATGTCGTTTAGATAGACTTATCGTCGAGGGTATCCTCCCCTTGAAGTGGCGTCATCGACCAGCCACTTAGGGTTCCTGGCTATTTACAGTCAAAGGGTCCAAGTACTCTCCATCCAGGTTTCATAGGTTAACTTCAGTGCTGATATTCAAGCTCACGATGGTTAGGGTCTCGAAGCAGCTTTCGCCAAGGTTCATCACCCACGGAGGCGATCGGTTCAAGGACAGCCGACTCACGAGGTTCACATCAGTTTTGGTATTAGAGCCTAGGTTCAACACTAGGACCACAATCTATCCCAGTTTCCAGGTTCATTCTGGATGCATATCCTTTACTTTTTGCTCTTGAAAATTTCAAAAATTTCCATATATTTCAGTTCTTGTATTTTTCAGTTTCAAGTTGTAAGGCAATAGAAAAGCTGGTGGCCGATCAAGCTATAAAAGAAAAATACACAAAAAAGAGTAGAAAAAGAAAACAAAAAGCAAGGCCACCCTTGTCCTAATTTCTTTCGTTGTAAGTTGGTTTTAAGAAGAGGGGATAGAGAAAATAGAAAATTCTATTAAACTTTCATTGCTAGGGTTTTCGTGAACCAAACCCTAAGCTCATTTGTTTGGTAGAAAACTTGTTAGCTATTGTTGGACCCTTTATTACTAACCATGGCACACGAAAAGAGGTCCTACCCTACCCTTGCTCATACACTAGCCGACATACGAGCTTCGGTGGATCGGTGGAAAGGATGGAACAAAGAGAAGCTGAAAATTTCCCAAGGAGAGCTTGGACGAGTAGAGCTGGAATAGCTCAACCCCAGCCCCGACATTAAATCAAGGAAGGTCGAGCCGAACCACACAAGGTATCCCTAAACCTAGTGTAAATTTGAATATTAGGGCTAATCATTCGAATGAGATTATTTGTTATGAGTGCAAAGGACGTGACCACGCGGTTAGAGCTTGCCCCGACATACAAAGTTCGGAGGAAGGGTTGGAGAAAAGAACCGAAGCCAAGAGGGCCAGCACTAGGCTCAGCGCCTGGCCAGCACCGGTCCAACACTAGGCCAGCACCAGCCCAGCACTAGGCTCAGCGCCTGCCCAGTGCCCGACACAAGCACCAGCACCGGTCCAGCGCCCAACACTAGCACCAGTGCTAGCACCGGCCCAACACCCATCACTAGTGCCAGCACTAGCCAGCGCCGAGCGCCAGCACCAGTGCCCGCGCCCGACCAGCGCCCCGATCGCCCGGAGTGCCCCGATCAGCCCGATAACCCAGATCGCCCCGGAGCACCCGTACCAGCCCCGGTACGGCCCGAAAACCCACAGGGCGCCAATGAACCCCCAGGTCAAGTCCCATGCACCTTTGTGATCATTTTTATTATTTCTAAAGGATTACCAGGTACAGATTCGAGGACGAATCTTTTTCAAGAAGAGGGGAATGAAGTGATCCAGGCCCCCAGACCCGACACGATTGATGTCGACCCAGCCCCAACACTAATGTGGGGCCGAGACTACACCAGGCCTAGGCCTACGCCAGCACCACCTCCGGAGCCTTGGAGAGCCAAAGCCCAAGTCCCGACCCCGGACCAAGACCAGCCTTGAGCCGAGGGCCTCCACTAGGTCCTAACGTGATTGCCACAAGCCCTGGAGGTAAAGAGGAGCATTGGGAGTCTCTTGAAGCATTCCTAGAGCGTCGACAGAGGAAGAGAGGAAAGGGCCCGACTAGAAATCACAGGATCCCGAAGTCAGGCCCCGGAGCCGATCGAGAACTATGCCTAGTACTTAAACTAGGCCCCATTCCAAGTGCCACGAGCCCCGAACCAACACCAGCCATTGGAGACCCCTTTAGAGCCTTCCCGAAGACCTGTCAAGAGAAGAAGGCCAAAGACTTGGTCAGGAACGAAGAAGGACAAGTTCTGATGTCGTCCCAAGCGTCGGGCCAGAAACTAGGCCTTACGGCCGATCGAGCTGAGTGGAGAATGATATTGGACCATGCCTTTTGGGATTATTGAAAGGCATTGGAATACTTAAGGCCCCAAGATGAAACTCCAACAACACTCGTTGGAGTTGGAGAAGGAAGTAAGGAAATGAAGCCGGACCAAGCCAAAATGATGCATGGCCTAAGCATCAAGGAGTTGAGCACGACTACTAATCAAAAGAAGCCAAGGATAGGAGCTACGATCAGACCACCACCTGAGCCTGGTCCATGGAGGGATGGATGACCATCCATGATGCAGGACAAGGAGAGAAGATGCCAAATACATCCGAACAAGGAATCCTAATCAAGATAGGATTTCCCAGTTTTGGACAGATTTCTAGTCTGACGAAGATTGACGAATTTGGGCTAAAGCCCAACATGAAAGTTGAATACCATGACGTCTACTAGTGATCTGACAAAGGGATTATTTTTCCTATTTTATTTGGTATTTATTTGGTTGTTTTTCTCAGAACCCGTTTAGCTGTTTTTTAGGAATTTTCCAGCTTTCTTTATTAGAGTTTTTGTTTAGGAAGGAGTCTTTTCCTTGTAGGATTAGAACTTCGAATTTTGCCTTCTTTTTAGGACTCTTTTTGTATTTCTTTATTAGTTTAAGAGTTAGTTTCGTAGGAAGAAAAGGAGAGTTTGTTCTCCCTTCCTCACCTATAAATAGAGGCCTAGACGCCTCATTGTAAGACAACATTTGAATTAATAAAACACTTAAACTTCAGTTTTCTCTCTAGCATGGAATTGCTATTCGCTTCTCGACTTTCATGGAATTGAATGTCGTTTAGATAGGCTTGTCGTCGAGGGTATCCTCCTCTTGAAGTGGCGCCATCGATCGCACACTTAGGGTTCCAGGCTATTTACAGCCAATGGGTCCCAGTACTCTCCATCCAGGTTTCATAGGTTAAATTCATTGCCGATATTCAAGCTCATGGTGGTTAGGGTCTCGAAGCAGCTTTCGACAAGGTTCATCACCCACGGAGGTGATCGGGTTAAGGACAGCTGACTCACGAGGTTCACATCAGTTTTGGTATCATAGCCTAGGTTCAACACTAGGACCGCAATCTATCCCAGTTTCCAAGTTCATTCTGGATTCATATCCTTTACTTTTTGCTCTTGAAAATTTTGAAAATCTCCATCTATTTCAGTTCTTGTATTTTTCAATTTCAAGTTGTAAGGCAATAGAAAAGCTGGTGGCCGATCAAGCTATCAAAGAAAAATACACAAAAAAGAGTAGAAAAAGAAAACAAAAAGCAAGGCCACCCTTACCCTAATTTCTTTCGTTGTAAGTTGGTTTTAAGAAGAGGGGATAGAGAAAATAGAAAATTGAGGTACTCAATTCTTGTGGGCTGTGCAGACATGGTGTAGAGACCGAGTTGCATTTGTTTGGCGATTGTGAGGTGGCTGAGGACCGTTGGCGCTCTGTAGGCCTATGGGAAAAAGTCCAAAGCTTACTTATAATCACTCCGACTTTGGTAACGTGTTGGAGGAGGTTGTGCACAATTGGGAAGGGGTGACTACGAAAAAGTGGATCACGGTACCGTGGAGCCTTTGGTATGAAAGAAATCAAAGAGTTTGGAAGAGTGAGCTATGTACGACGAGATTGATTGTAGTAGGTGGAGTTTCCATGATTTCAGAGAGGAAAGTTGCGCGTGGGGGAGCTCACAAGTCACGACCAAGGTAACATCTCGAATTAATCAACAACGAGTTGTAATTTGTGACAACCGTCACCAATCAATGCTCTCAAGTGTAACACAGACCGCTAACTTTCGGTCAAACAAACGTAGATGGGGCTAGAGTGCGGTAATCTGAAATCATGAAGGCACATTAATCACTTACCGTACAAGTTGGAAGAGGGGTCACATGGAGGTGAAGTAAGGAGAGGCGTGGGGTTTATGGGTGTAACACCCTCACTTTTGAAATAAAGGGAATTACCAAAATACCCTTTAACGCAGCGGAAAAACATAAAACCAAACGAGGGTGCTACGCTTAACTAAAATAATTTAGCAAAATGCCTTGGCCAAGGAACTTGAAAATAAACTTTAAATACAACTTTTAATAATACTCTTAATCATAAAATAAAAACTTGAAAATTGAACCCCAAACACTTGGGCAAAATTTTAGTGAAAACAAGCCTCGAAGAAACACTAAAACTTTTGTCTCAAGTCCAAGTCTTACATCAGTGAAGACACCACTCCGCATACCGAATCAACTCCCCAAGGCTCAAGCTCGCTAATCAACTTCTAACAACCTGGTGGGTGGCTCGGGGTCATTCTTTCGTGCTCAAAACAATAATGAATTATGATAGAGATCCCAAGGAATTAGGATCAACCATCATATAACAATAACACAAAGCATTCATCATAGAGTTATCCATAATATAATACACAACCTTACTCGTGACACCACCCATGACTTAACTCAAGAATGTACTTATGACATTCACACCTTAACAAGTCTTAATCATATCATAGCTTTATCAATAAACTCAACATCATCATGACTCGAACTCAACAAGGATGCACCAATCATATAACAGAACAGGCACGCAACATGACTTAATACAACATCACCTATCATAACTCAACATGAACACATATCCTTATCATATCATGATCTGGAACTGAAGAGCATATCTCATATAATGTATCATTTAATGACATCATTCATCATTATAAGACACATAACATGTCATCTCAAGACTTCATTCGTCATCTTGCTATTTATCTTTTAGGTAGGGGCTCCAACTCAACTAACTAGCCCATCCGCCCCCTATCATACATGAACTGTGGGTCTCTGGTGGCCCAATTAACATATTGTGGGTCTCTGGTGGCCCAATGTTAAACTGCGGATCTTTGGTGGTCCGATAACATGTATTGTGGGTCTCTGGTGGCCCATTTAACTTGGGGCGGAGGTTCTAACTAGAGAGTACCATTTATTATTCCACCTATGACTTTTCTATGTGAGGTGTGACACTCAAACATGCATACACCTCAATCATAATGACATGCATAACTCATTCATACTTGATAATAACAACATACGAAATTCATTCATAGAAATGAATTTGGCATAAATCATAACGTAAAATAAAATAGCAAGGACATGATATTACCCCCTTTAACCAACCCACATATACTCATCTAACATGACATAACATAAATGTAGGTGTGACCCTTAAATAAGCATATAATAACATATATAACTATAAGCGCACATAGTTCATCAAAGTAACAGAACAGAAATCATGACATAATGTGAACTAGCAACGACAAGATATACCCCCTTAAACCAACCCACATATACTCATCTAACATGACATAACATAGACATGCATATAACATATATATGGCACACATAATTCGTAAAAGTAACATATCATAAATCATGACATAATGTAAAACTGGCAACGAGAAGATATTACCCCCTTTAACCAACCCACCTTGAAATACGTGGCGGAAGTCAAAGTGTGGGGTCGAGATCAATCCAATGGTTGAATGTCTCTAGAGGATCCTAAGGACGAGGAATCTGATTAGATCATATTTAATTCAAGGCTAGACTGATTTGGTACTGACGGTGAATTCGGTAAATTCGAGGAAGAATCATTTCTCAATTACTCGAGAAGTGATGAAACGAGTTTATTAGAAATTGAACCAAGGTTCAATTTGTCTTTAAAGAAATTCATTATTGGACAACCTGAGTTCTCTAAGATTAAGAGAGAAATATTAATCTTAAGATTATTATTATTAATATCCATTTTCATAACTTAACCCCATAAATTATTATTACAAATATATTCCAATTATAAGTACTAAACAAATATTAATGTTATTCTATTTAATTTAAATGTCTCAAATTCTAGATTATTTAATCTATAATATAATTTCTAAACCCAATTAATTATCCCTACTAATACATTTTATTTATTGCCAATTTCTAACTTATAATATTTTTATTCTATTTATCTAATCCAAACTCTAGCTCAATTAAACTATAATACTAATTCTAAACCCGATTAATTATTCTCAATCATCACTTAATTTATTTCCTAAGGATTAACTAAAAATATATCCTAAATATTATAAAACTATATTATCTATTTTACTGTCACCATTTCTACTATATAATAAATATTCGATTATTGTTCAAGATCGATTCTAGTGTTTTTCCATTCAATTCTACGATTTAACCTAACTCCGTTAACTGTTTGGGTTCAATTTGATTAACTTCCAAAGTCAAGGACTGATATACTTAACGTGGGAAACACTTCTGAACACGGAAAAAGTTTAAGTGACTAATCTGTCAGTTTTAAGAAACTAATTTGTATAAAATTCAAAAGTTCTCAGATTAAATTATTTTTTAGAAATTCCCAAAGGGCTGTTCTGGATATTTCTGGAACGTTTAGTGACCAATCCGTAGACACTGAAATTCCAACCACTATTGTTAATTTTTCCGCCGCCGCTGGCCGAATGAGCACAGAATCCGGCGATGTTTTCCAGATTCCGGCGAGGGGGTGGAAATCCTCTCCAAGGGTCGTTTAATCAACCTAAGCTACTGGGAATGGATTCGTACCTCCAACGAAGGATTCCGACGAGGCTGGAAGCGATTTGGGGCTTAACAGATGCTGGGATCGGAAGTTATCACCGGGATTGCGTCGTCGGAGACAAGCAATCGAAATAGAGCTTAGCGGTCAGTTGGGTACTCAAAGAATGACAATCAAAGCTTCGGGAAAAAAATGGGTCGGGCTTCTTACCGAGTCTGGCTAAGGGATGGTGTCGTCGGAGGGAGGCAGAACGGCTGCCGTCAAGTCGCCGGCAGCAACTCCGATCTCTGGATAATAATTTTACTAACGAAGAAGAAGAAGATGAGAGTTTCAGGAAATGGAAAGCGCAGCCATTGCAGCTCTTCCTTTACTCTATTTATATCACAAGAACAATAGGGTTATTGACTTATTATAGTCAAAGGTAATATAAATTCACAACCGACACGTGGCTGGTGACTTAGGGAAATAGTAAAGAAACTAAAACGACATCGGTGAAACAAACTAATTACATTCCTCAGCCACTATCTGTTGCATCTTCATTCTCCTCTGCAACTTCTTTAACTGAGTCAATATTTGAATGCATCCTTTCATGTTTATTGTCTAATATCCTCCCACAAGTTGGCGAGTGTATATCATACACTCCCAACTTGCCAAGTAAGAAAGAGATTCGGCTGCGATGAAGCCCTTTGGTGAACAAATCAGCAACCTGCAAACTTATATGAAGATGCCTCAGTTGTATTAGACCAGATTTGATTCCTTCCCTAGTCACGTGACAATCAATTTCAATGTGTTTCGTGCGTTCGTGGAATACATGATTCTCTCCAATGTAAATCGTTGAGCGATTATCACAGTATATCTTAATCGGAGTGGGAACTAAAACACCAATCTCATTTAGCAGTCCAGTTAACCATTGCACTTCACATACCAAATGAGCTAGAGCACGGTACTCAGCCTCTGATGATGATCTTGAAACTGTGCTATGCTTCTTGGACTTCCATGTCAAAAAGCACGACCCCAAATAAGTACAATTACCAGTAATAGAATGTCTGGTGTTGGGGCAGGCTACCCAGTCTGAGTCACTGTAACCGGTCAGCTCCAATGGATTTTCTGCCTTATAACACAAGCCTTGACCAGGAGCTATTTTCAGGTAACGTAAAACTCGATTAGTGTAATCGTCCAATAAGTTGTTTGTAGCTCCTGGATCATCAAGAGGTGTTCCTTGGTCTTTGCTGAGTTTGAAATTTGCATCAAGTGGAGTCTTGCATCCTTTGGCTTCCAAAAACCCCATGTCAGCAAGCAACTCAGTGCAATATTTCCTTTGATTGATCACGATGCCTTGTCGTGACCTAGCCACCTCCAATCCAAGGAAGTATTTAAGATCACCAAGATCTTTGATCTTGAATTTTGTATGGAGAAAAGACTTGACTGCTGCAATTGTAGAAGAATCACTGCCAGCCAAGATTATGTCGTCCACGTATACCAGCAGAATGACCATGGAATCTAAATTACCCTCAATAAACAAGGAATAATCTGAAGTGGACTGTCGAAAACCAAAACTCAGAAGGGAGTTAGTTAACTTAGCAAACCATTGACGGATGGCTTGTTTCAAACCATAGAGGGATTTTCGAAGACGACAACACATGCCAGTCGGTGTATCCAAACCTGGAGGTACTACCATGTAGACCTCTTCATCGAGGTCTCCATGTAAGAATGCATTAGATACATCCATTTGTTGACGAAACCATCCCTTAGAAGCACTGACAGCTAACAGTGTTTTCACTGAGTTAATCTTAGCAACGGGTGAAAACGTGTCTAGAAAATTGATTCCGTAAATTTGAGTGTACCTCTTTGCTACCAACCTGGCTTTGTGTCTTTCAATGGTTCCATCAGATCTGAGTTTTGTCTTGTACACCCATTTGCAACCAACAAGCTTCTTGCCAGAGGGAAGCGGAACAGTGTCCCAAGTTTGATTGTCTACAAGAGCTGTAAGCTCAGCTTGCATAGCTGAAATCCATTGAGGTGCTTGAACTGCTTCATTGTAAGTTGCAAGTTCTTGATGTGTGATGAGATTCAAGGCAAAAGTCTTGTATTCATTAGACAATTTTTCATAGGAAACAACGTTAGCAATGGAATGCTTCGTAACCTGTGAAGAAAGATGGTAATCTTTCAAATAAATCGGGGGACGTCTAACTCAAGAGGATCGTCGAAGCTTATCAGAAGGTGCAGATTCAGCCACAGTTTCATCGTCAAGCTGGCACAAGTCAGTTTCAATAACAACAGAGTTAGACAAATCAACTTCATTATCAGATAAAAAATCTTGTCCAGGGCTATGGTTATGGTTAAGGGAAGATGGATCTGGGTTCGTATTTGGGGTGAATGGTGAAGGACAAACAGCAGGGTTATTTGGTGTGGAAGCATGAGTATCTGGTGGAGTTGGGAAGAATTGGTGAACTGCAGGTATATCAGGAGCATGTGTGGGAGGATGTGTGGTTGTATGTGGTATTGAGGTGTTGTTGTCATCACGAAAGGGCAAAATAGATTCATAAAAGATCACATTTTGAGATATAAAGATCTGCCTAGTATCAAGGTCCATGAGTTTGTAGCCCTTGATACCAGAAAGTATTCCTAAATAAATGCATTTCCTGGCTCTTGGGTGGAACTTGGTCCGATGACCACCTAAGGTAGATGCATAGCATAGACATCCAAAAACCTTAAGGTGGCCTAAGAATGGTGGTTTCTGATATAGTCGTTCATAGGGTGTGAAGTTTCCTAGCATGGGAGTGGGAATTCTATTGATTAGGTAGACGGCATGGAGCACACAATCACTCCAATAGGTTAAGGGTAGACCAGACTAAAATCTTAGGGCCCTAGCAACATTTAATATATGCTGATGCTTTCTCTCTACCCTCCCATTTTGTTCAGGGGTTTCTACACAACTCATTTGGTGCAAAATGCCATTCTCTCTATAAAACTCATGCATATGAAACTCCTTTACCTGGTCACTTCTAATCACTTTAATGGATTTGTCAAACTGTGTTTTGATCATTGTGCAGAAGGATTGCAACAATGTCCTTGTCTCGGATTTTTGTTTCATTAGATATATCCAAACTCCTCGTGAGAAATCATCTACTACGGTGAGAAAGAAAGAGTAACCATCATGAGAAGTGACAACTAAAGGGCCCCAAATATCAACATGAATCATATCAAACTTGTCTTTTACAATACTGTTACTGACAGGGAAAGGAAAACGTCTTTGCTTTGCTAAGTGACAGATTTCACAATGCATGACTCTTTCTTTGGCTATCTCTATATGAGACTCTCTCATTGTCTATATAACTGCTTCACTTGGATGTCCTAATCTCCAGTGCCAAAGGCTAAGGTCTTGAGGATGAAAATTGAAATTGGTGGCTGCTTGGGGTGTGTTTATGTTAGGCTGGTCATCTGAGTGTTGTGAGGAGAGATTGAGTTGATATAGTCCTCTAAGTTGAGTGGCTAAACCAATCATCTTTCTGGTAATCAAGTCCTGAAGCAAACACATATTGGCATGAAAGCATAAGGATATGGGAATATCAGCAGTGAGTCTACTAACTGACACTAAGTTGAAGCTGAAACTAGGAATCAATAAGACATTGTAAAGGGTGATTCCTATGGGAAGGGTAATGGTACCAACATGACTTACTGGTATCCTTGACTGATCTGGCAAATAAACATGGACATTTTTAACAGGCTTAATGGCATGGAAAAGTTTAACATCACATGATATATGGTCTGAGGCACCAGTGTCTAGGATCCATGGTTTAGAGTGACTAGCTTGGGATGATATGGACAAGACTGTATTACCTGAATAATTAGGAAGAATTGGCAAACCTTGAGTCACTGAAAAGGCACTGTGCTGGCCATTTGGTTGTCCTGTGCTGAGTTGCATGTTCTGTTGTAAAAGAGCTCTAAGTTGTGCCATCTCATTCATGGATAGGCTTGTGCTGGAGTCAAGAGGAGGTCCTTCTATGGTTTGAGTTAGTGCTGCTGCAAACCTGTTGTTTCCAGGTGCAACGAAACGTCCATTTTGTGCTGCTTGCTCTTGTTTCCTCTTATATTTCAGTTTCAAACAATCCTCTATCACATGGGTATCTTTCTTACAGTACCTACAAAATTTCTTGTCTCTTGCTGAGCTATGTGGCTGCATTTGAGGTCTTCCATAAGATACATCAGCTACTTGAGGCACGACAGGTGTACTGCTGCTACCAGAATCAGTCATTGCAGCAAACACGACATTTTGTGAGTCTTTGCTATTAATGTTACCACTTCCTTTGAGTTTCTCCTCATGTTGTAGAGCATCATCATATGATGTAATCACACTAGGAAGAGGTTTCATCATGAGCAATTGAGTTTTGATGATGTCAAAATTGTCATTGAGGCCCCTGAGAAACCTAATGAGGTAGTCTGTTTCTTGTTTCTGCTGGAAAGCTTGAACTGTAGGGCAGAGAACAGTGTTACCTGGAGCACATGTACATGGAACTATGGGACAAAATTGGTTGTATTCCTCCCACAAACCCTTGATCACAGTATAATATTGCGTGATTGTCAAAGATCCTTGTCTACAGGCATGTATTTCATCTTGCAGATTTGCAAGCCTCACTGCACTAGCTTGTCCAAATCGCTTCTTCAGTTCCTCCGATAGGGTTTGTGCTACTTCCAGGTACATAACACTACTGCGAATCTCAGGGTGCAGAGAATTCGAGATCCAACAGAGTACCATCGTGTTGCAGGCATCCCACAAAACAAAACGATCATTATTGGGTGCAGGTGGTACAATTGATCCATCTATAAAACCAAGTTTGTGCCTAGTTTTCAAAGCAAAACACACTGATCTACTCCACATCTGATAATTAGGACCATCAAGCGTAATTGAGACAATTGACTGAGACAAATTCTCATTTGGGTTGAGATAGTTGGGATTTCCAAAACTGAGTTCATTTTTAGAGGAGGTTGAGTTGCTATTGAAGTTACCGAATGAGATGTTTGATGACACTCGATTTGACGTGATTATCAGCCTCATTTAAGCGAAATTTCCTTGCTTAAGACATGGTTTTTAGGGTAGAATAGCGAATATTCACTCAACTGCTCTATCTCGTGCCATTTGTGTTACTTTGGCCCGTTTCGGGTCTATTTGATGGTTTTCTAGTGTTTTCATGATAGCACAGGTTTTTGCCGTCAAATAAAGTAGCCAAGAACGTGTCTAAGGCGTTGGAACCTCGAGGAACCGTACCAAAATTGATCCAAGAAGTCAATCAAACCGACTCAAATCCGGCCCTAATTTACACTGGAGTTTTCGGTGAAAACTCATGAAGAAATCGGCAGAGCTGACAAGAAGAAGTTTTCGGCGAAAACCCAAAGTTCTCGGCGAAAACTTGGAGTCCAAAAATCACAGGAGAATCAGCCGAGCATTCAGTCATTTACAAAGGAATTTTCGGCGACAACTTCATAAGTTTTCGGCGAAAATTCCAGGCAAAATCCGGTGGTATTAGGGTTAAGTATAAATACTTAACCGGCGGCCCGAAAAGAGATACCTCATAATAAATCATAATTTCAGAATTCTCACGAGTTCTGGAGTAGAGTTTAGAGTTCGAAGAGCCAGGAAGAGATCGTGACGCCATCCCTTCACCTCGGAGACTCGGAGCTAGGATTGAAGATTACCGGAAAGCGAAGCTTTGCCAGAGTCGTCTTAATTAGGTTTTGCAGTTTCTATCTGTTCTATCTTTTGATGATTTCTACCTTTGATTCTTTTGCTATGAACATGAGTAGCTAAACTCGTAGAGCTTAGACTAGATGAACCCTAAGTGACCCAAGGCTTTCAAGCGGTCACGGATCGGCGGTGATTAGATTCAAAGTTCAATCAGTTTCTCTTTCATGTTCGATTTGTTCTTCATTGTTAATGTTTCTTATCTGGATTGATCACCTAGATTAGATTCTTGTTAAGCTAAGGATAGAAGCGAACGCTCGCCTTACTTTAAAACACCAAATCGAACAATTAACCTATTCATTGGAGTGTGCCTTTCGTAGGAACCAGTTAGGGTTAATCCACTACAAGAGTAACTCATAAATCGTTAGTAATTCCACCAGTTAGTTTAGTCGTCGCAAGAGGCGACCGTACCCAAGCGACTAATTAATCTTGGTAGCTAGATCGGATGGAGCGAACGTTCGCCAGTCTTAAACCTAAGGGTCAGGAGTTATGGTGGTGTCTTAGAATTGATTGAACGAGAATTGTAATCCGCTGATCTGTTGATTGCCAAATGCTCTGGTGAACTAAGGGGGATTCGAAGTCTAAGCTTGTCTGTCGTCTTTGTTGAGTCAACCCAATTTCCCAATCTGTCTTTTACTTTTCATTTTAATTTCCTTGCATTTTCTAGATTAGAAGTCGTGGAACTCACACCAAGCACAAAGTGTTTGAACTTGAGTAATTTGCCCTTATATTTGAGTAGACAATTGAAGAAGGCCCGTGGAATACGATCTACCCTAGCTTTTAGCTTGGTAGTTATTTGATACCCTGTTTTGCAGCACATCAAATTGGCGCCGTTGCTGGGACCTTCTTTTAATTGCTTGAAAGAAGAACTGGCATCTTACTTTTTTACTTTCCATCTTCCACTTTTTCATCCACTTCGATTTTACACTGGTTTTGTTTGTTTTTGTCGTTTGTAGGTTGTTCCCAGGTTTATGCACCACCGCCCTCTCACACGTCTCCAAAGCGCCAAGAACGACAAGGCTAAGAGCGTAGAGAGACCAGTTGTCCCTCCACCCTCTTCCGAGCCAGCTGCACCACCAATTCCTCCCGAGCTACCGAATCCGGAGCAAGTAAAGAAGGAGAAGCCAAAAGCATCCCCCAAGGAAACACTGACGATCACCGATCCTAGTGATATGAAGCCTGAGGTTAAAGAGAAGACGAAGCCGATCGTTCTCATTCCTTCCACCGTCTTCCTTGCAGAGGATGATCCCTCAAAAGAACTCTTTGGTCCTTTCAAGATCACCGATCACTTTCCCGATGGACGCACGAAGCTCACTCATGCTAACGAGAAGAAATTCATGCTCGCTGGAGATACCCCGAAGCTCTATTTCATGAACTCCGACACTAGCATTAAGGAGAACCTGAGTTGGGATGTCTCCTAATATCGTCCAGGTATCGTCCAGCCCAAGGACATTAATCAAGAGCGCTTCGTGGGAGGCAACTCATGGATGGAGTCAGTTTTTCATTTGTGTCGAACTCAGTGTTTTAGAGTTGGTTCAGGGGAGCCAAAAGTGTCAATTTGCATGATTTCTTATTTTTCATGTGTAGTCTGTGTGTCATCGTTTCAATCGCAAGTTGTTTGAGGTTGTTCCGATTTTTGTCGAATTAGTTGTGATTTTCTGAAGTTTGCCGGAATTGCGAAAATATTTCAATCCTGCAGGGCAAAGTTTTCGGCGAAAACCCTCCAAATTTTTGGCGAAAACTTCTTTTGAAAACCCCCTGTGTTTTCCAGACGATTTTAAGCTCAACTTTTCGGCAAAAACTTTGAACTTTTCGGCGAAAACTTGCTTTGAAAACTGGCAGACATTTTTAACTGAAATTTTCGCCGAAAACTGTACACATTTTCAGCAAAACTTTCGAAAAAATCCAAAAATTTTCCCCCTATTTCCTATTCATTTTTCCGGTTCACTCACTCTCTCTCCCCATTCTCTCATTTTCGAAAAAGCCAAACCCCAGCCCCTGTTTTCGAAAATCGCCGCCGCCGACCGCCGCTGCACCTCTCCTCTCCCTCTCACGATCGTTTCGAGCCGTAGATCGCCCGAATCGGAGCTCTAGAGCTCCCATTCTGCCGAACCCTAATTTTTCCGATTTTTCACCAATTTCTCTCTCTCCATTCATTTTCAGCCATCATGACTTCAAGGTAAGTCGTAGAGCTTTTCATTCCAAATCTTTTGACATGTTGAATGCTGAATTTCGTCGAGGTTGACTTTTCGGTCTACCTCGATTTACGTGCCGACTGTTTCGTGAGAATTTTTGTTGAATCAATTAGTCTGGACTGTTCCAACGTGCTTAGGGAGCTATGTGTTGAAATTTGATGTGATTTGATCGAGAAATGCCATGCTTAAAGATTAAATTTTTGTGATGTTGACTTTTGTGGACATGTCGGTTTGACCTTGAACTGTTTGTGCTCAATTAGCTGCCATGTTTGTCCATTCACGTTTTGATCATGTGGTTGATTATCTGAGCTAATTTCTGCCGTCATTTTCCGCTTTGAGGTAGTAATTGCCATGATTAGAGTTTAATGTGCTATGATGTTGACCTTTTGAATGTCGGTTTGACTTCTGAACTCTGATTGTGATGATAACATTCTACCTATTCCTATGCATGTGTTGTAATTATTTTGTGATTATCGGTTAATCTGCTTTGCTTACCCCCACTCGGTTTCCCTCATTTCTTTGTGAAATTGAGTATTTTCTACTAAGTGTGGGGTAGGATTTTAGTTGACTAATCTGGTTTGATCTCTTGCAATGCATTAGGAATGTCACTTATGAGCGCAGTACTAAGGCGCAACTTGACACCGCCTCCAGCTCCCGTCACACCGGCTATCCACGGCCCTCTACTCCACTGTTGCCCGCCTGCCCGTACATTACTTCGCTACCAGAGGCTCGAGCATGTTCCTGGAACCGACGTGCGCCCACTATCCATGGATTCCCTCCTCGAGCATGATGAGGACTAGTACCGAAATGTGCTCGACTCATTGGCACCTTCCGGACTTCTGGAGCTGACCACCCTAGCTGCTGACTTTCCAGACGTCGCTCTCCAGGAGTTCTGGGCTACATTCGAGCTGGATGAGCACAAGAAGCTCATCTCCTTCTATCTTGGCGGGGTGCACAAGGCGTTCACCTATGATGAGTTTGCAGCTCATCTCGGTATCCACCGGGAGCACAACGAAGGTCACCACCTCGGCTGGGAGAACAACACCGGCAACGGAGAGGAGTATGACGCGCTCTGGAGCCACATGAGTGGAGTGCCAAACGATCAGACCACGACACATAACTCGGTTAAGTCACTCCCTCTCTATCGTTTTATCCATATGGTTAGGCGTAATTCTCTTTTGTTTGCCCCAGAGAAGAGCCGCCACCACATCAGCAGAGAGGAGCTCCTTCTTCTACGCGCCATCTGGGAGGGTTATCCCCTTCATCCTGGATGAGTGCTTGCACGCCTATTCCGCCAGAAGACGTAGAAGCCAAGGCCCCCTAGCTCACTCCTAGGCGGCAACTTTGTCGGCCGACTCATCATCTCACTCGGTCTCAGCCAGTCATATGGCCCGGACGTCCCACGACGCAGAGTATACACCGTAGGTGGTGATTTAGCGGTCGAGTACGCCCTCGAGTTGGACCTTGGTCCGCAGTTAGCGGCAGCTCCTCCCCTCCAGCACGAGGAAGAATCAGCCGGAGCCGGAGTTTGATGATCATATACCCTCGCCACACCATTAGGCAGGGTATGCATACCAGCACCAGTCACCCCTTCCAGATCCATACCAGGTGCCTCATCCTCAACACCGACCGCTTCTCGCTGATATTGGAGAGCTGTACGAGCGACTCCAGGAGTGGCGAGTCACGGACACCGCCACTCAGGATGCCAGATGGGTTATTATGCAGCAGCACATGCGCCGCACTAACGAGAGATATGCGGCGCAGCTGGCGTGGCAGCGGCAGGTCAACGACGCCCTCCATTTTCCCCCTCCCAATGCACCTGACCAGCAGTGATTGGGTTGTATTCCTTTTTTGGTCCTTTCTTTTTATTTCTTCTTTTCGGATTTCGATCCAACTTTTTTTCTCTGGTGATCCGGGACACTTGTTCCGGTTTCCTTTTTATCTTTTATTTGTTTTTGTTTTGCAGGTAGTTTGGGAGATTCCCTTTGCTTAGGGTATACCTCCTTCTACTTCGCTTTGGTAGATTGCCTCTGCTCCGAGGATCCGTGATCATCCACTACACCAACCATCTCGGTCCAGGTTCTTCTACTTCATTCTAAACTCTAGTCTTAGTCCTGTGAGGACACAAAATGATTTAAGTGTGGTGTAGGATGCTAGAGAACCTTGCATGAACTTGATTGCCCTTGATTGTGTTTTTTGTGTGTTCCGTGGTCCCTTTCCAGTCTCTCTAGCATTAGAATGGCTCAGTTCTTGATTTTTGAGGTTAAGTTGTTGTTCAATCTTTCATAATGATGCTTAGACTGCTTAACCTAGAACTTGAGAACCAACGTGTATACTTTGATGCTAAATTGTCTGGTCAGGACAGATTTTGAAAATCACACTTGTAGTTTGTAGCCTTGATTGCATGGAAATGACCGAATCCGACTAGCAAACCAAATGTGAGCTTTTGATCCATTGCACGTAACTTGCAATTTCAATTCCTTTTGAGTGATTTTCTGTTTGCTTGAATGAGTTAGAATTTGCATGAGACCTACTCGAGACCACACGATGACACGAGTTCTAGAATGATAGGGGCACCTAGATACAGCTACTGGTGAACCTAAGATCGTTGTTCGGGTTCAAACAAATAACTAACAAAGCTAACAAGCTAGGGTAGATCGTATTCCACGGGTCTTCTATGATCGACTACTCAAATAAGCTGGCAAATTACTCGGATTTAAGCACTTCGTGCGTGGTGCTGGTTCCACGACTTCTAATTCTAAGAAATGCAGAAAAATTAAAAACTGAAACTAAAGACAGATTGGAAATTGGTTGATTAAAATAGAGATGACAGACGAACTTAGACTTTGAATCCCCCTTCGTTCCCCAGAGCATTGGCAATCAACAGATCAGCGGATTTCGATTCTCACTCAATCAATTCTAAGACACCACCATAACTCCTGACCCTTAGGTTTAATACCGGCGAACGTTCGCTCTATCCGTTCTAGCTACCAAGATTAATTAGTCGCCCGGGTACGGTCGCCTCTCGCAATGACTTAACTTAACTGGTGAGATTACTAACGATTATTGAGTTACTCTTGCAGTGGATTAACCCTAACCGGTTCCTACGAAAGGCACACTCCAATTATATGGTTAATTATTCAATTTGATGTTCTAAAGTAAGGCAAGTGTTCGCTTCTATCCTTAGCTTAACAAGAATCTAATCTAGGTGATCAATCTAGACAAGAAACATGAACAAAGAAGAACAAACCAAACATGAAAGAGAAACTGATTGAACTTCGAATCTAATCACCGCCGATCTGTGACCGCTTTAAAGCCCTGGGTCACTTAGGGTTCATCTAGTCTAAGCTCTAAGAGTTTAGCTACACATATTCATTACGAAAGAATCAAAGACAAAGAAAGGGTTCATCATCCAGAGGAAGAACAGAAAAGAATCTGAAAAACCTAATTTAGACGACTCCGGCAGAACTTCGATCTTCCGGTAGATTGCAATCCTAGCTCCGAGTCTTCGAGATGGAAGGGATGGCGTCACGATCTCTTTCCGGCTCTTCAAACTCTAAAATCCCTGCTTCAGAACTTGAGAGGATTCTCTAAATTCTGATTATCGAAAAGTATATTATGCTCTCTATTTTAGGCCGCCGGTTAATTATTTATACTTAACCCTAATTCAGCCGGATTTTAACTGATATTTTTGCCGAAAATACTGAAGGATTTTCGGCGAAAATTCCTTTGTAAAAGGGATGGTCCGCCGGCTGATTTCTCCTGTAAATTTCGGTCCCATAGTTTACGGTCGAAAACTTAACATTTTCGCCGAAAACTTCCTTCAGTCGGCATCAGTGATTTTGTGCTGATATTTTCGCCGAAAATTCCTTTGTAAACCGAGGCAGGAATTGTTTTGACTTGATTGGCTCCTTGGATCGATTCCGGTGCAATTCCTTGAGGTTCCAACGCTTTAGACACGTCCTTGGCTACTTTATTTGACGGCAAAAACCTGTGCTAACATAAAAACACTAGAAAACCATCAAATAGACCCGAAACGGGCCAAGGTAACAAAAATGGCACGAGATAGGGCAATCGATTGAATATTCGTTATTCTACCCTAAAAACCATGTCTTAAGCAAGGAAATGTCGCTTAAATGAGGCTGATAATCACGTCAAATCGAGTGTCATCAAAATACCCCACACTTAAGCTTTTGCTTGTCCTCAAGCAAACTGAATAGAAACGCTCATGTTCACAAATGATAAGATCGATTAAATTGGAGTTCAATCAAACACAATGAATTATTAGACAGATAGATCCTAGAACAAGAAACCTAACATGCATACTGATCAGCCAAACTACCTGGTCTCACTAATAATCTGCACACGACAAGTAGTATAATGGAAACTCTCACTCTCTGTGTTTAAGGACGTGTTTCTGCTCTCAATCATTTTCTATAACTGAATTCTGTCATAAGTTTGCATTTCGACCACATCTCCACCATTGTGACAACACGAGTAACTAGTCAAGAAGGACTTCCCTGCTAGGACTGTAACGAATTCTACACTACTTGGGTTTATGATGCGATGGATGATGGGAATGTATAATGATGGCTTTGTGCGGTGTAGCTTTCGACTAACTTCCCTCGAATCTAGCCTATGGCTTCCTACCGTCTAACCAGACACGGGTGGAATAATGAACGCTCGTCCTATGATACCCTCAAGCAACCTAGCACTTATTCTTTTTCTTTTGCATACACATTTTTTTCCTTTTCAACTTTTCTTACGACTTCGTTCTTCCATTTGTAGGGAGAAGAACGTTTTATTTGAACTAACTTTGAACTTTTTTTGATTTTTCTTCTTTTCTCTTTTTCGAAAATTTTATCTTTTTTTTTTCATTTTTCTTTACACAAAATTTTTTTTTCTGACTTTTCTTTTGACTTCGTTCTTCCATTTGTTGGGAGAAGAACGTTTTATTGAACTAAAATTTGAAACCTTTTCGGCTTTTCTGATTTTTCTTCATTTTTTCGAAACTTGCTTCTTTTCTTTTCTTTCTATTATTTTTTTTCTTTTGTGCCGATTTTTCTTTTAGTTGCTAGAGGGGTTTACACGTCTGGACATAATAGCTAAGACCACCTGTTTAATGGCTATAGGTAGGTTACCACAAACCGACTTCCGGTAGGTCAATCTAGAACTACAACCACAGGGGATCAACGGGGAATGAAAGAATGGGAAATGGGTGTAATGTATATCAAACCGAAAGAACAGGCCAAGCTTAAGGGTCTACACCTAATGGATTTTATCGTTTAGGTAGGCTATCTGGCTTAGTAGCTGAATCTAGGTGCCCCTATCATTCTAGAACTCGTGTCATCGTGTGGTCTCGAGTAGGTCTCATGCAAATTCTAACTCATTCAAGCAAACAGAAAACCACTCAAAAAGAATTAAAATTGCAAGTTACGTGCAATGGATCAAAAGCTCACAGTTGGTTTGCTAGTCGGATTCGGTCATTTTCATGCAATCAAGGCTACAAATTACAAGTGTGATTTTTAATAATTCTATTCTGACCAGGCAATTTAGCATCAAAGTATACAATTTGGTTCTCAAGTTCTAGGTTAAGCAGTCTAAGCATCATTATGAAAGTTTGAACAACAACTTAACATCAAAAATCAAGAACTGAGCCATTCTAATGCTAGAGAGACTGGAATGGAATCACGAAGCACACAGAAAACACAATCAAGGGCAATCAAGTTCATGCAAGGTTCTCTAGCATCCTACCCCACACTTAAATCGGATTGTGTCCTCACAGGACTAATTCTAGAGTTCAGAGTGAAGTAGAAGAACCTGGACCGAGATGGCTGGTGTAGGGGATGAGCATGGGTCCTCGGAGCGGAGGGAATCTACCGAAGCGAAGCAAAGGGAATCTCCCTACTACCTACAAAACAAAAACAAATGAAACATAAAAAGGAAACCGGGACAAGTGATGACCCGCCCGGTCGTTGTTCGGACGTTTCAACCAAATAAAAACTACTAATGCTAAAAATCGTATAGTAGATCGTATTCCGAGGGCTTTCTATGATTGGTTACTTCAGAACTAGCAAAATACTCAAAGGTAAACACGTTGTGCGTGGTGTGAGTTCCACGACTTCTATTTCTAAGGAATGCAGAAAAATTAAAAAGGATTAAACTAAAGCAGATTGGGAATTAGGGTTTGAAAACAAGAATGACAGACGAACTTAGACTTTGAATCCCCCTTCGTTCCCCAGAGCATTGGCAATCAACAGATCGCGGATTTCGATTCTCATTCAATCAATTACTAAGACACCACCATAACTCCTTACCCTTAGGTTTAAGACCGACGAACGTTCGCTCTATCCGTTCTAACTACCAAGATTAACTAGCCGCCCGGGTACGGTCGCCTCTCGCAACGACTTAATTAATTGGTGTGATTATTAGTGATTAATGAGTTACTCTTGCAGTGAATTAACCCTAACCGGTTCCTACGAAAGGCGCACTCCAATTATAAGGTTAATTGTTCAATTCGATGTTCTAAAGTAAGGCGAGCGTTCGCTTCTATCCTTAGCTTAACCAGAATCTAATCTAGGTGATCAATCCAGACAAGAAACATGAACAATGAAGAACGAATCAAACATGAAAAAGAACTGATTGAATTTCGAATCTAATCACCGCCGATCCGTGACCGCTTTAAAGCCCTGGGTCACTTAGGGTTCATCTAGTCTAAGCTCTAAAGGGTTTAGCTACTCATGATTATTACAAAAGAAACAAAGACAAGGAAAGAGTTCATCATTTAGAGGAAGAACAGAAAAGAATCTGAAAAACCTAATTTAGACGACTCTGGCAGACTTCGACCTTCGGTAAGTTACACTCCTAGCTCCGGTTCTCCGAGATGGAAGGGATGGCGTCACGATCTCTATCCGGCTCTTCGAACTCCATCTCTCCGCTCCAGAACTTCAGAGAATTCTGATCTCGAAAAGTTGTATTATGATTAATTCCAACCCCCCTTTCTTTTGGGCCGCCGGGTTAAGTATAAATACTTAACCCTAAATTAGCCAAGTCAGCCTAATATTTTCGCCGAATATTCCTTAAGAATTTCGGCGAAAATTCCTTTGAGTTCAGGGGCTGATTTCTCTGGTCTTGAATTCGGTCCGAAGAGTTGATTGATTTCGCCGAAGACATGCTTTGACTCGGCACCAGTTGATTTGCACTATTGATTTCGCCGAAGATGCAAGCCTGTTTTCGCCGAAAATGCAAGTGTGAATGGGCAGATTTCGGCTTGAACTTGATCGACTCCTTTGATCAATTCCGGTTTGATTCCTCGAGGTTCCTACGCCTTAGACACGTCCATGGCTACGTTATTTGACGGCAAAAACCTGTGCTAACACAAAAACACTAGAAAACCATCAAATAGACCCGAAACGGGCCAAGGTAACACAAATGGCACGATATAGGGCAATCGATTAAATATTTGTTATTCTACCCTAAAAACCATGTCTTAAGCAAAGAAATGTCGCTTAAATGAGGCTGATAATCACGTCAAATCGAGTGTCATCAAATACCCCACACTTAAGCTTTTGTTTGTCCTCAAGCAAACTAAATAGAAATGCTCATGTTCATAAATGATAAGATCGATTAAATTGGAGTTCAACCAAACACAATGAATTATTAGACAGATCAATCCTAGAACAAGAAACCTAACATGCATACAGATCAGCCAAACTACCTGGTCTCACTAATAAACTGCACACGACAAGTAATTAGCAACCAATTATGCACGAATTTGACCTGACCGACCAGACTCCTCACATAGGATGTATATAGTACAATGGGAACTCTCACTCTCTGTGTTTAGGGACGTGTTTCTGCTCTCGATCATTTTCTGTTACCGAATTCTGTCATAGGTTTGCATTTTGACCACATCTCCACCACTGTGACAACACGAGTATCTAGTCAAGAAGGATTTCCCTGCTAGGACCGTAATGAAATCTACACTACTCGAGTTTATGATGAGATGGATGATGGGGATGAATGATGATGGCTTTGTGCGGTGTAGCTTTCGACTAACTTCCCTCGAATCTAATCTATGGCTTCCTACCGTCTAACCAAACACGGGTGGAATGATGAACGCTCGTCCTATGATACCCTCAAGCAACCTAGCACTTATTCTTTTTCTTTACACGATTTTTTTTTCTTTTCTTTTCAAATTTTCTTTTGACTTTGTTCTTCCTTTTGTAGGGAGAAGAACGTTTTACTGAACTACACTTTGAACTTTTTCTTATTTTCTTTTCTTAATCATTTTCTTTTTCGAAATTTTTTTTCTCTTTTTCTTTCTTTACTTTTTTTTTCTTTTGTGCCGATTTTTCTTTTAGTTGCTAGAGGGGTTTACACGTCTGGACATATTAGCTAAGACCACCTGTTTAATGGCTATAGGCAGGTTACCACAAACTGACTTCCGGTAGGTCAATCTAGAACTACAACCACAGGGGATCAACGGGGAATGAAAGAAATGGGAAATGGCTGTAATGTATTATCGAACCGAAAGAACAGGCCAAGCTCAAGGGTCTAAACCTAGTGGATTTATCGTTTGGTAGGCTATCTGGCTTAGTAGCTGAATCTAGGTGCCCCTATCCTTCTAGAACTCGTGTCATCGTGTGGTCTCGAGTAGGTCTCATGCAAATTCTAACTCATTCAAGTAAACAGAAAACCACTCAGAAAGAATTAAAATTGCAAGTTACGTGCAATGGATCAAAAGCTCACAGTTGGTTTGCTAGTCGGATTCGGTCATTTTCATGCAATCAAGGCTACAAACTACAAGTGTGATTTTTAAAATTATGTTCTGACCAGGCAATTTAGCATCAAAGCATACAAGTTGGTTCTCAAGTTCTAGGTTAAGCAGTCTAAGCATCATTATGAAAGTTTGAACAACAACTTAACATCAAAAATCAAGAACTGAGCCATTCTAATGCTAGAGAGACTGGAATGGAATCACGAGGCACACATAAAACACAATCAAGGGCAATCAAGTTCATGCAAGGTTCAGGTTCTCTAGCATCCTACCCCACACTTAAATCGGACTGTGTCCTCACAGGACTAATTCTAGAGTTTAGAGTGGAATGGAAAAACCTGGAAGAGGACGGTTGATTTCAGAGGGTAAGCACGGATCCTCGGAGCGGAGGGAAGTGTAACAGAACCTGAAGCAAAGGAGGCTACCGATTGCCTACAAAACAAAAACAAATGAAACATAAAAAGGAAACCGGGACAAGTGTCCCGGATCCACACAGAAAAAAGTTGGATAGGAATCCGAAAAGAATAAATAAAAAGCAGACACCAGAAAAGGAATACAACCCGATCACTGCTGGTCCGGTGAGCCGGGAGGTGGAAAGTGGAGAAATTCGCCGAGCTGGCGTTGCCACGCCATCTGTGCCTCATATCGCCGGTCGGCGCGGCGCATATGTTGCTGCATAATAGTCCATTGCGCCTCCTGGGTGGCGTTGTCGGTGATGCGCCACTCCTGCAGTCGCTCGTATAACTCACCCACGTCCGCTGGGTGCGGGTGGTGCTGTTGAGTATGCGCCGGATATGGCTCGGGGATGTGCGGCGGCGACTGGTGGATGTACCCTGCCTGATGGTGTGGCGAGGGTATATAATCATGAAACTCAGGCGGCGGCTGCTGCTGCTGCTCCTCAGCATCATCTTCTTCCTCTGACTCGACCACAGGCTGGAGTGGAGGATCAGTTGCTACAAGGGGACTGAGGTCGAGTTCTAAGTCGTACTCAACCACCAAGTCTCCTCCAACGGTCCGAACTGGATGTCGTGGAATGTGCGGGCCATACTCATGGCTGATGCCGAAGGAGATGATGAGCTGTCCTATGAAGTTGCCTCCCAAGAGTTTGCGGGGTGGCGTCTTCCTCTTGGTCTTCTGGCGGAAGATGCGAGCTAGTACCCAACCGGGGTGGAGAGGGTAGCTCTCTCGGATGGCCCGGAGAAGCATGAGCTCCTCCTTGAGGATATGGTGGCGATCCTTATCTGGAACATATAAAAGCGACCTCCGCCAAACCATATGAATAAATTTATAGAGCGGGTGAGAGAGAGACTTAACTGAGTTGTTCGTCCCGAGGCGATCGCCAGGCATGCCTGTCATGTGGCTCCAGAGCGCGTTGTACTCCTCGTCGTCATCATCGTCGCCCCAACCTAGGTGATGATCGTGATAATGCTCATAGGGGATGCCGAGATGAGCGGCAAACTCATCGTAGGTGAGCTGCCTGTACACCCCACCAAGATAGAAGGTGATCACCTTCTGGCGCTGCTTCCTCTTGTGCACATCCAGATCAAATGTTGCCCAGAACTCCTGGAGGGCAATGTCTGGGAACTCGGCGGCGATGGTGGTCAGCTCGAGGAGACCAGCCGGTGCTAAGGCGTCATGCACGTTCCGGTGGTAGTCCTCATCATGATCGTGCAGGGATTCCATGGAGAGAGGGCGCACGTCAGCTCCCCGAACGTGCTGAATCTTTTGGAAGCACTCAAAATAGAAATCCGGTAGACGGACGATGGTGGGATGATATCCAGCATGGCGGGGTAGAGCAGGTGGTGGACCCAGAACAGCTGGTGTGACGGGAGCGGCAGCTCGTGAGCTCGAAGCGCCATCAAGTCGCGCCTTAGTCCTGCGCTCAAAGGTGTTCCTAGACCAGAATGTAACCAGATTAGTCAACCAAAACCTTACCCCCACACTTAGTAGAAAAACTCGATTTCACAAAGAAATGAGGGAAACTAAGTGGGGTAAGCAAAGTGGAGTAACCGGTAATCATAGACAGTAAAATACATACTTAGGAACAGCCAGAGTCGGATAAGCACAATCAGAGTTCAAAAAGTCAAACCGACAGTTTGGAAGTCAACATTTAAGCATATCGAGCCCTAATCATGGCAAGACTATCATAACTTGGAGAATGACGGTAAAATATGATCTCATATGGCAAGCACGAAAATATGTACGAGAATGAACACATCAGACAGCCAAATGATCACAGCAATTCAAAGTCAAACTGACATTTCTCACAAAAGTCAACATAACAAGGAAGTAATCGTATGCTTAGCAACACATGACCAAATGATATGGAAATTAAGCACGGAACTCCCTAAGCATGCTAGAACAGTTCTATAAGTTCAGTTAATCCTAGTTCACACGAAACAGTCGGCACGCAAAACGAGGCAAACCGAAAAGTCAACCAAAAGTCAACCCCAACGAAATTCAGCAATCTACATGTCAAAAGATTCGTATCGAAAAGTTATACAACTTACCTTGAAGTCATGATTGCTAAAAATGAACGAGTTGAGAGGAATCGGTGAAAAACTTGAAAATTGGGGTTTCGGAGAACTGGAGCTATAAAGCTCCGATTCGGCTGTTCTAGGGCTCGTTGGGATCGAAAAAGGAAAGGGAAGGGAGCGGCGGCGGCGGGTTATGGCGGCGACGGCGGGTTTGAAAGAAGTGGTGGTCGGCGGCGATTTTTAAATAGATAGGGGGTGTTTTCGGTGGGTTTGAACGAAAATGAAAGAAGGGAAGGAAGGAGAGAGAGGGAGACCGGATTTTTAAAGTGGGAATTTTCTGATTTTTGAAATTATTTTCGGCGAAAAGAAAAGGGTGTTTTCGCCGAAAATTTTAGTTAAAATGGACTGCCGGATTTTCGAAGGCGGTTTCGCCGAAAATTATATCACGGTTTCGCCGAAAATATCAGTAAAAATGGTTTCGCCGAAAACAAAAACTTTTCGAACCGAAAACAATGAACAGGAATAACGGGTTCGAAATTCAAAAATCAGTTTCACCGAAAACAGGGGTGGTTTCGCCGAAAATTTTGAACTGTTCGGGTTTTAAATATTTTCGCAAATTCGGCCAACTTCAGAAAATCACAGTTAAATCCACAAAAATCGGAACGACCTCAATCAACTTGCTACTGACTCTATGACATGCAGACCCTACACAAAAAATAATAAATCAAACAAAATGACACTTTTGGCTCCCCCGAACCGACTCTAAAATACTAAGTTTAACAAAAATTAAAACAGACTCCAGCCGTGGGTTGCCTCCCACGAAGCGCTCTTTTATTAACGTCCTTGAGCTGGACGATACCTGGACGGTATTAGGAGACATCCCAACTCAGATTCTCCTTCACGCTCGCGTCGGAGTTCATGAAGTATAGCTTCGGGACTTCTCCGGTAAGCGTGAATCTCTTCCCGTTTGCATGTAAGAGCTTTGTACGTCCATCGGGAAGATGATCGACGAACGCGAATGGTCCGAACAGTTCTCTGGAGAGATCATTCTTCTTGAGTGTGACGATGGAAGGAATGAGGACTGTCGGCTTCTTCTTTTCTTTAATCTTCGGCTTGTTATCATCAGGATCGGTGATCGTTAGTACTTCCTTAGGAGACGCTTTAGGCTTCTCCCTCCATACTTGTTCCGGCGCCGGTTTCTCGAAACTAAATGGTGGTGCAGCTGGCTCGGTGGAAGATGGTGAAGCTTTTGGTCTCCAGAGCATTTGGGTCTTCGTCTTCTTGTTCTTTCCTCGAGGTCTACTCGGTGGTTTAGAAGAGGCTTGCAATTCCTTCTTCTTCTTCTTAGGCGGCTTCTGAACCGAAATTTATGGCTTCTTCTTCATAACCTAGTTAATACCTGCAGCAACAACTGATCTAGAGACATTGGGAGAAGCATTAGTAACGGAGTTGACCGGAGTCAACCCCACCGTTTCAACAGCTAGGCAGTGAGATTCTTCATTCCTAGAGTCATATTTCATGCCATCTTTAAGACGGAACGTTTTCGTTTCTTTACCGACTCTTAAAGTTAAAGAACCATTTGGAACGTTGATATTCATTCCCGTAGTAGCCATGAAAGGTCGACCTATGAGAATGGTAGCATCATCTGTACTAGTATCCATAATCACATAATCAGCAAAGAACGTGAACGGACCACATTTAGTAACAACGTCTTTAATCTCTCCCTTAGGGGTTTTAAGCGATCTATCAGCAAAGACGAGTTGCATACTAGGCGGTTCAAGTTCTCCTAGGTTTAACTTTTCATATAGACTCACAGGCATAACATTAACCGATGCTCCTAGATCAACTAAGCAACGTTCAATCTCAACATCATTAATAACCAACGGCAAAGTAAAAGAACCAGGATCAGATAACTTAGCTGGATATGGAGAAACAGGTTTCTTAACACGAATGTCAGGGTATCCTTCCTTGTTCCCCTTCATGCCAGTCTCGATCCTTGCATTTGGCAGCAATGCTCTAGGGAAGGGAGGTTTCACGACGTATGGTGCAAGAGGAGGATCCTCCTTAGGCGCCGGTTTCTGTTTTTCTTCTTCCTCTTCTTCCGGAGTTTCAGCAATCCTGCGTAAAATAGAATAAGCATCAGCAATTAAGTTCGGGAGTTTTCGAGCAGTTACCATTTTAGCCTGTTCTTTTCTCGGGTTTGGCTCTGTCTGGCTTGGAAGCTGGCCAAATGGTCGACCAGATGCTAGCATGCTCGAGATGTTGTTCACGACTTGCTCAATTCTTTGTCCAGATGCTATCTGTTCTTGATTGAGAAGAGCTTGAGCCTTGAACTGACTGTCATGATCATCGAGTCTTGTGATGATCTGGCTGAGCTTCTTATCCAGGTCGCTGACATTATTATCTCTTTGATGCTGCTGACCTGGATAGGTATTGTTAAGATATTGATTCTGGCGATTGCCAGGAGCAGTTCCATAATTACCCGGATTGCGATGCGGCGGCTGGTAGACACCTGTCGGCGGATGGTTAGGCTTCTGATCCTGAGCTGGACCAGCCGGGCGGTCATTCTGGTTCTGGTTATGATTGACGCCAGCATTGTAGGGGGGTCTGTCTTGATAGTTCCCTTACTGTCTGAAGTTACGGTAACCAGCATAACCATTCTGATTATTGACGAAGCCTTGTTGTATGAAATTTACCTCTTCGGCAGACCAGACTTCTGCCTTTCCAAAATTCTGACAACAGCCTCCGTTATGTGCGCAAGCTCCACACCACTCGCAATCAGCAACATAGACAGAAGCTGCCGGTGGCTTGATCAGTGTGGTAGACTTCTTCAAATGCTTCTCTACCTCTGCTTTGATTGTAGCTTCAAGATCTAGCTTGCTCCTCGATCCTTCATATTGTCGCTCCCAGTTCCTTGACTTGGAGGCACAGTTTGCGAAGTGAAGAAGAGCAGCTTCAGGAGTGAGTGTAATGCAATCCCCTTCAGCTAGAGAATTGACCCACTTGGTAGATTCTTCTCGAAGTCCACGAGCGAAGATTTCAGCTAACTGCCTCTGCTCGAATCCATGATGAGGGCAGGTGTAAAGAAGTTCTTGTAATCGATTCCAAGTATCATACAAGCTTTCTCCTTCTTTCTGGGAGAATCTGGCGATGTTGTCCTAGATGGCGGTTGTTCTGGCCGGAGGGAAGTATTCTTCAACAAAGTCCTGAGCCAGAGTATCCCAGTTAGTGTAGTAGCCAGGTGGTTGCCAGTAAGCCACCTCTTAGCAGCGCCTTTTAGAGAGAACGGGAAAGCTTTCAGACAAAGGGTGTTTTTGTCGAGGTTTCCGCTCTTAAAAGTACTGCAGAGATCAAGGAAGTCTGCAAGATGAGTGCACAGATTGTCTAGGGGCCTGCCTTCAAACTGTAAATCCCTAGAGATCATAGTTAAGAATGGAATCTTGATCTCATAGTCAGGATCTCCTTCAATGCGCGGAACGGCAATGGCAGATCGAACGCTAGTCGCGCTCAGCTTGTTATAGTCTGCTAGACTCTTCTGTGCATGTGGTGGTGGCGGCGGTTGATCGCCATTTGGTGGTAATCTATCGCCCATGGTAGGAGATGGAGGTGGTGAAAGTGACTCGGTGTATGAAGCGGATGAAGAGTGCAGTGAAGACGGAGATGAGGAACTCTCCTTCGGTTCCTCGATCTTGATCGGAGTGATGAATGGATTGGATCTGCCTTCCTTCAGAATCTGTGATCGTAGAGGTGTAGCAGAACTGTCTGGATTTCCTGCAATCTTAGCCTGTTCGATTTGAGAGCGAGTCCAAGGACGGTGAGGCATACACCTGTAAACCTACACATAACAAAGACAAACAAAACCAGTGTAAAATCGAAGTGGGTGGAAAAATGAAAGATGGAAAGTAGAAGAATAAATTGCCAGTTCTTCTTTCGAACAATCAAAAGAAGTCCCCGGCAACGGCGCCAATTTGATGACCCGCCCGGTCGTTGTTCGGACGTTTCAACCAAATAAAAACTACTAATGCTAAAAAGCGTATAGCAGATCGTATTCCGAGGGCTTTCTATGATTGGTTACTTCAGAACTATCAAAATACTCAAAGGTAAACACGTTGTGCGTGGTGTGAGTTCCACGACTTCTATTTCTAAGGAATGCAGAAAAATTAAAAAGGATTAAACTAAAGCAGATTGGGAATTAGGGTTTGAAAACAAGAATGACAGACGAACTTAGACTTTGAATCCCCCTTCGTTCCCCAGAGCATTGGCAATCAACAGATCAGCGGATTTCGATTTTCATTCAATCAATTACTAAGACACCACCATAACTCCTTACCCTTAGGTTTAAGACCGGCGAACGTTCGCTCTATCCGTTCTAACTACCAAGATTAACTAGCCGCCCGGGTACGGTCGCCTCTCGCAACGACTTAATTAATTGGTGTGATTACTAGTGATTACTGAGTTACTCTTGCAGTGAATTAACCCTAACCGGTTCCTACGAAAGGCGCACTCCAATTATAATGTTAATTGTTCAATTCGATGTTCTAAAGTAAGGCGAGCGTTCGCTTCTATCCTTAGCTTAACCAGAATCTAATCTAGGTGATCAATCCAGACAAGAAACATGAACAATGAAGAACGAATCAAACATGAAAGAGAAACTGATTGAACTTCGAATCTAATCACCGCCGATCCGTGACCGCTTTAAAGCCAGACTAGCGGTCACGGATCGGTGATCAATCCAGACTAGCGGTCACGGATCGGCGGTGATTAGATTCAAAGTTCAATCAGTTTCTCTTTCATGTTTGATTTGTTCTTCGTTGTTAATGTTTCTTATATGGATTGATCACCTAGATTAGATTCTTGTAAAGCTAAGGATGGAAGCGAACGCTCGCCTTACTTTGAAACACCAAATCGAACAATTAACCTATTCATTGTAGTGTGCCTTTCGTAGGAACCAGTTAGGGTTAATCCACTGCAAGAGTAACTCATAAATCATTAGTAATTCCACCAGTTAGTTTGGTCGTCACAAGAGGTGACCGTACCCGGGCGACTAATTAATCTTGGTAGCTAGATCAGATAGAGCGAACGTTCGCCAGTCTTAAACCTAAGGGTCAGGAGTTATGGTGGTGTCTTAGAATTGATTGAACGAGAATTGAAATCCGCTGATCTGTTGATTGCCAATGCTCTGGTGAACTAAGGGGGATTCGAAGTGTAAGCTTGTCTGTCGTCTTTGTTAAGTCAACCCAATTTCCCAATCTATCTTTTTACTTTTCATTTTAATTTCCTTGCAATTTCTAGATTAGAAGTTGTGGAACTCACACCACGCACAAAGTGTTTCAACTTGAGTAATTTTCCCTTATATTTGAGTAGACAATTGAAAAAGGCCCGTGGAATAAGATCTACCCTAGTTTTTAGCTTGGTAGTTATTTGATACCCTGTTTTGCAGCACATCAATGTTGCTGGGCCCGGTGGATCCGCCTCCGCCTGACAGCGGTGGAGTGTTCATACTGATGGCGAGGTACCGCCTTGCTCTGATACCATAATAATTTTACTGACGAAGAAGAAGAAGATGCGAGTTTTAGGAAACAAAAAGCGCAGCCATTACAGCTCTTCCTTTACTCTATTTATATCACAAGAACAGTAGGGTTATTGACTTATTGCAGTCAAAGGTAATATAAATTCACAATCGACACGTGGCTGGTGACTTAGGGAAATAGTAAAGAACCTAAAATGACATCGGTGCAACAAACTAATACATTCCTCAGCCACTATCTGCTGCATCTTCATTCTCCTCTGCAACTTCTTTAACTGAGTCAATAATTGAATGCATCCTTTCATGTTTGTTGTCTAATACTGGAGAAAACAGGGTAGGAGATGATGATTCGTGTTCTGGGTGAGGGAGGCGAGGAAAATTGATTTTACGAACTCAACTTTGCTCATATAATCATAAAATGAAAGGATTGTAACGGCTCGAATTAATGCGGTTGATGGCTGATTTAATGGGTGTAACCGCCGTAATTAAACGGACGGCAGGGGGAAACAGAGCCGCCACCGGAGGGAAGGATGAAGAAGACGATGGCTGCGTTTTAATCCAAAACGCTGAGTTTTGGATGGGGGACGAGTTAGGAAATAAATAAAAATAAAAATAAACCCATCCGGCTTAGATGATGGTGGGGTTCGAACAGCGCCAACCCGGATCTAGTTTGGTTCATTAACCGTTGTCCTACTGCCTAATATACGATTTTCTAATGGCCTGAGGAATATTAATCTCATGCTCTTAACAGATCGCACCAACCTGATTAACCACGAATGTATTTTATCGTGCAACCTTAAGTACCATTGAACATGAATGTGTTCTCTTGGACTGTTATTCACATCTATAATATTTTCTAAATGGTTATAGAATTATCTTAAGGGTAATTTGGGAAATTAAGCACGAAATTTTTGACCTCCAGGTTCGGGGTGTAAGAATGGGGCAATGGGTTGTTAACTCCGGATGGAACCATATCATCTTTGAAGTCGACTCCCAAATATGTTGCGTTGGTAGTAAGAGGGCAGGAGATTAACACAACGGAGTTTGGCATAGTAATCGATGGGTGTCGACGAATCCTTCATTCCAACTCTAGCTTCCAAGTAAATTTCGTAAGGAGAAACAGGAATATGATCGCGCATGAGTTAGCTCAACGTTCATTTTCCTTAGCATCACCTATTATAGGACATGTAACTCCTTCTTAGCTCAAGGATGCACTTGTTGTTATGTGCATTAACTCTAATCATTAATAATACGAGCATGAATTTTCTCTAAAAAAAAATAAATTTAAACCATGGATTCTAACCAAAGCCAGAACTACTACCCATAAACGATCCAAGATCTGACCATGACCCATGACCAATATTGTCTCTCTTATCTACCATTAAGAAAACAAAGAACTGCTCAATGCAAACAAGTAAAATACACGGAATACCATTAATTTTTGATTTTCTTTCAAACTCACCACTTAACTAATTTTCCTACACCTTATACCATTGAATTTACTTTTCATTTCACTAATTACCACATTGACCCTTTTTTAGTCAAACTAATAACGTGTATTGATGGGTGATGGTACATTCAACATGTATTGCTGAGTGAGCAACCACCAAGGTATTATGCAACTAAAAAAATAACACAATGTGTTTTGAAAATATAACACGTGAAACTAGGGCTTTTCACTTAAAAAAATAAATAAAATAAACTATTTACGTAAATAAATAACATTTGAAACTATTGATTTTTGTGGGTAAAAACGCCTAGGGCCCAGGCGAGATCGCCCAGGCCCCAGGCAAGATCGCCGAACCATCCCATTTCTCCAACCATCCGATTTAAATAATCTGCCCAACAACCGAGTAATGCCTTGTATCTACCCCTAGGCGTTCTCGCCCAAGCCACAGACGATCTCGCCTATACCACGGGCGTTCTCGCCCATGGCCCATGGGAGAAACGCACATGATTGGGCGTTCTCGCCTGGCCCCCTATAAATCCCCCATTTCCACTCCCACACCACTCTTTCATTTCCCTAAGGCCAAGGTAAGTCTCCTTCCTCCCTCTTCTTTAATTTTTAGTACATTATTTAGTTTATGATTTAGGTTAGAGAATTAGTTTAGGATTTTTAGGTTAGAGAATTAGTTTAGGGTTTTTAAGTTAGAGAATTGGTTTATTGTTTTTGAGTTACAGGATTAGTTTAGGGTTTTTAGAAATTTTTTGGAGTAATTTGTTAAAATCGTCGTATTGATATTGTAGGATTTTGATTTTGACACAACCCAATTTGGACATTTATTCGCACCGTCATACAAGGTACATAGTTCATACATTATTTATTACTCTTATCTCATTGTGAACTACCCAATTTGGACATTTATTCGCACCGTCATACAAGGTACATAGTTCATACATTATTTATTACTCTTATCTCATTGTGAACTAGGTTGTTTAGTCTTTTATACGAAATTATTAGTCTAGCTAGAGTTTTTATATAGGTTGTTTATGAATATCTAGCTAGCTTAATTTGTCTTTGTAGGTTATTAGTTTAACCTTTAGATTAGAGATTTAGTTTAATTTTACCTTTACAGAAATGAACATATTATAATAACATCGCAATTTACTATACAATAGATGTCGCGGTACGGTTGGGCAGAACCATTGGTGGATCGGACTCCCGAGGCCGTTAGGCCTCAACCTAGTGATTCTTCTCTACTGTGGGGGGAGAACAAGAATAGGGCTAGTTTAGTGTGGCGTGACCCTCAGGCGTGCAAGGCCTTGAAGTTGCGACAGCGTAGCTCTTCTCTCACCTGGAGTCCACAGTACGAGACATTTTTTAGAGAGTGTGGACTGTATTCTGTCGTTAGTTTACTCGGTGAGACACCGTGTAAGGAGCTTGTGACAGCACTGATTGAGAGGTGGCGCTCGGAGACGAACATGTTTCACATATTGCAGGGTGAGGCGACCATCACACTGGAGGATGTGGAGGTGCTGACCGGTCTTCCTACTAAGGGACATCCGATTTCTGTAGGTTACGACGGACGTGATGCGGACGTGATATGCGAGGAGCTGTTGGGTGCCAGACCCTCATCCAGGAGTTTCCATGGGCATCAAGTGAAGATTTCGTGGGTGAAGGAGCAGTTTGACCGTCTACCGGCTGGGGCTCCAGCAGATGTTATTACCCGCTACGCCCGAGCGTACACTTGGGTTCTACTTGGCGCCGTTCTATTAGCTGACCGGAGCGGAGACTTGATATCAGTCCATCTCCTACGCCATGTTAGTGACTACATTGGTATTCCTGATTACCCTCGATCGCTTCTACGTCATTTTTGTGACACTCTAATTACCCTCAATTGTACATTGATTATGAGATTAGGAAATTCAAGAAAATTTATTATTCATTCAACGATACGAGATGAACAAGTTACATATAGAGTTCGTTATGTCACTCTTGATTACTAGAAGATGCACCGGCACTTCCTCTACGTCTTGCGCATGTCCTCGCATTATGTCCAGTGCGACTGCATGTCTTGCACCTACTTGGTCGACCCTCCTCACGCCAATCCATCTCATTTCTGATTAGTGAGTGTCGTGGACAACCCTGTCCACGGAGAAGATGAGGTTGCGGGAGCACTGGTAGGCCCGTGTATGGGGTCCAATCTTTAGGACCTAATATTGGTTGGAAGGAAACGACATACACTAGCTAGGTCTTGGAGACCAGGTAGAAAGGGCTGACATAGTGCCGCCAGTTCGCACCAGCGAACGTGCAACAAGCGATGACATGGGAGCACGGTACCCTGTAGCCCTGGAACTTTCCGCACGTGCACGTCCCCTTACGATTCGAAATGCTCTCGAAGCGAACAACTTAGCTGTTATTACCGCTATGATTCTGATTGTTGGGACCAGACTTTACCTCGTACACCTCGTTACCCGCATCGTACGACAGCACGTTGTGTCTGACGGAACTTGACGTAGATTCTTTGGTTAATTTTTGACAGTACTTTGTTAGCTCGTTCGCTGCTGCCAACATCCCCTGGTATTCCCCGGGTCGCTTGTGCCAATACTTGACCATACGGTGGAATGTGTGCTCGATCACAGAAGCCACCGGTAAACGTCGCACGCCCTTCAGTACTCTGTTGACGCATTCTTGCGCGTTGGTCGTCATGATTCCCCACCGAGCACCGCCACCCTCAATGTTGTCGTAGGCCAAGCTCCATAAGGCCAGTTATTCGTTCACCCATTTCGGCTCCCATATGTTTTGTTCATCATGTATCTCCAACCATTCTGCCTTCTTCGCCTCAAACTTCCGCACATTCCCTTCTATTCCTGCAGGTAGCCATGAAGACGTGTATGAATATCCAGTGTGCTTGATAATATTGTATTAGTTAAGTTCACATATACACGGTAAAGAATTTTCCAAATACCTAAGTTCCAAAGGCGACCCTTCAGAGTTTGGTTGCGGTGTTTCTTGTTGAAGTTGCTTACGTAATGGCGTAGGCACCACCTCCATACCCACCCTCGATCAATATTGCGCATTACCGTTGCTATTCCCTTGTGTCGATCACTGATGATTGTGATGTTGGCCCAATTGGTCACATGTCTCTGTAGCATCTCCACGAACCACTTCCAGTTATCGCCATCCTCTTGGTCAACTATGGCATACGCCAATTGAACAATCCTATGTTGCCCATCGAATGTACTAGCCATCAACAGCACTTGCTTGTACTTGCCCGTGAGGAATGTGCCGTCAGTGATCATGACCCCATCGCGGTGCTTGAAGGCTTCTATGCATGGGCCAAACGCCCAAAACACACGCTTGAACATCCTACTGTTACCCGCCGAATTGGTTCTGATCTCGTACCGTGACCCGGGGTTAGTGAGTTGAATAGCATTCAGAATTATCTCGATATTGTTGTACGATGTCACCCAGTCTCCGTACAGCTTCTCCACAGCACGTTGCTTACCAAACCACGCCTTCCTGTACGAAATATTGTGATGATACTTCTCCAGAATGCAATCAATAACTGTCTCCACCTTCAACCCCGGCTCTCTGCGGACAATGTGCATGACTGCATCTGAGATCAGCGTAACATCGAGCTGTGGGTGGAGCCCTAGAATCGTTGACCGGTCGTAAATGTGGCCGTTGTTGAGTTGTCGTATTATCCAGAAGCCATATCTCATGCTAAGTGTAGAACGCATACTCCAATGACACGTCGGTTCGATGCACTTGATGGCCCATTCCTTCGGGTTGGAAGTGGTTACCATGTACTTATAGTTGCTGAGAAACTGCTTGGCTCTTCGTTAGGGACACCAGTTGACCTTTCGTAGAGAATGTCTGTCCCGAGTAGAATTCCATCTCCACCGACCACTACGACTTCGATGGGAACTGGAAGCGCCTGTCCATGAAGTAGGTGTTGGAGATTGTCATGATGTCGTCACAGTCGTCACCCACGCTCGTGGCATGTTCTGGTGGCACAAAAACTTTCACGCTATTTGTTGTGGCTCCCCCTTCTTCGTCATCGTCTTCCTCGTCGGTTTGGCTGATGTCATCGTCGACATTAGGATTCCCTTCGTCCGCCGAGCAACGGCTCCTTTCGTCACCCGAGTCGTCGGTGGTGACATATTCATCTCGCGCCAAACCCTATTGATCAACCTCCTCCTCCTCCGGACCGACATGACTGGTCGCCATGTATTCCACATCATACGTTTGGCTCTACTCTTCCATCTGAAGTGGAATGACCCCGAGAAATCGGAGAAGTGAGATGACTCCTCTTCTATCAAGGTGTATAACTGGGCAACTTCGAAAATTGGGTTGACGCGAACTAAGTCGTAGATGCCTTGTACACCGTTGTCGTCCGATATCGGCCTAGAAACGTAATGCGACAGATTTCCCTCAGAACTGTATATCGGCATTCTCCAGACAAATGACTGGATTATCTGATCCGATCCAAGCCTCATTTTCCGCCGGAACACGGTGACCACACTATCATATGTCGCTCGCTTGGTCATCTTCAGACGGACATTATTTCCCCCTTCGTATGATAAGCCAGTCCAATCCTGGACGATACCGCCCCTCTGAAAACTTGGATGCGGAATTCTCGTGACAAAGTTTGGTCGGCCATCTTTAGAAGCTGAATAAATTAGGTTTGGTGACCCTAAACCCGAAATTAACAAGAAATTTAAAGGGTCGTTAGTTGTCGGGCCCCATGCGAGATCGCCCATGCCCCAGGCGAGATCGCCCCAACCACGGGCGTTTTGGACCCGTGACTCTGAAACTGGTAAGGAATCTGATCAGAGAATCATTTTAGAGTCACGAGTGGTTTTTACAGACAGATAGGCGATCTCGCCTGGGGCCTGGGCGATCTCGCCTGGGCTTTAGTCGTTTTTACCTACAAAAATCAATAGTTTCAAATGTTATTTATTTATTTAAGTGAAAAGCCCCGTGAAACCATTTAAAATATGACATTTCATTTTTTTGGCTGCATAATATCTTGTTGGCAATTGATTCAACAATATATGTTGACCGTACCATCATACTGTCAAGACACATCATCATTCTGTCCAAAAAAAGTGATAAAGTGGTATTCGGTGAAATGAAAAATATAGTTTGATGGTATAAAGGGTATGAAAATTAGTTGAATGGTGAGTGTGAAAGAAAATAAAAATATGATGGCATGTGGCGTATTTTACTCCAATGCAAACTAATTTGGGTAGACATCAGGCTCCAACCTTTTCCAACGTTGGAAGCCTTCCAATCTTTTCTCAGCCATTAGATCATCTTTGACTCTTTGACCAATCCAATGGTCTAGATTGTTAGGGGTATTAAGGACTTTACACATATCATTTAATTTTTATATTTAAATTCAATAAACAATATTATTTTTTATATTTAAATTAAAGAAATAGTATTTTGAGGGACCCATAATTTCCGGTGATCGGCGACCGGCCGCCTTCTCGCGACTGGCTGCCGTCTCCGGCAGAATTTTTTTTGTTCGAATTTTTTTTTCAAAAAATTTTTGTATTTTTTTTCTAATTTTTTTTCCTTTAACTATTAACATGATTTTTACTGATAATTAACATCGTTTTTTTTTGATTAACTTGTTAGATTTTACCTGAAACTAGTTTACAAATAATTATATAATCAAATTTTAACAAGATTTTTTTGTTAACAGGATTATTAACTGTCATGTTTAATTTTTTGTTGTTAACTATAATCATTTTTTAGGGGAAAATTTGTTATCAACATTAGTTATCTATTTATCAAATTAGTTAACAGGTTATTCAATGTTAATAATTTTATTAAACTAGTTAACTAGTTACAAAATTTTTTACTTTAATAACATATTATTTTTTGTAACTAGTTAACCAACTGATTAACTATTATCAGTGTTGTTAACTAATTAACCAATGATGTTAACTAGTTAACTATCAGTTGTTAACTATTAACCAAACCAGTTAACTAGTTAACTTATCAAGTTGTTAACTAGTTAACAATTTTTTACTTGATAACAGTTAAGTTGTTAACTAGTTAACAATTTTTTTACTTGATAACAGTTATTTTTGTTAACTAGTTAACCAACCGAGTTAACTAGTTATCAAGTTGTTAACTAGTTAACCAATCGTGTTAACTAGTTAACTTATCAAGTTGTTAACTAGTTAACCAACTAAGTTAACTAGTTAACTTATCAAGTTGTTAACTAGTTAAACAACCGAGTTAACTAGTTAACATCATGACTAAGATAATTAGTTTTTTAAGATGATAACTAGTTAACCAACCGAGTTAACTAGTTATCAAATTGGTAACTAGTTAACCAAACAAGTTAACTAGTGAACTTATCAAGTTGTTAACTAGTTAACCAACCGAGTTAACTAGTTAACTTATCAAATTAACTATAAACCACGAGTCGGCAAAAGCCCCAACAAGAAACGGCTAAAAACGCCTACTACAGCTACCAAAAGCAAGAAAAGGGCCAACATTCAACCCAAACAAATGCTAAAAATAATCCAACTAAGATGATCTTCTATACATCATCATCATTATCAAAAAATAATGCCACAGCCAAAAAGATTGAACAATGCCTGCCCCTATCTAGTTTCCAGATACAAATGGTGCTCTCCGATGTATTTGATGACGGAATCTGCTGTTAAATACTTGATAGATAATCCTCTCAATCTGCAGTCCCGGAAACAGAGTGGCTACAATCCATCAAATCAGTACTCGGAAAACTCACCCCTCCCACATCCAAGTGGAAGATATGCAGAGTTCCAACCAAGCTCCACACCACAAACAAAGACGCATACACTCCAACACTCGTCTCCATCGGTCCATTCCACCACCCGGCAGACGAAACCAACAGCAGCTTGGACAAATTTACAGAGCACAAATGGCGGTACATGCATTCCCTCCTCGAACGAACCCAGAACGCCGTCGCCACTCTCGACTCCTACGGCAGGGCCATGCTCCGTTTCAACATCAACGTCCGCGCCTCCTACTCGGAGCGATTCGACAAATTGAGCGACACCAAGCTCGCCGAGATCATGCTCCTCGACGGCTGCTTCATCTTGGAGCTCTTCCTGCGCTACTCCAATTCAGATCTCAGGCTCGAATTCGATCCAATTTTCACCACCTCTTGGATGGTTTTGACTCTCCAGCGTGACCTAATTCTTCTCGAGAACCAGATCCCCTTTTTCATCCTCGATTGGCTGTTCACTCTCGCCGCCACACAAACCACCACCGGTCCCTCCACTCCGACCTTGCGGATCTGGCACTCCGATTCTTCCGATCGTCGATTAATTACGTCGTCGCCGAGGAAACGTTAGTCATCGGCGGGCGGCGGAGCAGCCATCACCTCCTCGAGCTATATACAGGGCGATTCTCCCCAATTCCTCCTCCGGAGCTGAGCTCCTCGCCGTGAAGAAGATAACTCAAAACTCGACAGCCTACCTAATGCACCTAATCGAGCTCCCCAAAGCAGTTGCCAAAAAAAAACCTAATGTACCACCAATTGAAAGACGGCGACCAGGTATCGAGAGGAAGTGGGAGCGACGGGTGAGGAAGTGAGGCGGAGGTGGAGGAGTGAGAAAGGAGGCCATGGCGGCGGACAGTGGTGGTGAGAGAACGAGAGAGAGAGGAAGATGAGGAAGAACGAGAAAGGAGGCCATGGAGGCTCATTTTAGGGTTAGGTTGTTTTTTTCTAAAATACCTTTTTTACCCTTCCGTTGATTGGGGTTGGACCGGCCCAACCTTTAAAGGCTGGGTCCGGATCCGGAGCCAACTAATTTAACTAAAACCCTCACCTTAATGGTCGAGTCCGACAACCCTAAATTCTAACTGAGAAGATTCAACAGATCGACCTAGTTCCAAAGGTTCAAGCAATGCAACATTTGGAGGCCAGATAGATGAATTATGCACAAATGACTCATTTGTAACTTCTGAAAAGCTCCAATGACTGTAACAAACATCGCCCACTGTTTCTTCATTAAGCGGTTTAGTCCAGATACTTTGAAAGTTAATAAAGCAAGCCCTCATCTGCACCATACAATGTTCAAGTAAGCGTTAAGCGCTAAGCGATCGGTGAGCCTCCGACTAGAGCTTTTTAAGATGAAGCGGAGATTAATCGTGATTAAGCGGTAGTACAAAAATTGTAAGAAACAGTTTACAATAGCATAATACTTAATAACAAGCATAATAATCAGCCACCACATCATCCTCAAGAGCAACTCAATGGGATGGATTCCACAAACCATGGGAGATGGAACCTACCAGGGTGGCTGGGTGGAAGAAGCAGCAGCCCAACAGTGGGCTGTCAACTGAAGAAGAAGGAGTAGAGCATCTGTTGCCTGTCGATTAGAGAAGAAGGAGAAGCTGCTTTGGAGAAGAAGAAGCAGCCGCCGGCCGCCGAATTGTTGAAGAACTGGAAGAAGAGAAGGCGGATTGAAGAAGATGAAGAACTAAGAAGAAGAAGAACTAAGAGAAGATTAGAAGAAGAGGGAAGAAGAAGATGATGCACAGCAGCGGATCGCGACATTAGTTAGGATTTTAGATAAATTAGTGATAAAAAAAGATTAGGCGGTTATTGCCAGTGACCAAGCGCCGATTAAACGGCTGAAGCGGCAATTAATTGGAAAAGTCAGTGATTAAACAATTTCCACCGCTTTTTGTTCCGATTATAGGCAAATCGAGGCGGTGAGGTGTCGAGTAGCGATTAATTCCGCCTAATCGGCTGATTAATCGCGATTTTTCGAACACTGGCACCATATATGTAGGGGCTGTTGACAAACCAAGCTGCTCGCGTTCGGCTCGGCGTTCGGCTCAGAAAAAGCTCGCCCGTGACTCGGCTCGAATTTTCACGAGCTGGCTCGCGAGCCGGCTCGTTTATAAACGAGCCGAGCTCGAACTCATGCTTGCTCGGCTTAACTGGCTCGGGAGCCAACTCGGCTCGCCGGCTCGAATGACGAAGCTCGCGAGCTAGCTCGTTAAAGGCTCGAGAACGGGCTCATTATATGGCTCGCGAGCTGGCTCGATTCTGTAAATTTTTCTAATTATGAAGAAGGTGAATCATATAAATTAAAAAGTGCGTTTGGTTTTGTTGGATGGCATAAAAAATCAAAGTTCATCACTTAGAAACATTAACCCATTAGACTGATCAAGACTTAAATAGAAAAAGATAACTCAATTGCTTATCGTTAATGTTTATGATATTCAAACATGTTAATTTTAGCTTTCCACCACTGTCTAATCCTGTTTGAATGTGCCAGCCATGTTTTATCTATCATATCAGTTTCATTCAACAAATCATCTTCTACTGAATGTTTCAATATCTCAACTATAATGATCATAATTTTGGTATTTGCTCAAATAACAACACCTTACACCCACAGTCCTTTCTTTCTACCCGGGAAATGAAAATAGTCCAGTGGAGTTTGTAAACTGATGGAAGATATGTTACTGCAGCAACGAAATTGTTTAGTTTTCGATGATTCATAATGCATTATATCTAAGAACTTATGTAATTCTTTTGGATGGGTGATTAAGTTAAAAGAGTTTTAAATTATGGTTGCACTGCAGGTGATATTCCATAACAATGGGTACAATGAGTCAGGGAGGCAAATCGACAGCACCCACTTGCGGGCTCACCTGCCAAAATCCGCCTAGGCACTAATGCCTTGGTTCCTGGTAACAACTATGAATCATTTCAATGGTAACATGCTTGTCTGTTGTTGTGATTTTCATTTAGATATTGATTTTGTTAAAGGGTTTGAGCAAGGGATGAGTGATATGAGACCTGGTGGAAAGAGAAGGACAAGGATTATCATTCCACCAGAACTTGGAATTGAGTTAAAGCCTTCAGTATAGATTGCTCCATCCATTGACTCTTTTCTTTGCAGGTGCAGCCTTCTTTCCCTGAGAAGAATCATTGAAAGTTTCAACCTTTCTCCACTTGTTCCATTCTTGTTTCTACCAAGAATACCACATCGTCTGTTAACCAAAAAAAGAAGATCCCCTTGGTTATAAATAATGGACTTGGGCTATAATTCATTTGCATCCTTTCTCATTGAGTGAATGGGTCTAAAGGTCAGAACAATTAAGTGTTCTGCCGGATCTGTTCGCCATTGAATTCCAGGCTTGATTAAAGGCTTGTTTTGAGCTCGAACCTTATGGCTGGCTCATTTTGAACTTGAGTTTAATTCAAACTCGAGCTGGTTTAAATTTTAACGAGTCAAGCTCGAGCTAGGTGAAAGTTTGGCTCGATTTGGTTTGTATGCAGCCCTACGAGCTTGAGCTCGTTTAGACTCGTTAACGTGCCAGTTTTGAACTGAACTTGAGTTCGAAAGCTTGCAATTGAGCTCGATCCGAGCTCGAGCTCGTTTAGCCTCGTTAATGAGCCAATTTCGAGCTGAACCGAGCTCGAGCTCGATTATGAAAGCTCGAGTCGAGCTCGAGCTTGAGTTCAAACCAAACGAGCCGAGCTCGAGCTGGGCAAAGCTCGGCTTAGCTCGGCTCATCAGCACCCCTACACATCCGGTTAACAAAAGTTAGGACCTGAAATGTAATTCCTTCAAACTACTACACCACATCACAAACTTACGGACATTGATAAAACGATCACTTAACTTTTTCAAGTTGTCCTTCAGTCCCTAGCTTCCTTAGGTCACTGCATTTTCCTTAGGGTGCCTTCCAGTCACCCTTCTTCTCCAACACCAATGTCGGTGACCTCCGCCGTCACCAAAGGTGAATTCCAGATTTCTTGGAACACGTTGGATGGCCGCCGCATCTTAGCGAGCCTCTGTCGCCGTTCCAACTCGGCCATCGAATCCTCTGCCTCACAACACGCCTGCACTGATCTGGTCCGAGTCCAAACTCCAAACTCCAAACTCCTTCCTCAGTAACTGTTAATTATGTACCATCAAAAATTCTTCCACTCCCCTGTTTGTTGCAAACAAGCCTTCCTCTTTATCTCTCGTTCCCAGAATATTCAAAACCGCCGCCATGACCTGCTGCAATCCCTCCAAAGTTGCTGATGTTTCCTCCTTCCCTCCGTTTAACAAACCCTAGCCGTGTGTTATGTCTATTTCTAAATTCTTCGCCAAAAAATTGGAAACAGAAGAGGGCTAAAGCCTTCTGCTCTTGCTAACACCAGTGGGCCCAGAGCCCAAATTTGGTAATGTGGTCTGCAAGGAGGGTTTGCAGTTGCACAGCTGCTTGGCCCTAAATGAGCTGTAGGCCGAAGCTAGCTTGCGGTCATATATGGCCCTCAATAATTTAGTTTCTTGAAGTAGCATATGTGTATTTGGGATGATTCGGGTGACGGATGGTTGTTGAGATGTCCATATTATATTATATAATATTTATACAAACACTAACACTAAAGAGTATAGATTTTGGCCAATCACAGAATCTTAATGATATATAATGAACGGCGCAAAAGAAGAAAACCCGTAGTTAAATTCCCCTATTTTTGGTCAGCTGCAATTTTGAGTTGTTTTTTTTTTTTTTGGCCAACAACTCTGACAGACAGCTCAGAAATTTCCGAAAACCTTAAAAAATTTGACGGAGATTTTAAACTATAATTGATCTTTATTTCATTAATAAACTCTATAATTGTAATTGATGTTCTGTATTCGCACCATGTTCTAGCACTTGTTGTAGTTCTACTTAATTTTAAGAGAATTCCAACAAATAAAGTTAGATATATCTTCACCAAAAGATAATATCTTATTCATTCTCTTTGTGTTTCAACAAGTCAACTCCTTCAATCAAACACATATCCTTTCAGCTTCTTATACTTTCAAATTCTATGTTTTATAACCGCAATTGCGTCTTTTTTCTTGAAAATGAAAATATAAAAAGTTTTGTAAAATTTAGAATGATAATTTCTTGTTTCTTTTGTCTACAAGTAAAAAAAAAAAAATACTTTCCACCAAATGAAAGTAAAAGAATACACACAAATTTATCAATCAACCACATTTATGCCTTTCTAGTATTAGATTTCTACTAAAAAACTCATATTAGTTGAAGAAAATGAACTATCACACAAACTGATGGGTCATGATCTAATAAAGGCAAACATAGCTAAATCCAACAATCAGGTACACAGCTAGAATGACCCAAAGGCATTGAATCCTCATAGTAATTACGACCAGAAACATTGAATATTGTGCCAACTACACTGCACGCCTCGCACTACACATCTAATTGGTTCATCCTCAATAGTTCTCCATTTCTTTTTTTTTTTGTAAGAAGGCGGGTGCAGAGCACCCTTACTCATTTATTGGAATAAATCTGGGAAAATAGGTCCTTACATGGTCGTTCCAAATAGCTCTACCGACCTCATGGGGTACAAACAATCGACAGAAAGACCAAAATCAAGTGTGTGTCCGTGATGGGCAAGCAAATCCGCAACGGTGTTGCCTTCTCTAAATGTGTGGGAGATGGTGACTTCCCAGTCTCTGCTCCGAATCTCGTTACTGGAATCGAGCGTTCGACCATGACGGGAGTCCTCCACCTGATCCCCCAGAATCGGCTCGACAGCCGCCATAGAATCGAGTTGAAGATGAATCTTCTTGAAACCCCTATCCCATGCGATCATAAGGCCAAACTAGGCTACACGAAGCTCGACTCTCATAATGGAACAGCAGGCAAGGTTAGCTGCAAAGGAACTGACCGGCCGACCCAGGTGATCGCGAAGAATGCCTCCCTCCGCCGCATGGGAGTAAGGTTGGAGCACCGATCCATCCGTGTTAATAGTAATGTTGTCACTTGGCCCCGCCTTCCAACCGATGTGGGTCTCGACGCGTCGTGGAGCAGCCTTTGAGGTCACTTGCGAGTACGCTTTCATTGTCTCTCGAACCCCGTCGATTCAGTGAAGGACCCGTAGGTGGAGCTGATCGCTTGTCACAAGTTTATTCTCAGAGGTTGCCTCATTACGCGCCTTCCAGATGATCCAGATCACAATTCCAAAAGTAAGGTTGAATTCAGAGTGCTTTAGGCCCCTCTGTAGCCAATCCTACAAGGTGTCAGAAAAGAAAGAGGTCACCAACTCAGTAGGGATAAGAGCTGACCAAACCTCCTTCGCCACTCGACAATCCCGAATGAAATGGAGCGTGTCCTTAGTGCCGATCCTGCATCTCTGGCACTCATCAATATCCGTCAAATGTCTCCTGCGGCGCTCGGTGTTAGTCAAAATCCTGTCATGAGTGACCAGCCAAAGGAAATGTCTGACCCGGTTCGGGCCCGTCCAACATTTCCAGAACCTCGTACGCCGTCTTTAGAGTGAATCGTCCGCGCGGGTCAGATCCCCAGATGATGTCGTCCTCGCCAAGGTTATCGCCAGGTGGCTCCATACTAGGGCTGGCGGTCGGCCCAGTTTGGTAAAAAACAGGACCGAATTTTCGGTTGACCGAAACCCAATTATGGGGAATTCAGGAACCGGTGACCGAACCAAATTTGGTCGGTTTTTATACCGAGCCGAACCGGTCGGTTTCAGTTTTAGATTGAGCCGCAATCAAGAACCGAGTTTGGGAACAAAACCGAAATCTGGGCAGAAACCGAAAATGTTGCTGAACCGATAATTATATTTTTGTACAGCAGGTTCAGCCGTTCAGGAATGGATGGTTCAGGGCCTGAAATTGGATATATAATCAAGTGAAGCTGAACTTCAGGCTATGCAATCATATGGATATATAAGTTTAAAAAAGAAGGGTAAGGAGTGAAGCTATTATCAAGTGCATAGTAAATAAAGTGGATATCATATGAATATGTTGCAGAGAGCAGCCAGCAATGCTTAGGTCTTGGACCTCTTGGTATTACTATTTTACTACTAACAATAACATGCAGGATATGCACGATCAATGATCCATTTTTTTTACAAATTTTGTCAGCATAACCCTACAATTTCATCTACTCAGTTCTTCACAGTAATAATACCTGAAACAAAAACACAAATTCTCAACCACAAGTTCACAATCAACCATCCATATCCCATAATTTCAAAGTGAACATCAAGAACATCATAATCCAAACACCGCACACAAGTTCAGCAAGATAAACAAATTCAACATCCCAATTCAACGAGAACTAAAATATCTCATAAGTCATAACACACATCAAAAAAGCTAATCATCATCTGACGCTCCCACCATACCACACATTTCATTTTCTAGTGTGTCGTCTTCATTGTATTCATTTTCATCATCACTAGCAATATCATTGTCATTTCCATTGCACTCTTCTTGATAAATGATTGTAGAACGGGTTGAACAAGAGGATCAGAACCAATTGTTGATGGAGTAGCATCAAACTTCAAAACCGTATCTTCGAAACCTAAACAAAACAAGACTCGTAATGAGTATAAATGATATATGTAAGATAAACAGTATAAATGCCAAAATTTACCTTTCTTGAACTTCAGTTGTTCATTCTCATTTTCCTCTTCTTCGGGATCAAATATAACCGAAGATGTTGACCGTAACCAATCCTCAACACAAATCAGAGCTTCCATAATAGCAGGAGTCAATGAGCTCCTAAAGTTGCTCAAGACTTGTCCCCCAGTACTGAAAGCACTCTCAGAAGCTACAGAAGAAATTGGGACGGCAAGTACATCCCTAGCCATCTCACTGAGAATAGGAAACCTGAGTGCAAACGCTTTCCAGTAAGCCAAAACATCAAACCGTTGCTTCTTATCGGTACTAACTTCTCGTGCTTCAGATAGATACTTTACCAACTCTTCTCTAGGGTCATCACCAGTGTGATTATCATCGTCAAACTCAGCGAAGCAATCATCTTCAATCTCTTGGTCCTCCTCAAAGTCATCTTCGTCGTCACCTCCTCCATTAACACCGGTAGTCTGTGTTGATGAAGCTACAGATCCACTTTGACTACTGTTGACACGTTTGTCATACTTTGCCTTGTATAGATCAAACAAAGCACGCAATTCACTTCTCACCATCTCTACCGATTCAACACATTGTGTCGGATCATAAATCAGCTTGAAAGAATATGGAATGATTTCCATCTTCTTTCGTGGATCAAGTATAGCTCCGATGTAGACGAGTCTGTTAACTTTGACGTTAGCAACGTCCTCAGACCAATACTTCTCAACTTTCTCCTCCATTGATCTTGCCATTGTTGATATGATTGTTTCCTCATCTCTTTTCATCTTCTTAATGTGATAAAACAACTTTGTCACTTCTCTGAGGAAGAGATTAATAGTAACATATGAGGTACCAGATGCAACACGAGTCATGTCACTGAAGAACTTCAGGTGACTAGTGAGGACTCTCACACTATCCCAATCACTAGAACTAGGAACACCAATAACCTCACCTTGATAAGTCTTCGTCTCCAGATCTTCCACAAAGTTACTTTCCATATTTTATAGAACTTTGAATGCTTTCTCAGAAGCCGAAGCCGTATCCAACATTGAGAATGTGGAATTCCACCTAGTTGGTACATCTAGTAAGGGCATTTTCTTGCACTTCATCTTCTTGATGGCCACAACATTCCTAAAACACTCTTCACGTGCTGGCGATGCATGAACCCATCTAACCGCCTCCCTCACTCGCCTAACTGACATTCCAATCTTATTTAGTCCATCTTGAACCACTAGATTGATAATGTGGCAAACGCAACGAACTTGCAAGTAGTTGCCGCTCAAGAACTGAGCACCCCAACCATGTAATTTCCCATGCAAGTACTTGATAGCAGAATCATTTGCACTCGCATTATCAACCGTCACAGTGAAAAGCCTCTTCAGCCCCCATTCATCCAGGCATTTGGCAATCCCTGCCCCAATATCACTACCCTTGTGACTTATAATCCGAGAGAAACTGATAACCTTCTTATGCAACTTTCACTCATGTCCAATTAAATGTGCTGTTATGCACATGTAATTGAGATTCTGAACAGATGTCCAAGTGTCAGTTGTTATCGACACTCGACCAGCACAAGCCGTCCTCATGTAATCCTTTAACTTTTGACGCTCAGCAATAAAGAGTTTGAAACAATCCTCTCGTATTGCTCTCCTTGAAGGAATGTCGAACTCTGGGCAGCATACATGCATAAAACGTTTAAACCCCCTATGCTCCACAAAGCTGAAAGAAGCTCATCAACTATTATCATTTCTGCTAGAGCCAACCTTATAGCAACTTGACTGAAATGCCAGGTATCTGGAGTTGCTTCCCCTCTAACAGTTGAACTCTTCTTCATTATCAAAGTAGTTTGTCCATTTCTTGCATCCCTCTTCGCAATACACTTTAATGCATGCTTCTTACAAGTAGAAGTACCATTCAAAGTAGGATCATCAACAAGAACCTTCTGGTATATATTGCACTTAGCTTTTTTTATTCCCATGCTCATCGACAAACTTAACCATAACTGTCCACGCTGATGACCATGACTTATGTGTGGATTAGGGAGCACTACTAGCACTAGCACTATTAGCACTATCACTGATAGGAGTAGGTGGAGTAGTAGCAGGCACCTCAGGTTCAGAGTCAAGAGCCAGAGTAGTGGGAGCCGGATTGCGACTCAGTTGTTTGGGAATAGGAGGTCGTGAATTACCTTTGGTGCATTTATGTGCAGGCGGTTGAGTCTGACTTCCTTTACGCTTACCACTTCGCGTATTCACACCCACTTCCATTCTTCTTTGATCTGAATCCTTGCAACTCACATACATGTCAATTGTCACACATACTCAAAGATCATGAACATAAAGCTACTCAAAGATCATGATCTGAATCCCTGAAATCATAATACCCAAGTGGTTTTGCTGTTGAGGTTCCTGACATTTCAGTTACTAAGGGTTGTCAACTATCATTTCATTTATTTAATTTATTGGGTTGTCAATTGAAATAGTAGTAAATCCTACGGGTTGTCAACTAACATTTCATTTATTCAATTTCTTCTTCTGAGATCTTGAAACAAGATGAAAATCATACATTTAATTCAACATCCTACCAAATTAAGTTACTAGAACACATTCCTTCCCACAAACTCAATATCATTTTGAACCTACATTTCAGAAGAGTTATTACGGGTCTTCGAGTGAGCAGAGGGAAATGATGAGCTACTTCGAGTGAGCTACTCCCAGACTTCGAGTGAGTTACCCCAACTTCGAGTCTTTCCGTTCAATACTTGAAAACAACAATGACAGTACAAAGCTCATATGCGTCAGTACAACAAAGCTCAAATAACAGAGTTAATGAAGACAACAATGAACTTTTGGAAGACAAAAAGCATCGACAACATACCGTGTAATAAAAAAAATTGAACAATGGATATCACTAGAGCCACAAAAACATATAATATATATATATTCTTAAGGATCGATAGGAAGAGCATTTACACAAAACTCAAAGAATATATAAACATTCCCTCTGCTCCACATCTTGCGGTTTAGGGTTACTTGAGATGTTGAGATGTGAGTGTTGAGATGTTTAATGAATAACAAATTTCCATGCTTTTGAATTTTGATTTATTGAGTAGCTATACTGTTGGTTTTGTTCAGGGAAACAGTGAGCAAGTATGGCGATCGGATATTGCAACTAGTATAGGGACTATCTCGATACAATACGGATGACAACTAGTATAGTAAAGAAATTGGGGCACCAATCCATGGCTAAGGAAGGAGCAAATGCAAAATCAGCAGCTGCTATCTGTTTGTGTTTTTTCGTTGCAAACCAGAATCAATCATATGCCCAGTAGGAACTATCCCAATGGAAAGAAGTATCCTACTCTCGCTTAATCAAAACAATGGAGTGCACAAGCCCTAACATAGCCAGCGAAACGAACAGCAAATTACTAACAGGACAAACGAAAACTTCAATACACCGAAACGAACTCCAAACAGAAATGCTGCAGAAGGCTAATGAGCTCAATAATGAAATTGGACGGGAAACAGACCTGAAGTTCTGGTTCTGGAGATGAAGGCCGGCGTCGAAGGTTCTGGTTCTGGAGATGGAGACCGACGTCGAAGGTTCAAGTTCTGGAGATGGAGGCCGCCAAAGCTTCCGAGAGTACGTCGTCGAGTCGAGGGCCGATGGGTCTCCGACGTCGAAATCTGGAGTCAGCGGCCGCTGATTTTTAGGTCACCAACAGAGAGAGAAACGACCATCGAAACTGAGAGAGAAAGTGAAATTGAAATTGGATTTAGGTTTGAGAAAGTAAGTCCATTGTGAGTGAGAGAGAGAGAGGACCAATTCGGTTCTACCTCAGTTTTTTGGTTTATTTTCGGTTTTGACCAAAAACGACAGAAATTGAAAATTGGGAAATTGCTCAACCGATGACCGGACCGACTCGGTTTATTTTTAGTTCGGTCACCTCGGTTACGGTCCGATTTTTGGTTTCAGTCTGATTTTTAGTTTAAACCAAAAAACCGGCAACAGACTGCCAGCCCTAGTCCATACCAGCAACGAAGCGCACAATGTGGTGGGGGAGGGATCGCCAGAGAAACTCCCAGTTCCAGTTGCCGTCTGTGCTCCTAGCCTCTGCAACTGTAAGCTGAAGATCCTCACCTGAAAGGTCAGACAAGGCATGGTCAGCAAGGATAATATTAGAATTCAACCAGCGGGATGACCAGAAGAGAGTATCCTTCCCATTTCTAATGTTCTGCTGACAGCCTCGCCTCAAATCATGCCAAATCGCACGAATTCCTCGCGAGAGCGAAGATCCACCTATCCTCCTGCGAAGCTGTGGGCCTGAATCCGTCTCTTTTAAATACTTGCAAGTGAGAACTTGAACCCAGAGCTTGTCTAGATTATTCAAAATCGCCCATCCCAGCTTCATAAGGTACGCCTGATTAAGCTCCCTAGCCTTTCTGAGCCCCAAGCCGCCCTGATCTTTAGGCCTGTAAATACGATCCCAAGCAAGTAAGTGGACTTTAGATCTATTAGGGCCCCCCACACAAAATTGCGGATAATGGCATCAATGCGGTTAGTGACATGGATCGGGAGAACCACCGTTTGCATCGCATACGAGGGAATAGAGTTGAGAACTGAGAGAGCAAGTGTGACCCAACCTGCCAAAGAGAGCGAGCTACACTTCCACCCATCGAGTTTTCGTCTCATGCGCTCGAGGATGTAACCGTAGGTGTCCTTGGAGATCATCCCATGCAGGACAAGAACCCTGAGGTATCTACCGAGATCCTGAGTTTCCTTAAAGCCCAGGAGGTCACACAACCTATGGCGAATAGCCGTGTTCGTATTCTTAGAGAAAAAAATACGAGACTTGTCCGCACTCACCAACTGGCCAGATGCAGCGCAGAAGGTGTTTAAAATACGAATCATGGTTCTACATTACTTCTGACCCGCCGTACCAAAGAGGACTAAGTCATCAACAAAGAAAACATGAGACAGAGCCGGTCCTCCTCTCGAGAGGTGGATCAGAGACCAAGTCTTATTAGAAACAGAACTATTGATAAGAATACTAAGCCTTTCAATACATAAAGTAAAGAGGAAAGGAGAGAGGGGACATCCCTGACGAAGACCGCGGCCCGGCTTGAAGCTGGGGGTAAGGCTACCATTCCAGGAGATTTGCATGGATGCGGAGGAGATGTAGGACATGACCAGCGAGATGAGACTCATCGGGAAGTTAGCAAGGGAAATAGTCTCCTCCACAAAACTCCACTCAAGACGATCATAAGTTTTGGCAAGATCCAGCTTGATAACCATCGCACCCTTCTTCCCCGTCTGAGAGCGCAGAGTGTGGACCACTTCCTGGAGGATAATGATGTTCTCAGAGATCTGGCACCTCGTGACAAAGCTGGTCTTCGAAGGATCAACGAGCTTGCTCATATGCTTCCTAAGGCGGTCGGCAATGCACTTCGTAACTGCTTTGTAGGCCACGTTACAAATTCTAATAGGATGAAACTGAGTAATTATCTCTGGATTTGGGATCTTGGGGATGAGGACGATAATCGTTTCATTCGCCTCCTCAATTGCTCTTGGGGACCTGAAACAGCGGGAAATAAAGTCAGCAATATCCTTGCCACAACATCCCAACAGTTTTGGTAAAAAATGGGGTGAAAACCATCCTTCCCTAGCGCCTTAAGACTTCCCATAGCTTTAATCGTAGAGCGGCACTCCTCAGCTGTAGGAGCATAGGAAAGCTGACGCCCCTCCTCTGTAGTGAGAGGGTTGGCAAAAGAAGACACCGAAAGATCCAAGCGCGTAGGACGGCCCGCTCTAAACAAGTCCGAAGTAAGCAACCGCCATCTCCTTCAGCTCAGAATCATCAAAGCTCCAAGAACTATCTCCGAGTTTAAGACTTTGAATTCGGTTAGCTTTCCTGCGGCAGAGAGTGGAGAGATGAAAGACCTTGGTATTCCGGTCTCCATCCTTAATCCACTACATCCTAGACTTCTGAAGCCAGAGCATATGCTCCTGCCACAGAGTTCTTTCGAGCTCTCCTCGCACCGAATCCTCCTCCCTAGACAACCTGTCAGAGTCGCCCCTCTGGGTCCGAAGCTCTAACTGACGGAGGTGTTTTTGGAGTTGTCGTTTCCGCTTGAAGACGTGACCGAAGACTTCAACATTCCAGGTAATGCATTGCTCCTTGAAGTCCTCCAAGGAAAAACACAAGTCCCTTCCTCTCTTCCAGCTTTGATCAAGGAAGTTGGTGAAATTTTTGTGGAAAAACCAAGCAGCATTAAAACGGAAAGGACGATGGTTGGGATCATACCTGCCATCGTTCCCGATGCGAACAAGGAGCGGCCGATGGTCTGACTTGATCCTCTCAACATGGAGGATGGAGGAGTCCGAGGAGGTACTAAATCAATCTGCATTCGCCAGGCATCGATCGAGGCGCTCTTTAAGATTCTTCCGGAACCAAATGAACTTCGGCCTGACAAAACCCGTATCAATCAAGCCACAATCCCTGATGCAATCCTGGAATTCTGTTGCAGAGCTTTGAATGAATTTTGCACCACCGCGCTTCTCCGAAGACTCGACCATGGCGTTGAAATCTCTCAAAAGGGCCCAAGCTCTGGTTGCCGTCCCTGACAGGGTGCGAATGTCATTCCAAAGGGGCTGCCGGCCCAGAAGAGACGAAGACGCATACACAAAGGTCACTTCAAACTCCTTGCCCCCATCCCACTCAATCACCACATGGATAAATTGGGGCGTGGAGCCTAGAATTCTGACCTTCGTAACAGCCTCATCCCACAGCAGCCAAATGCTCCCACTGAAGCCCTGAGCTTCTACAACAAAAGAGGACTTAAAACATAATTTCTTTCGCACCGCATCTCCCACATCACCGCTTACCCGGGCTTCGAGTAAAGCGACAACCTATGGTTTGTGAACCTGCAAGTAGTGATTAAAAGCAACGAGGAAAGAGTTATTGCCGACACCCCGATAATTCCAAATAAAAATGTGATCCATAAAAAAAAGAAAGAGAAAGGGAAGAAATCACCAAAAGGCGTCTAGACGGAATCTGGTCGGTCGAGGTCCCAAGTCCTGCCTAAGGCCGTCACCACCGTCTGGTCGACCGCCTCTTGACTCGTCACAACCATCTGGTTGGTCTCGTCCACCAACATCCCTTCAACAACTGGGTCCTCCTCGATAGGCGCAACCTTAGGGGAGAGGTAGCGCGCCAAGTCGATGATCACATCCTCTAGAGGTTCAGCTGTTGCCCTGTCGCTGCATCCCGACACGGGCGGAGCTCCTTGAGCGAGCTGACAATCCTTAAGGCCCGTATCCTCGATGAGCCGCTTCTTGCAACACCTTTGTGAATCCCTGACGATGAATTTCTGGCGACCACCTGGGCGGGTCGGAGCTTTGAGGGTGCACGTTTATCCTTAGGAGGAACAGTCTTACGGAATCGGCCCCTTGAATCTGGTGCCTCCTTTCCTTGATGCAAGCAGACCTTTGAAGACAGAGCTGATAGCCCCGCAAAAAGCTTCCCCGACTCGCGGTAAGGATCAGAAGTTTCAGCACCAGGAGCGGCTGAAGAAGCACCCGGAGACGAGGAGAGGCCAGAATTCGGCCCCCTGCAGATCGGGCCCCCGAAAGCTCATATGAGTTGGTTGAGGCCTTCTTACTAATACTTACTTCAGCTTCACCTTCAGTCTTCCTCTTTGCCCGACCCCTTTTGTTTTTTTTTTTTGGACATTGATGGAGATGGGCCTTCCGGCCCGGCATCAGAACGAACAGGCCCAGAAGTCGTGGCCCCCACACCGTGCGTCTGTTGGATCAAACCAGTCTCAGTGCCAACGGTAACCACCATTGATCCCTCCTTAAAATCAGCAGGACAATCTGAATTTCCATTTTTGGGATGGGACGGCTCCGGGGAATCCCCCACCAGATGCTTCTTTCCTTTTTCTTTCGAATGACATCTCTGAGCCTCCAACTTCGCACTTTCCATTTTTGAGTTACTTTCCAAGAATGGCTTCCTTTTTCGGCGGGTCGCAATCATCCAAGGGCCGAAAGTTTTCGGTGTCATAGTTGCCGGTGGCGAGTCTTTCACCTTTGAGTTTATCGTCTCTTTCACAGGGGTAACTTCCCGTCCCTTCGCCAGCGGGCAAACCTCCTTCGCGTGCCCCACTCTACCACAAACCGAAGTAGAGAGAGGGAGTATTTTCATATTCCACGAGCTGAAGGCATCCGTCCAATTCAATCACCGGTGGCAGGGGCAGGTTAAGGTCAATTTCGACTGCAATCCTTACAAACGTCCCCCTAGTGAAGTTGATCTTGATAGTCTTACCAATGAGGTTGCCCATAGATGCCAGGATTTGAGCGTTGTAGAATTGAATAGGGAGGTGAGGAAACCAAACCCACGCAACCAACTTGTTTGGGAGCTCATTAGACACCCGGGACGATTCGTCCCATTGATGAACGATAAGGTACTTATCCAGAATGATCCAAGGCCCCCTATAAGAGCCTTGATATAGTCTTGATCGTTGCCAAACTTAACCAGAAAACAGCTCCTATCCAGATCAACAATGTGCAAATGGCCAACCGGTTTCCACATCGCATGAAGTCTATGGCAGAGGAATGAGTAGCCGATCGATTTACCCAAGAGGCGGATAACGAAAGAACAAGACCACAACTTACAAAGCTTGTCTTTGAACTCCTTCGACAGAGTCAGATATTTCACTCCTTTCAAGATGGAGGCAATGATGTCGTTCTCGCCGACTGGAATCCAAGGTGGCTGGTCGTTTGGAATCCAGTGTGGGGTATTGATGACACTTGATTTGACGTGATTTTCATCCCCATTTAAGCAACATTTCATGCCCCTTTGATGCCATTCTGATGAATATTTGGTGAAAATGTGTTTATTATGTAATTCTAGGCTCCTAGTGCATACATGTCCATTTATTGGATATTTTTACCCTTTTTGTGAGATTTTATGTTGAGCCTCCAGGTTACCACATTATAGAGGACTCTCTCACGAGTCCAGTGCTTCAAACGGAGACCAAATCGGAGTTCAAACGGAGCGGGAATGATCGAAACAAGTCGAAGTGTTGCACAGCTCAAAACGCTGCGGTTTGGAGCTTACATGCTGTGTAAGCTCAATGCACTGTGAGCTTACACGCCGTGTAAGCTCCCTAGACGGGAAAATTCAGCCTTTTCCAACTTGTAAAGGGTTTCTAGGGTTATATATAGACTTTTTGAAGCCAGATTGAATACACACGAATTTTGGCTGATTAGCCACGACCCTAGGGTCGATAGATAGAGTTTAGAGAGTTCGAAGAATCGTGGAGAGATCGTGACGCCATCCTTCCACCTCGGAGAGCTCGGAGCTTAAAGTTGAAGATCCAGGAGATCGAAGCTTCGCCGGAGTCGTCAGAATTAGGTTTTTCAGTTCTTATCTGTTCTTCCTCTGTCTGATGATTTCCTTTGTTGCCTTTGATTCTTCTGTTATCGTTATGAGTAGCTGAACTTGTAGAGCTTAGATTAGATGAACCCTAAGTGACCCAGGGCTTTAAAGCGGTCACGGATCGGCGGTAATTAGATTTAAAGTTCAATCAGTTTCTCTTTGCATGGTTGTTTTGTTCTTGACTGTTTATGTTTCTTCTCTGGTTGATCGCCTAGATTAGGTTTTTGCAAGCTAGGGTTAGTCGCCAGACATCTTCCTGCTTTGGCGCATAAACTTGTCTTCCTTGATCACCTAGTTTAGATTCTTGTTAAGTTGAGGATAGAAGCGAACGCTCGCCTCTCTTTAAAACATCAATTCAACTAGTTAACCTTATAATTGGAGTGTGCCTTTCGTAGGAACCGGTTAGGGTTAATCCACTGCAAGAGTAACTCATAAATCGTTAGTAATTGCACCAGTTAAGTTAAGTCGTTGCGAGTGGCGAGCGTACCCGGGCGGCTAATTAATCTTGGTAGCTAGAACGGATAGAGCGAACGTTCGCCGGTCTTAAACCTAAGGGTCAGGAGTTATGGTGGTGTATAGAAACCGATTGAATTAGAATTGAAAACCGCTGATCTGTTGATTGCTGTTGCCTTGGTGATCTAAGGGGGATTCAAAATCTAAGCTCGTCTCCTGTTAGTCAACCTTTTTACTTTTCCTTCTTTTAATTTCCTTGTTTGTTAGATTAGAAGTCGTGGAACTCACACCACGCGCAACCTTTTTAAACCTGAATAAATTGCCAGCTTCTTTGAGTAGTCGATTTGAAGAAACCCTGTGGAATACGATCTACCCTAGCTTGTTAGCTTTGTTAGTTATTTGTTTGAACCCGAACAACGATCTTAGGTTCACCAAATTGGCGCCGTTGCCGGGGACTCTTCTTATTGTTTGAAAGAAGAGTTGGCAAATTATTCTTCTACCTTTCCGCCTTACCATTAATTTTCCTCCATATTTCCATGATTTACCTGGGTAGTGCTTTTGAGTTTTGATTATGCAGGATTACAGGTGGGATGACCAGTACCAAGAGTGGCGCGTCAATGGAGCACCGAATATTGAGGATTACAAAGAGATGCTACACCACCAACAACAACAAACGACGAGATTTGACTCCCTCTTTGATAATATCTCTGCAATGCTACAAGGTTACCAAGAGATACACCAACAAGCACATCAAAGTGGCGCTAGAGATAACGAAGATATCATTCTACAAGCTCATGAACATCAACAATGCTCGTCGAGAACCCTATCAACCTTGGATAATATCTCTACAATATTACAAGCTCATCTGACAACGGACATCAAGCTCGAGCAACCAAATCAATTAATGGAAGAACACGCTCAGGAGATGTTCGAAGAAGAAGATGAGCCCATCCATGACTATTATGAGCTAGAGGAATCCGATGAAGAATTCTTGGCGGTGGTGGCTGATGAAGGCGTTAAGCTCGTCTATCTTGAAAACATGGAATTCACCTGTGTTGAAGTTGAAGCTGAAGAGGAGCACGAAGAAATCGAGGAGATATCCTCAATTGAGCTTCCGCCGAGCCAATCTATAGATAAAGCCAGAGACGAGCACGTGGGAATCAAAGACGTCAAGGATTTGGAAGTATACACACTCGATCCCGAGAGACCTCTTGATGAGCATCAAGTGGAGAAGGTGGAGCTCATTGATCATGCCGCGCCGTACTACCTCTTTCCTCCTCCGGTTGGAGAATTCGAGAAGAACTGGTCATCAAAACAGAACCGCGATCTATTGGAGCACTGCCGTACGCATCACCCTTCTGGAGTGCTACATGGCACTCAACCGCTGGCCTTGAAGAAGATGATTGACTTCAAGGAACTCCTAAGTTGGGGTCCCTAACGGGTACCGTCCGGCTCAAGGACATTAAAAGAGAGTGCTTCGTGGGAGGCAACCCACAGGTGGAGTCCGTTTTTGAATTATTGAGTCAGTCTTTTTCGTCGTTCGAGTCAGTTTCGGGGAGCCAAAGTGTCAGATTTCTTTTATTCGTCTGTTCTGTGTCAGGTCAAATTTTCGCCGAAAACTCCTCAGATTTTTCGGCGAAAACTTTAAGTTGGTTCGAGTCTGTTTTCCAGTGGGTTTTCAAAGTTGTTTTCGCCGAAAAACTTCCAAAGTTTTCGGCGAAATGTTTAGTCAGTTTGAGTCTGTTTCTGTTTTTGAATTAGTTTTCACCGAAAACTTCTAAGTTTTCGGCGAAAATGTTTAGTTAAGTCGTCTGTCTTTGTTTTCAAAGTAGTTTTCACCGAAAACTTCACCAGTTTTCGGCGAAAACCTTAGTTGGGTCAGAAAATTTTCGAAAACCTTTTTTAAAAAAAAGAGTCAAAATATTTTCAAAATTCCCCTAACCGTCTTTGTTCGACTTTTATTATGTGTGGATCCGGGGCACTTGTCTCGGTATCCGTTTGATCTTTTTGTTGTTTTTGTTTTTGTAGGAACTTGAGTAGCTACTCCATTCCACTCCGGACTCTCCGTGCTCATCCGCTACATCGACCATCACCTTCCAGGTTCTTCGTATCTCTCTACTCTAGATTAGTTCTGTGAGGACACAGAACCGTTTAAGTGTGGGGTATTGGGGTAGGAGTCTAGGATTATGCATGATCTTGCTTACTATCTATGATTCTGTGGTTCAAATTTTAAATTTCTCTAGCATAGAATTGCTCAATTCTTGACTTTTGATGTTAAATTGACTTCAATTTTGAACAATGACGTCTAGACTGTTCCACTTAGAACCTGTAACCAACGTGTCGAAACTGATATTAATGAGTCTAGGTCAGAACAGATCACAAATCACTTCGGTAGTTGAAACTTGAATTAATTGAATTGATTGACTTGTTAATAACAAAGCTCGATAACACCATCTAAGATGATAAATGCTAGCTTCTCCCATGTTTTCACTCCATATTTGTTCACCTGTGATTATGGCTAGAGATTAGGCGGAAATTCAATTCGAAATCTCGTGTAAAAAGTTATAACTAGCTAGGATCAAGTGGTTAAATCGATAAATCAAGTGTTTGAGTGGTGAAATTCGAAATGTGCAATTTAATGTAAAGTTCTTTAAAGTGCTGAAAATAAAGCTAGGCAAGCCCGACACCTAAGTGAAGTGTTTGGGTTGAGCACTAGCATAGGCACAAATACTGTGAGCTAGGCAGGTCCAACACCTAAGTGAAGTGTTTGGTATCGAGCACTAGTATGCAGTAAATCAATTGAAGGAAGAAGTTGAACTTGAAATAAATTGTTGTTTAAAGTGATCCTAGCTAGAACATGTAACGTACAGATCTAGAAACGGATGAAGTCGAGTTGATAGCCACGCCACTTTTCCTACCTCCGCATCCACATATTGGCTAGAGCTTAAAGTCTTTTTGATTAGAATTGGTGTTATCGTAGTCGGTTAAGTATGATTAATTGTTTTGCCAAGAAACGAGCTTTGTTAAAACCACTACTTGAAGTGTGCAGAAATTAGTGAGATCGAAAACTTGTTTGGTTGATGTTCTTGCATGTGTAGGTCACTTTTTCTACGTGAAACAGTCTAAACCAAATTGTTAGAATTGAATCTCAGTTTAATCTCGTGTCATTTGTGAATTTGAGTATGTTCTAGTTCAGTTTGCTTGAGGACAAGCAAAAGCTTAAGTGTGGGGTATTGATGACACTTGATTTGACGTGATTTTCATCCCCATTTAAGCAACATTTCATGCCCCTTTGATGCCATTCTGATGAATATTTGGTGAAAATGTGTTTATTATGTAATTCTAGGCTCCTAGTGCATACATGTCCATTTATTGGCTATTTTTACCCTTTTTGTGAGATTTTATGTTGAGCCTCCAGGTTACCACATTATAGAGGACTCTTTCACGAGTCTAGTGCTTCAAACGGAGACCAAATCGGAGTTCAAACGGAGCGGGAATGATCGAAACAAGTCGGAGTGCTGCACAGCTCAAAACGCTGCGTTTTGGAGCTTACATGCCGTGTAAGCTCAATGCACTGTGAGCTTACACGCCGTGTAAGCTCCCCAGACGGGAAAATTCAGCCTTTTCCAACTTGTAAAGGGTTTCTAGGGTTATATATAGACTTTTTGAAGCCAGATTGAATACACACGAATTTTGGCTGATTAGCCATGACCCTAGGGTCGATAGATAGAGTTTAGAGAGTTCGAAGAATCGTGGAGAGATCGTGACGCCATCCTTCCACCTCGGAGAGCTCGGAGCTTAAAGTTGAAGATCCAGGAGATCGAAGCTTCGCCGAAGTCGTCAGAATTAGGTTTTTCAGTTCTTATCTGTTCTTCCTCTGTATGATAATTTCCTTTGTTGCCTTTGATTCTTCTGTTATCGTTATAGAGCGAACGTTCGCCGGTCTTAAACCTAAGGGTCAGGAGTTATGGTGGTGTATAGAAACCGATTGAATTAGAATTGAAAAACCGCCGATCTGTTGATTGCTGTTGCCTTGGTGATCTAAGGGGGATTCAAAATCTAAGCTCGTCTATCTTCCTGTTAGTCAACTTTTTTACTTTTCCTTCTTTTAATTTCCTTGTTTGTTAGATTAGAAGTCGTGGAACTCACACCACGCGCAACCTGTTTAAACCTGAATAAATTTCCAGCTTCTTTGAGTAGTCGATTAGAAGAAACCCTGTGGAATACGATCTACCCTAGCTTGTTAGCTTTGTTAGTTATTTGTTTGAACCCGAACAATGATCTTAGGTTCACCAGCTGGCTAGAACCATGGGGACTAGAAGCGGTTAACGAAGACGTTAACTCCGATGGCGGTAGAGTTTGGAGCATTTTCTCAGCTTTTTGGTCTGGCTTCTATAACTGCTAGAAACCCTAATCGCCGAAAGATTTCAAAATCTTTTTGGCTCTAGAGAAAATGGTTCTCCATTTCCTAGTCTTGCCTTTGTTACTCACTTAATCACACTAATCACTTTCTCTTATTACTCTTCTCTTCCTGTCGTGCTATATATGTTGGCCAACCGACGATGTCACTTGATATGGTTCTTCAAACAAAACCTCATTGTTCCACCTAGACCAACGAACATAACAAGAACACTGTTGAAAAATATTTATGCCATACAATAACTCAGACAAATACACATAATTTCTAGAAATTCAAAATCATAGCAAGTACCTATATATCTAACCTCGTTTGCTAAGTTCCAACAAGATTCATTCATGAAATCAAGATAAGTTTAACAAAGATTTTAGAGATATTTTTGAACGTATGAAGAAGTCTTGCGCTATTAACCGGTGAGTGGTATTATTGGCCTGATCCTTTGTTGGGCCGAAAATTAAGGGAGTGGAACGGCGGGGATGGATGTTGGCCGAGCACATGCTATGCTGCGAAACCTTTCCCCCATTTTCATTGTTTATTTTCAGGACAAACTTGATTGCATTGACCAACCTCCAAATATATAAACTTATTCTTTGCAAATGATCCCTGAGAAGTCAATCAAGATAATATGTTTGGTTTGATTTTTTTTTTACAATTAACTATCATTCTCATAAATCCAAAACCCAAACAAGTACTATCAACAAGGCAAAAAGGTTGTGCTGGTGTTCAGTTCTAAGTACAGTTTGGAGAGAGAGGTGTAGAAGAGTGTTTGATACTGGGCCTAAAATAGCGGAGCTGATCATTCATAGTACTGCTCTCCAAGTCAGTATGTTTTGTTCAGGACATAAAGATGAGGCAGTGGTTAAGAGTTGTTATAGTAACTAAATGGTCCTTATGTTTTCAGGGGGTCAGGAATTTGATGTAGATGAACAAGTCATCTCACTTTTGAGGGAGCTTGGGATTCGAAATCATTTCCTTTCTTTTCCGAAAACAAAGGATCCTAGCTTCTTTAGTTCTTTTCGGTCTTTGGTTAGTAGTGCTTTATGTGAGACTTCTCTTGTACTAAGACCTTCATATTTTTTTGATGAGAAATAAAACCCTAATTATTCATAAAAAAAAACCAAATAGCTGTAAAAATAGCCAGAATTCTTACAACTAGGCCTAAAAACGAGGCAGTAAGGACACTGTAATAAGGACGCAGCTCGACAAATCACAAAACATCAAGAAGAAACTAGCTAACGCTGAATCTTCTTATGCTTACTCCACATAATACCTAAATCCAACTGTATTCTATCCAACAGAACTTCCTTAGCAAGCTTTACTCCTTCATAAACTCTGCAACATCTCTCTTTCCAAACATTCGAAACCACAACTCTCCAAGCAAGCCGGCTCCAACAATCAGTCTTAGTGTTACTACCAAAAGTATCCACAAATCACTCTACCTCTGCTTCCCAGATCAAAGAACAATATCCCATAATGATATGAAAGATGGGGTAGAGTTGTAGTATACTTTCAGGGTAATGACTTATCCAATTCTGGTTCACTAGAACTCTATCAAGCCTACGAGAGATAGGGTTCCCATCTTGGTTATCAGCCATGTGAACCACTCTCCATGAACCCTATGATCAATAAGACTGAGACTATTAATCCAGTCATTAAAATCTTTACTACTTCCTCCTCCATCAGCACCATTTGAAGCCTCAGAGCCGCCACTTATCGCATTAAAGTCCCCAGTGATAAGAAAAAGCAAACTACTATTTACAAGATTCCTGTACATATTTCTCCTCCCCATTTCCTTACTAGAACCATATACAAAAGCAATATCAAACTCCTTATTACCATCCACCTTAGCCACCACAAACTGATCAGAGTGACTAATCACTTGAAGGCATATGTGAGATCTCTATAAAAGCCAGATTCTTCCAAGGGGATGATCAGTATAGTTCGCAAAAAAATTCCAATAAGAAAAGTACTTACTAACTATATCTGCAGACTTTTCTTCCCTCACTCTTGTTTCTAAAAGGCCAACTATATCTATCTTCTTTCTATCTATATACTGCTTCCAAAAAAATCTGCTTTCGGGGGAGGTTAAAACCCCTTACATTCCAAGACAGAATTAACATTTCTTGTTCTATGGGCCTTTCTTCCTTAACTTCTCACAATATCTCTTCGAATCAACCTTCAGGGGTGGAAAGGGATTTTCTTATTATCGTGTGTGAATATATTATTAACTTTTATTATTTATTCTCTCTTAACTAAAACATTCTCTCTAACTTAAATATTTATGCTATGGTATTAATTCTTGTTGGATCCTCTCGATAATCGAAATCCAACTACCCTGATAAAACCAGCAAAGTAAGCTTCGATGAATTCAAAATGCTTTAGTACCCTAAGACAAATTGCATAAAATTTACTAATCTATCTCTAACTATAAATTAAATTACATAATATAAAATTTTTTCTAGTCGTAGCCCACACAGCTCCCCTGAATCGCCACTTAAAGAGAGAGATTTGTAGGACCAAATGACCAATGGGTATCCTAGTATGTTGTCAGCGAGGAAATTTGTTGTGAGAGCACCCCTTTTATTCTCACCATCATAACATTAATCTTCACCTTCCATTGTTTTAATATAATCTAATGGCTTAAAATACATGGATATCTTTGTAAATGAACCTACAATTAATAATTTCCTTAATTAAATCATAAAGTAAATAATATTTTAAAATACAAATCCTAACTAAAAAATAGGAAGGAAGCTCACATGTGAAAAATTCCTTCCCTCACACCATTGTTTCATGAAACCGGCGCACAAAAGTATTCTCACCGGCAGGAGATAGGGGGAGTCGGGCCGAGCTCTGGCTCACTCCATTTTTGACTTCGAGCGTCAAAATAAGTATAATTTTCTTATTATTTGGAATCTGGCTTAGTGCAGGTTTCAGTTTCGGTTCAATGTTATATTAATTTTCTTTCGTCATTGCTATAGTTTCAAACTTGAAAACCAAATACAACTTTAAAAACCTTGTACTTTTAAGAAAATGTATTATAGTTAATAGACTTAATCATATTAACCATATCCTTCTGTAATATTAATAACCCATCAACACGTGTAGATGGTTGAGTAAGCCCAATATCATTTTATATTGACTTGTGAATAAATAAGTACAATATTTGATGATAAATCATTCAATTCAATAAAAAATCACCGGTAGCACATTTTTCAATTTTCATTTAGCTAAGAATATTACTAATAATTATAAAAATATGAAAGTAAATAACATTATAACGTAATATATGTGGTTTTAGTAATGGTATTACACTGTAGTTAAAATTAACTCAAATGTTTAGTTTCATATCATTTTTTGTTTCAATCCGGCTCAGTGCATCCTCGATTCCTAGTTCCACCCCTGCTCAGCAGCGGAGAAGGCTTTCATACCAACAGTAGTTATATAATCGATGGTGGCAGCAGTGATTTTTTCCGTTTAGTAAAGCAGATACAAGTGACGACAGTCTTTAGTGTTTATAATCGACATTTGTAATTCATCCCAAAACCGTAGTTGTTCATCAGGGTTTTACGCAAGCGGTTATGGAAATTGATAAGCAACAGTAGTTATTTCCTTTTCAATCCTCTATCGATTCATCACGTTATGTGGTTATTATGTGCTATAAGCTTCTTATTTTTAAAAAATTTCAAATTATTACATAGATGGAATAAATAGGAGATGAGTTGTTATCACCAGAGATGCCCACCATCGATCCATCATCATCCGACAATCGCACTTCAGGTTTTTCAGGTACCTAATACTTAAGCATAGATACATTTGGTTCCTGATTTTCCTTTAATTACTAACTTACAGTATCTTCTTCCCATTTTTCCGTGTTCAGTTCACTGGCAGGTTCAATTCCCAACGTCATTATCGGCCAATCTCCTACCGGTGATCATGATGCAGTTATGAAAATTTACTTTCCAAATTTTAGGTACTATTTGTATAATTTTTTAATGTTAGGTATTCACCATATTCTTCTCAATATGTACTACGATGACAAGTTCAGTGGCTGCCGTCGATCCATCGACTTTTGGTGATCATGATGCAGGTTTGATAGTGTTGTCTATAATTAGTTATATGTTTTATGTTCAATGTCCCCTTATTAGGTACTCACTTTGTGTGTAAATTTGCAATTATCATAACCACCCGTGGTGACAAGTTCAACTACCCTCATGCATCTACATGCAAGTTTTTTTAGGATCCAGGCGCTTGGAAGGATATTACTTTTTCAAGTATTGAAGAATCTCACAAGTTTTACCATGATTACGCATATGAGGTTGGTTTCATTTGGAGGAAAATGTTGATTGTTACGCGACTTTGCAAAAGTGATGGCATTATCCGTTATGCAAAACTCGGTTATCAGAATGAAGGATACAGGAAAGGAAGTATCTTGGACCCGAAAAACAAAGGTTCTATAGACGCTACCCCAAAAGGTAAAGTAGTGCCCGAGTTTCAGTGTGGTTGCCAAGCAGAAATAGATGCTAGGTGGTTTGAGGATACACATGAGTACTGATGGAACCGTCGTTGTGATGAGCAGGTTCGATCAAATAACTATCACGCTCAAGAGCTAGGATAGATTGTATTCCACGGGCCTTCAATTGATTGGCTACTTCAGAACTAACAAATTACTCAAGGAAAAAAACACGTAGTGCGTGGTGTGAGTTCCACGACTTCTAATTCTAAGGAATGCAGAAAAATTAAAACAAATTAAGCTAAAGCAGATTGAGAATTAGGGTTTGGAAACAAGAATGACAGACGAACTTAGACTTTGAATCCCCCTTCGTTCCCCAGAGCATTGGCAATCAACAGATCAGCGGATTTCGATTCTTATTCAATCAATTACTAAGACATCACCATAACTCCTTACCCTTAGGTTTAAGACCGGCGAACGTTCGCTCTATCCGTTCTAACTACCAAGATTAACTAGCCGCCCGGGTACGGTCGCCTCTCGCAACGACTTAATTAATTGGTGTAATTACTAGTGATTAATGAGTTACTCTTGCAGTGAATTAACCCTAACCGGTTCCTACGAAAGGCACACTCCAATTATAAGGTTAATTGTTCAATTCGATGTTCTAAAGTAAGGTGAGCGTTCGCTTCTATCCTTAGCTTAACAAGAATCTAATCTAGGTGATCAATCCAGACAAGAAACATAAACAAGGAAGAACAAATCAAACATGAAAAAGAACTGATTGAATTTCGAATCTAATCACCGCCGATCCGTGACTGCTTTAAAGCCCTGGGTCACTTAGGGTTCATCTAGTCTAAGCTCTAACGAGTTTAGCTACTCATGATCATTACAAAAGACACAAAAACAAGGAAAGAGTTCATCATTCAGAGGAAGAACAGAAAAGGATCTGAAAAACCTAATTCAGACGACTCTGACAGACTCCGATCTTCGGTAAGTTGCACTCCTAGCTCCGGTTCTCCGAGATGGAAGGGATGGCGTCACGATCTCTATCCGGCTCTTTGAACTCCAACTCTTCGCTCCCGAACTTCAGAGAAATCTGATCTCCAAAAGTTGTGTTTCTCGAATTATGAATTGTATGTTCTCTCAAAAATTCCTCCCCTTTTTCTTAGGCCGCCAGATTAAGTATAAATACTTAACCCTAGTTGGGCCGGGCTGAGCTGATATTTTCGCCGAAACCATAGGGATAGTTTCGGCAAAAATTCTTGTGTAAATGGCCATGATTTCTCTGCCTTGCATTTTCGGTCCGAAGAGCTTAATGGTTTCGCCGAAACTGTGAGGTCATTTTCGCCGAAACTGTGAGTGTGAATGGCAGATTTTCGGTTTGACTTTGATTGGCTCCTTTGATCGATTCCGGTTCAGTTCCTCGATGTTCCTATGCCTTAGACACGTCCATGGTTACTTTATTTGACGGCAAAAACCTGTGCTTATGCAAAAACACTAGAAAACCATCAAATAGACCCGAAAAGGGCCAAGGTAACACAAATGGCACGAGATAGGGAAATTGATTGAATATTCGTTATTATACCCTAAAAAACAATGTCTTAAGCAAAGAAATGTCGCTTAAATGAGGCTGATAATCACGTCAAATCGAGTGTCATCAAATACCCCACACTTAAGCTTTTGCTTGTCCTCAAGCAAACTGAATAGAAACGCTCATGTTCATAAATGATAAGATCGATTAAATTAGAGCTCAATCAAACACAATGAATTATTAGACAGATCGATCCTAGAACAAGAAACCTAACATGCATACAGATCAGCCAAATTACCTGGTCTCACTAATAAACTGCACACGACAAGTAATTAGCAACCAATTATGCACGAATTTGACCTGACCGACCAGACTCCTCACACAGGATATATATAGTACAATGGAAACTCTCACTCTCTGTGTTTAAGGACGTGTTTCTGCTCTCGATCATTTTCTGTTACCGAATTCTGTCATAGGTTTGCATTTCGACCACATCTCCACCACTGTGACAACACGAGTATCTAGTCAAGAAGGACTTCCCTGCTAGGACCGTAATGAAATCTACACTACTCGGGTTTATAATGAGATGGATGATGGGAATGGATGATGATGGCTTGGTGCGGTGTAGCTTTCGACTAACTTCCCTCGAATCTAATCTATGGCTTCCTACCGTCTAACCAAACACTGGTGGAATGATGAACGCTCGTCCTATGATACCCTCAAGCAACCTAGCACTTATTCTTTTTCTTTTGCATACACATTTTTTTCCTTTTCAACTTTTCTTACGACTTCGTTCTTCCATTTGTAGGGAGAAGAACGTTTTATTTGAACTAACTTTGAACTTTTTTTGATTTTTCTTCTTTTCTCTTTTTCGAAAATTTTATCTTTTTTTTTTCTTTACTTTTTCTTTTGTGCCGATTTTTCTTTTAGTTGGTAGAGGGGTTTACACGTCTGGACATATTAGCTAAGACCACCTGTTTAATGGCTATAGGCAGGTTACCACAAATCGACTTCCGGTAGGTCAATCTAGAACTACAACCACAGGGATCAACGGGGAATGAAAGAAATGGGAAATGGCTGTAATGTATTATCAAACCGAAAGAACAGGCCAAGCTCAAGGTCTAAACCTAGTGGATTTATCGTTTGGTAGGCTATCTGGCTTATTAGCTGAATCTAGGTGCCCCTATCCTTCTAGAACTCGTGTCATCGTGTGGTCTCGAGTAGGTCTCATGCAAATTCTAACTCATTCAAGTAAACAGAAAACCACTCAGAAAGAATTTAAATTGCAAGTTACGTGCAATGGATCAAAAGCTCACAGTTGGTTTGCTAGTCGGATTCGGTCATTTTCATGCAATCAAGGCTACAAACTACAAGTGTGATTTTAAAATTCTGTTCTGACCAGGCAATCTAGCATCAAAGCATACAAGTTGGTTCTCAAGTTTTAGGTTAAGCAGTCTAAGCATCATTATGAAAGGTTGAACAACAACTTAACATCAAAAATCAAGAACTGAGCCATTCTAATGCTAGAGAGACTGGAATGGAATCAGGAGGCACACAAAACACAATCAAGGGCAATCAAGTTCATGCAAGGTTCTCTAGCATCCTACCCCACACTTAAGTCGGACTGTGTCCTCACAGGACTAGTTCTAGAGTTTAGAGTGGAATGGAATAACCTGGACCGAGATGATTGGTGTAGGGGATGAGCACGGGTCCTCGGAGCGGAGGTAATCTACCCAAGTGAAGCAAAGGGAATCTCCCAACTGCCTACAAAACAAAAACAAATAAAACATAAAAAGGAAACCGGGACAAGTGCCCCGGATCCACACAGAAAAAAAGTTGGACCGAAGTCCGAAAAGAATAAATAAAAAGAAAGGATAAGGAAAAGGACACCACCTGATCATCACTGGCCAGAGGTGTCGGGGTGGGGGAAGTGGAAGTAATCGCCGAGCTGTCGCTGCCACTCCAGCTGTCGCTCATATCGCCGGTCGGTGCGGCGCATGTGTTGTTGCATAATAGTCCACCTAGCCTCTTGAGTGGCGTTGTCGGTGATGCGCCACTCCTGTAGTCGCTCGTACAACTCACCAATGTCCGCGGGGTGGTGTTGCGGCTGGTGAGTATGCGCCGGAAATGGATCTGGAATGCGCGGCGGCGACTGGTGAATGTACTCTGCCTGATGGTGTGGCGAGGGTATATAATCTTGAAACTCAGGCGGCGGCTGCGGCTGCTGCTCCTCAGTATCATCTTCGTCCTCCGACTCGACCGCAGGTTGGAGTGGAGGATCTGCTGCTACATGGGGACTGAGGTCGAGTTCTAAGTCGTACTCGACCGCCAAGTCTCCTCCAACGGTCCGAACTGGATGTCGTGGAATGTGAGGGCCATATTCATGGCCGATGCCGAAGGAGAGGATGAGCTGACCGATGAAGTTGCCTCCCAAGAGTTTGCGTGGTTGCTTCTTCCTCTTGGTCCTCAGGCTGAAGATGTGAGCTAGCACCCAGCCGGGGTGGAGAGGATAGCTCTCCCGGATGGCTCGGTGAAGCATGAGCTCCTCCTTAAGGATATGGTGGCGATCCTTGTCTCTGACATATAAAAGTGACCTCCGCCAAACGATATGAATAAACTTATAGAGCGGGTGAGAGAGAGACTTAACTGAGTTGCTCTTCCTGAGGCGATCGCCAGGCACGCCTGTCATGTGGCTCCAGAGGGCGTGCAATGCCTCGTCGTCATCATCCTCGCCCCAACCGAGGTGGTGATCGTGATAGTGCTCGTAGGGGATACCCAGATGAGCGGCAAACTCATCGTAGGTGAGCTGCCTGTACACCCCACCAAGAAAGAAAGTGATCACCTTCTGGCCCCGTCTCTTCTTATGCTCGTCCAAGTCAAATGTCGCCCAGAACTCCTGGAGAGCAATGTCTGGGAACTCGGCGGCTATGGTGGTCAGCTCTAGGAGACCGGCCGGTGCTAAGGCGTCATGCACGTTCCGGTAGGAATCCTCGTCATGCTCATGGAGAGACTCCATGGAGAGAGGACGCACGTCCGCTCCCCGGATGTGCGCGATCTTCTGGAAGTTCTCAAAGTAGAAGTCCGGTAGACGGGCGATGGTGGGATGGTATCCAGCATGGCGAGGGAGTGCAGGTGGAGGACCCAGAATGGCGGGTGTGACGGGAGCGGCAACTCCTGAGCTTGAGGCGCCATCAAGGCGTGCCTTAGTCCTGCGCTCAAAAGTGTTCCTAAAACCAGAATGAAACCAGATTAGTCGACCAAAACCTTACCCCACACTTAGTAGAAAAACTCAATTTCACAAAGAAACGAGGGAAACTAAGTGGGGTAAGTAAAGCGGAGTAACCGGTAATCATAGACATTAAAACACATGTCTTAAGAACAGCTATAATCAGGTAAGCGCAATCAGAGTTCAAAAAGTCAAACCGATATTTGAGAAAGTCAACATTAAGTCATATTGAACCCTAATCATGGCAAGACTATCACAACTTGGAAATTGACGGTATCATATGATTTCAAATGGCGGCATGATAATATGAACAAGAATGAGCACTTATGACAGCCAAACGATCAACAACAAGTCAACGACAAACCGACATATCTCACAAGTCAACAAAACAACGAATCAATCGTATGCATAGCAACACATGACCAAATGATATGGAAATTAAGCACGGAACTCCCTAAGCATCCTAGAACAGTTCTATAAGTTCAGTCAATCCTAGTTCACACGAAACAGTCGGCACGCAAAACGAGGTAAACCAAAAAGTCAACCAAAAGTCAACCCCGAAGAAATTCAGCAATCCATATGTCAAAAGATTCGTATCGAAAAGTTATGCACTTTACCTTGAAGCCATGGAAGCAAAAACTGAACGGGTTGGGAGGAATCGGTGAAAAACGTTGAAAACTAGGTTTTCGGTGAACTGGAGCTGCAAAGCTCCGATTTGGTTGTTCTAGGGCTCGTTGGGATTGGAATGAGGAGGGGGAGGTGCGGCGGCGGTCGGGACGGCGGCGGCGGGTGAAACGGTGGCGGCGACGGGTGTTGAAAGTGGGGGGTTCGGCGATTTCAAAAGGATAAGGGGGTTTCGGTGAGTTGAGAGCGAAGATGAGTGAAGGAGAGAGAGGGCCGAAAATCGGGATTTTTAAAGGATAAATTAAGTGATTTTGCAAATCAGTTTCGGCGAAACTAGGGGGTGGTTTCGCCGAAACTACCAGTTAAAATGAATTGACCTATTTGAAAAGGCGGTTTCGCCGAAAATGGAAGCTCGGTTTCGCCAAAAATTTTAGTTGGGATGGTTTCGCCGAAATCAAAAGATTTTCGAACCGAAAATGAGAAACAGGAGAAACGGGTCCGAATTTTGAAAATTGGTTTCGCCGAAAACAAGGGTGGTTTCGCCGAAAATTTTGAACTGTTCGGGTTGAAAATATTTTCGTAAATCAGGCCAACTTCAGAAAATCACAGTTAAATCCAGAAAAATCGGAACGACCTCAATCAACTTGAGACTGACTCTATGACATGCAGACTCTACACGAAAAATAATAAATCAATCAAACTGACACTTTTGGCTCTCCCGAACCGACTCTAAAAGACCAAGGTTGAAACAAAACACAACTGACTCCAGCCGTGGGTTGCCTCCCACGAAGCGCTCTTTTATTAACGTCCTTGAGCTGGACGATACCTGGACGGTATTAGGAGACATCCCAACTTAGATTCTCCTTCACGCTCGCGTCGGAGTTCATGAAGTACAGCTTCGGGACTTCTCCGGTAAGCGTGAATCTCTTCCCGTTCGCATGTAGTAGTTTGGTACGTCCGTCGGGAAGATGATCGGCAATCTTGAATGGTCCGAACAGCTCTCTGGAGAGGTCATCCTTCTTTAGTGTGACGATGGAAGGAATGAGGACTGTCGGCTTCTCTTTTTCTTTCTTCTTCGGGTTGTTATCACCAGGATCGGTGATCGTTAGTACTTCCTTAGGAGATGCTTTCGGCCTCTCCCTCCATACTTGTTCCGGCGCCGGTTTCTCGGAACATGTTGGTGGTGCAGCTTGCTCGGTGGAAGACGGCGGACTTTTTGGTCTCCAGACCATTTGGGTCTTCGTCTTCTTGTTCTTTCCTCGAGGTAGGCTCGGTGGTTTAGAAGAGGTTTGCAGTTCCTTCTTCTTCTTAGGAGGCTTCTGAACCGATAGTTCTGGCTTCTTCTTCATAACCTGGTTAATACCTGCAGCAACAACTGATCTCGAGACACTGGAAGAAGCATTAGTAACGGAGTTGACCGGAGTCAACTCCACAGTTTCAACAGCTAAGCAGTGAGATTCTTCATTCCTAGAGTCATGTTTCATGTCATCTTTAAGACGGAACGTTTTTGTTTCTTTACCAATTCTTAAAGTCAAAGAACCATTAGGAACGTTAATATTCATTCCAGTAGTAGCCATGAAAGGTCGACCTATGAGGATTGTAGAATCATCGGTACTAGTATCCATAATCACATAGTCAGCTAAAAACGTGAACGGACCACATTTAGTAACAACGTCTTTAATCTCTCCCTTAGGGGTTTTAAGCGATCTATCAGCAAAGACAAGTTGCATACTGGGCGGTTCAAGTTCCCCTAGGTGTAACTTTTCATATAGACTCACAGGCATGACATTAACAGATGCTCCTAGATCAACTAAGCAGCGTTCAATTTCAACATCGTTGATGACCAAAGGCAAAGTAAAAGAACCAGGATCAGATAACTTAGCTGGATATGGAGAGATAGGTTTCTTAATACGAATGTCGGGGTATCCTTCCTTGTTCCCCTTCATGCCAGTCTCGATCCTTGCGTTTGGCAGCAGTGCTCTAGGAAAAGGAGGCTTCACGACGTATGGTGCAAGAGGGGGATCATCCTTAGGCGCTGGTATCCGTTCCTCTTCTTCTTCTTCTTCCGGAGTTTCAGCGATCCTGCGTAAAACAGAAAAAGCATCAGCAATTAAGTTCGGAAGTTTTCGAGCAGTTACCATTTTAGCCTGTTCTTTTCTCGGGTTTGGCTCTGTCTGGCTTGGAAGCTGGCCAAATGGTCGACTAGATGCTAGCATGCTCGAGATGTTGTTCACGATTTGCTCAATCCGTTGTCCAGATGCTATTTGTTCTTGATTGAGAAGAGCTTGAGCCTTGAACTGACTGTCATGATCATCGAGTCTTGTGATGATCTGGCTGAGCTTTTTATCCAGGTCACTGACATTATTATCTCTTTGATGCTGCTGTCCTGGATAAGTATTGTTAAGATATTGATTCTGGCGATTGCCAGGAGCAGTTCCATAATTACCCGGATTGCGATGCGGTGGCTGGTAGACACCTGCCGGCGGATGGTTAGGCTTCTGGTCCTGAGCTTGACCAGCCGGGCGGTTATTCTGGTTCTGGTTATGATTGGTGCCAGTATTATAGGGAGGTCTGTCTTGATAGTTCCCTTGCTGTCTGAAGTTACAATAACCAGCATAACCATTCTGATTATTAACGAAGCCTTGTTGGATGAAATTTACCTCTTCGGCAGACCAGACTTCTGCCTTACCAAAATTCTGACAACGGCTTCCGTTATGTGTGCAAGCTCCACACCATTCGCAATCGGCAACATAGACAGAAGCTGCCGGTGGCTTGATTGGTGTGGTAGACTTCTTCAAATGCTTCTCTACCTCTGCCTTGATAGCTGCTTCGAAATCTAGCTTGCTCCTCGATCCTTCATATTGTCGCTCCCAGTTCCTTGACTTGGAGGCACAGTTTGCGAAGTGCAGAAGAGCAGCTTCAGGGGTGAGTGTAGTGCAATCCCCTTCAGCTAGAGAATTGACCCACTTGGCAGATTCTTCTCGAAGTCCTCGAGAGAAGATTTCAGCTAACTGTCTCTGCTCGAATCCATGATGAGGGCAGGTGTAGAGAAGTTCTTGGAATCGATTCCAAGTATCATATAAACTTTCTCCTTCTTTTTGGGAGAATCTGGCGATGCTGTCCTTGATGGCGGTTGTTCTGGCCGGAGGGAAGTATTCTTCAACAAAGTCCTGAGCAGAGTATCCCAGTTAGTGTAGTAGCCAGGTGGTTTGCCAGTAAGCCACCTCTTAGCAGCGCCTTTCAAAGAGAACGGGAACGCCCTCAGACAAAGAGTGTTTTTGTCGAGGTTTCCGTTTTTAAAAGTATTGCAGAGATCAAGGAAGTCTGCAAGATGAGTGCACGGATTGTCTAGGGGCCTGCCTTCAAACTGTAAATCCCTAGAGATCATAGTCAAGAATGGAATCTTGATCTCATAGTCAGGATCTCCTTCAATGCGCGGAACGGCAATGGCAGATCGAACGCTAGTCGCGCTCGGCTTGTTATAGTCTGCTAGACTCTTCTGTGCAGGTGGGGGTGGCGGTGGTTGAGCGCCGTCTGGTGGTGGTATGTGTACTCGATCGTCCATTGTAGGAGATGGAGGTGGTGAAAGTGATGCGGTGTATGAAGCGGATGAAGAGTGCGGTGAAGATGGAGATGAGGAACTCTCCTTCGGTTTCTCGATCTTGATCGGAGTGATGAATGGATTGGATCTGCCTTCCTTCAGAATCTGTGATCGTAGAGGTGTAGCAGAACTGCCTGGATTCCCTGCAATCTTAGCCTGTTCGGTTTGAGAGCGAGTCCAAGGACGGTGAGGCATACACCTGTAAACCTACAGATAACAAAGACAAACAAAACCAGTGTAAAATCGAAGTGGATGGACAAATGACAGATGGAAAATAGAAGAATAAATTGCCAGATCTTCTTTCAACAATCAAAAGAAGTCCCCGGCAATGGCGCCAATTTGATGGAACCGTCGTTGTGATGAGCAGGTTCGATCAAATAACTATCACGCTCAAGAGCTAGGATAGATCGTATTCCACGGGCCTTCAATTGATTGGCTACTTCAGAACTAACAAATTACTCAAGGAAAAAACACGTAGTGCGTGGTGTGAGTTCCACGACTTCTAATTCTAAGGAATGCAGAAAAATTAAAACAAATTAAGCTAAAGCAGATTGAGAATTAGGGTTTGGAAACAAGAATGACAGACGAACTTAGACTTTGAATCCCCCTTCGTTCCCCAGAGCATTGGCAATCAACAGATCAGCGGATTTCGATTCTTATTCAATCAATTACTAAGACATCACCATTACTCCTTACCCTTAGGTTTAAGACCGGCGAACGTTCGCTCTATCCGTTCTAACTACCAAGATTAACTAGCCGCCCGGGTACGGTCGCCTCTCGCAACGACTTAATTAATTGGTGTAATTACTAGTGATTAATGAGTTACTCTTGCAGTGAATTAACCCTAACCGGTTCCTACGAAAGGCACACTCCAATTATAAGGTTAATTGTTCAATTCGATGTTCTAAAGTAAGGCGAGCGTTCGCTTCTATCCTTAGCTTAACAAGAATCTAATCTAGGTGATCAATCCAGACAAGAAACATAAACAAGGAAGAACAAATCAAACATGAAAAAGAACTGATTGAATTTCGAATCTAATCACCGCCGATCCGTGACCGCTTTAAAGCCCTGGGTCACTTAGAGTTCATCTAGTCTAAGCTCTAACGAGTTTAGCTACTCATGATCATTACAAAAGACACAAAGACAAGGAAAGAGTTCATCATTCAGAGGAAGAACAGAAAAGGATCTGAAAAACCTAATTCAGACGACTTTGACAGACTCCGATCTTCGGTAAGTTGCACTCCTAGCTCCGGTTCTCCGAGATGGAAGGGATGGCGTCATGATCTCTATCCGGCTCTTCGAACTCCAACTCTTCGCTCCCGAACTTCAGAGAAATCTGATCTCCAAAAGTTGTGTTTCTCGAATTATGAATTGTATGTTCTCTCAAAAGTTCCTCCCCTTTTTCTTAGGCCGCCGGATTAAGTATAAATACTTAACCCTAGTTGGGCCGGGCTGAGCTGATATTTTCGCCGAAACCATAGGGATAGTTTCGGCGAAAATTCTTGTGTAAATGGCCATGATTTATCTGCCTTGCATTTTCGATCCGAAGAGCTTAATGGTTTTGCCGAAACTGTGAGGTCATTTTCGCCGAAACTGTGAGTGTGAATGGCAGATTTTCGATTTGACTTTGATTGGCTCCTTTGATCGATTCCGGTTCAGTTCCTCGATGTTCCTATGCCTTAGACATGTCCATGGTTACTTTATTTGACGGCAAAAACCTGTGCTTATGCAAAAACACTAGAAAACCATCAAATAGACCCGAAAAGGGCCAAGGTAACAAAAATGGCACGAGATAGGGCAATTGATTGAATATTCGTTATTCTACCCTAAAAACAATGTCTTAAGCAAAGAAATGTCGCTTAAATGAGGCTGATAATCACGTCAAATCGAGTGTCATCAAGTACAAATAGTAGCTTGGTTTTAGATCATAACTACCCTTTCGCGAATCCAGAACACAAATTGTTTTTAGATTCATTTCGCACGATTTCACCTATCACTGCTATTGTTTTGAATATGTATGATCAGGTGGGAGTTTCATTGAAATCGACATATGATTTCTTCGCAAACTGTAGTGGTGGGAGAGATAAAGTGGGATGCACCCTCGTGATTTACAGAATTATCGTGACTTTGTTCGCCATAATCCGTTGAAAGATGGTGATGAGAAGTGGTTATATGAGTATTTCTTATATGTGAAGGCCAAAGATCCTACCTTATTTTACAAGATCAAGATGTATATTAATTGTCAGGTCGGGAGTATTTTTTGGGCAGATGCAAAAAAATTATCACTCTTTCAATGATTCCATTTCATTCAGCACAACCTATAAAATGAATGACCAGTTTCACCTTTTAGGTGTGTTATGTATGTATTCATATCTATTGTGATGCTTTTAGTCATATTTTCATGTACGATTCTTCTATTTTTAATTTTAGGGCACTAGATGTCCCATACATTTGAATTTGGTACAACAGTAATCTTATATGTTTTACATTCCCCATATTTTTTAGGATTATTTGTTGGTTTCAATCATCATCGGATGTTAATCGTACTAGGTCCTGCACTCTTATATGAGGAGACCACTCAGAGTTTCGAATGACTTTTTGAAACCTTATTGGAATGCATGAGAGGAAACCACCCTCGTTCCATATTCAATGATTAGTGTTCTGCAATTGCAGTTGACATCAGATCGAAATTTCCTGGTACGTTTTATGGTTTATGTTCTTTCCATATTTGGGAAAATGCATCACGTAAAATGTGTACAGAATTGGCTACCAAAGTATTTCAAAATGGTCTCAGTGAAGCAATGTATGGGGCATTCACTAAAGAATAGTTCCATTTTCCTTAGAATCGGATGATTGAGTCTACATTTACACGTGAAGGATCTGAGATTCATTCATGGTTGGTAGACATCTATATATACCATGAGCAGTGGTCCTCTACACAAACAATAAATTTACATGTGGAATGCGTAGCTCACAATTGAGTGAATCTTTGAATAGCACCTTGCATGCTTACTTAGACACGAAGAACAATCTTCCCACATTTTTTTGGAGAATTCTTTAGAATGCTCGAGAATAAGAGATATGATGAACTACAATTAGATTTTAATGCATTTCACAACAAACCAACTGTATTCAATCCCTGATTAAGGTTGGTCGTCCAAGCACCAAAAGTTAGTTTTTAGTTGTTGAACATTAAGGAGTGGTTTTCTAGGACTCAGTTTGAACCGTCTACAGATGAAAAATCTAAGATGTGATGAAGAATTGGTTAAGAATGTAGTGGATGCTTATTCAAACTTGTTAAACATGTGACAAGTTAGGGATATTGGTAAGGAGGCCGAGGATATGGGTTTTCAATATCTAGCGGTATATTTCTTTTTTGTATAATTTAACAAGGCACTTAGACCCTGCATGTAAATGAGGTTTTTAATAAATTTGGGGGGTTGGTTACCTAAATCATCACTGGACTTTGAGCAAATAACCCGTCAGTCACTGAACTCGGAAAATTTTCCTAGCCATCACTAGACTTCAACCTATTATCCTAACAATCACTACCGTCTACGGACATCCAAAATTCCATTCATCCTCATACTTGGAGCTGCCACGTAGGTCACCACGTCATCTAAAAGCCACATAAGCAACCCAAACCTAAACCCAAACCCTATTACTCAACCCAATTACCCACCTTCTCTCAATTTTCTAGAACCAGTCTCACATCCTCTCTTCTCTCAATTACCCACTAGAGCACCGCCGACCATCCCCACCAGACCACCGGCGGCCATCCCCACCAAACCACCAACGAACATCCCCACCAGACCACCGGCGTCCATCCCCACCAGACCACCGACGAACATCCCCACCAGACCTCACTGCCTCCGATTCTCCGATTCAGATCTAGTATCGTCAATTCCCTCCTCCATCACCTCCGATTCTCTGATTCAGATCTACTATTGTCGATTCCCTCCTCTACTCCACCGATCTGGTCGAGCTTCCTCTTCTTGACCTCTGATTCAATCCACCATCATCACAGTTTAGTGGTGAAACAGAGGAGAGAGTCGTGAACGCTCTCTTGGGGTACTGGGGAGCTAAGAAGCTGGGGAGCAAGTTCTGTGAGGTGGTGGCAGCACCGCCGCAGATCTTCACATTAGATTTCATGTGGGAGGCATTAGCCCACCCTCCTCTGTTCTTCGTCGCGAATTTGGAAATCTCAGAGAGTAGCGAAGGAGGAGAGTACAGAGTGTCGGAGATCTCCTCGAGCTCCAGCTCCTCTTCCAAAGCACAGATCTGATAGTCTTGGTGAGCAGAGAAGAGTTTTTCGTCGGTTGAGCTGATGATGGCGGTGGTGGAGGTTAAATGAGAGTTTAATTTCCCGTCGGTGGAGCTGAGGTTGGCGGCGGTGGAGGTTGAAGGAGATTTTACCGTCGGTGGAGCTGAGGACGGCGGCGGTGGACGTTGAAGGAGAGTTTCCCGTCGGTGGAGGTTGAAGGTCTTAGTGAGCAGAGAAGATTAGGAAGGAGGAGAGAGAGGAAGTGAGATTGGGTTTTGGTTTGAGTTTTGGAAATTGGGTTGGGTGTTTTGGTTACATGGGTTTAGTTGATTGGGCAAAAAATTTGCCACCTAAGCTAACTTGTGTGACGTGGAATCCCAGATGGCATGGCCACATAAGCTGACTAACGAATTTTGGATGTCCGTAGACGGTAGTGACTGCTAGGATAATGGGTGGAAGTCCAGTGATGGCTATGAAATTTTTCTGAGTTCAGTGACTGGCGGGTTATTTGCTCAAAATTCAGTGATGATTTTGGTAACCAACCCGATTTTGGGGTCACAGATTTAGAGCAAGAGATAATCGAGGTTTTTGGAACGTCCCTTGTTTCTCTATTCTGCAGTAAATATGGATATAAGTAGTTGAAATTTCAATCTCATAGAAGAATAATTACGACACAGTCGATTGGCTAAATCCTTAAATGATTGTCGGCCGAGTTCGTCAATTAACTAGAGCTCTCATTCTCCATCCTCTTATTACCAAATACCTTGATTATTTTGTCATAACCTCTTCTTCCCCCCCAAAAAAACCAAAATCATAGTCTTCAGATCTGGAATTTTATTGGCAAAAACTCAAATTGCATCGAACATAGGAATTTCCATCAAAGACGCTTGGAATGTCGTAAGATTAGAATTAAGCGCATGTGATAGCCTTATGTTGAAAGAATAAATGACGTTAGTAGAATTACAACCAACTTCTCTCTTATTCTTAGTCTCTATTGAGCTCATTTTTTAAATTTCATCAAAGATCATTTGCGACGGCAGTAGTAGGGTGGAGGTGGAAGGGCAAATGGGAGAGATGGAGGGGTAGAGATTTTTTAAATTTCATTCTTGATTAACTAATATTATTTAGTTTAAAATAATTAAAATAAAATGAAGTTCCACATCAAATGACATCTTGTATATTTTCACAACAATCTAACACCGTCATGCCACACATACAGCTGAATAGTGGAATTTTACGACATGATATATTTTGAAACTATAAAATAGGTGGTTACGGCAACTATATTACGTATAAGATGTTTATGTATTAGTAATACCGCAATAATGGTGATATTAGAAGGTATTAAGCCTAAATAGTGTTGGGGTGTACTTAGAAATTCACTTAAGTGCGGTTCAAAAATGAACATAAATCATAAATAATTATTTTATTTTTTCTCCATATTTTATAGTATTTCTTAATGAGTTTTCATATATTAAAGCATTGCAACAAAATCTTTATCTAAATTGCTAACGAAATATTTCTAGCAATAGATCACCAAAATTTTATTTAATAAGTCATCTCTTATTCAATTGTGAAACTCATTCTTGATGTAGCTTACTGTAGAAAAAACCTATTTAACACTTGTCATGGTAACTTTTTCTTTGCAAGCTAGCTCGGTCGATGGCTATCATATAAAGGAAATAGGTTGAGATGATACAGGTAATCGGAGTTTCAGACCGAAGTAGAGCTGGGATGTCCAGGACATATACCCAAAGTTGAATAGTTTTGAAGCCCTAATGACACTAGAAATATCGTGTTTATAATCTCTAATTAAGCGACATTCCATTGTCTGAAACACGATTTTCGGGTAGTTTAGTGGATTTTCATTCATTAACTATATTTCCTACTCAATTGGTTACTTTGGCCCATTTCGGGTCTATTTGATGTGTTTTCTAGTGTTTGTGTTAGTACACAGGTATCAGCAGAGAATAAGTAGCTATCGGGAGTGTTCGGGATGCGATGGAACCTCAAGAAGTGACCCGGGATCAGCAGAGAAGTCAGACGATCGAGAACCACCAACACAACCACTTTTAAAGAAACAATTTGGTGAAAACTTCCAGAGTTTTCGCCGAAAACTTAGTGAAGAATCCAAAGAAGAAGTTGGCGTAGGATTTCCAAAAAATATTTCAAAGAACATTTCGGTGAAAAGTTTCAACCTTTTCGTCGAAAACTTCATGAAGAAGCTGGAACAAATTTTGGCGTGGCAAGTATCAAAATATTTTACAAAGAAGTTTTTGCCAAAACTTCCTAAGTTTTCGGCGAAAACTCTGGCCTATTTCGGGTCAGATTTGGAGAACTACCTATATAAGCAGTCCTTCACCCCCAATTGAGAGAGACTTCATTTTTCAGACTTCCATAGCAATAGGAGAGAGTTTAAAGCTTGTTCTGGAGTTCTTGGAGAGATTCTGACACAGTCCTTCCATCCCGTAGTTGCTCGGAGCTAGGAGTTGACGAGTTTTCTGAGTTCGAAGCTGCACAGAGTCATCATAATTAGGTTTTAAAGTCTTCCTCTGTTCTCCCTTTTTAAGATGAAGTCCATTGTTATTTTTTATTCTCTGAACTTGAATATGAGTAGCTAAACTTGTTAAGGTTAGATTAGATGATCCCTAAGTGACCATGGGCTTTAAAGCGGTCACGGATCGACGGTAATTAGATTCTAATTCAATCAGTTTCTTATTCATAATTGATTTGTTCTTAATTTGTGTTTCTTTTCTAGCTTGATCACCTAGATTAGTTTCCCGTTCAAATAAGGATCGTTGGCGAACGTCCGCCTTGTTTTAGAACTTCAAATGAATTAATTAACCTATTCAATGGAATCATGCCTCTCGTAGGAACCATTTAGGATTAACCCGTTTCAAGAACATCTCATTAAAATCAATCAGGTGCACCAATTAGTTATCCGTTGTAGAGTGAACGCATGAATGGTTAATTAATCATGGTAGCTAGTTCGATAGAGCGAATGTTCGCGGACTTAGACCTAAGGAGTTGTGACGGTGTATAAGAATTGAATGAATTAGGATTGAAAGTCGTCGGTTTTGTGATCGCCAGTGCCTTGGTAATCTTAGGGGGATTCGAGTCTAAGCTTTCGTCTGTCAATCGTTTCAAAACCCAATCAATCAATTTGTCTTTCAATTCAATTTCATTTCCTTGCATATTAGTTTTAGAAAGCCGTGGAACTCACACCACACAACTTGCTTTAAACCTGAATTTTTGCTTGCTCCTTTGAGTAAACAGTTAGAAGAACCCCCTGGAATACGATCTATCCTACTTTAGTGGGATAGTATTTGATACCCTAGTTTACACGTTATCAAGCACACATGTTCTGCTCTCCTGCATCCATTCTACTACTTCAGGATTAGCTGTAATCGAGAGACTATGTAAGGTTGATGGCTCCAAGCGAATTTCATCTATTTCTCTGAGAGGAACATGAGCACAAAGAGGTTTGACATGTTCTTGATTTCCTAAACATCAAATAATTCCAAGTGTTGCCATGCTTTTTGGGTGACGCCGATTATGGCTCCTTTGTGGGTGAGCTTCTGACCCAGGCACCTGCCACCAGGTATAGGGGGTTGATGGTGCCAGATCCTTCCTTTTAGGTGATTCTCAGACAATTTCTAACTCTAGAGCTCATAAATGTGTGGTTAGTATTGAGAGCGTGTGATGAAGCTTGGGAGGGGGGAAAAGAGGGAGATTAGTTGTTGGAGCTCTTAAAGGCCTTTAGCTGAGGTAGCTATTCCGCTGCTTGGATACTAAAGGTTTTAAAGTTGTACCAATACAAGAAACTCTTAGTTTAACAGCACCGAATTAACAGTGGCCTTCTATTGGTCGCTGTTAAATTGCTAAAGTCACGGAAATTTAACAGCGGTTACTTGGTCGCTGTTAAATTAGAGCCACTATTAAAATAAAGCGATCCGATTGGCTAAAACCCCTAGATGCGGATAAAACTAACTTTAATCTCGACCGTTGATTTAATCATGGTCCGCTGCAGCTGTCGATTTAATAGAAACCCTAACTCTACTCTGTTCTATTCATAGTCGCCGCCGTCTCCATTCGCCCGAGCTTTCCTTCTTCTTCTCCACTTTTCTTTTTCTTCTCCATCTATCTTCTTCTTCTTCTTCTTCTTCTTCGTCGATCTTGATCTTCTTCTTATCCGTCAATATTCTTCTTCTCTATCGAGAAGAAATAGTTAGGAAGGAGCTAGAGAAGGAGTAGTGGTGACGAAGAAGAAGTGGCCAGGAAACCAAAGCCGAGGGAGCAACAACATCTCACAGCCTTTGGAAGCCAATGAACTAACTCCTCCGTCAAGATCCACCACCGAACCTCCACCGTCGAAACATCTCATCCAAATCTGCCTCCATCAAACTCCTCCAGATCCAAATCTCGAAATCTGCTGAATCTACCTCCATCAAACTTCTCTAGATCCAAATCTCAAAATCCGTTGGATCTACCTCCATCAAGCTCCTCTCGTATGATTGACGAGGATGGCATCAGTTAGATCAACGAGAGAAGAAAAGAAGATGGCTAGAGTGGGGTTTGTTTATTGGGTTTCGTCGGAGTTCTGGCTCTATCGCCAGAGCTCTAACTATTAATTTTCATCGACGAATGATGAACGTTGTAACGCGTGCAGTCAAATAACTACTGAGCTGGAAGCTAAGCAGATTGTATTGCACAGGCCTCTTCTACTTGCTTACTCAAATGTGTTAGCAATTTTATTCAGGATTAAACAATTTGCGCGTGGTGTTGGTTCAACGACTTCTATACTAGAATGCAAGAAAATTGAAATGAAATTAAAATGCAGAATGATTGGATGTTTGACTTAGACAGACGATAGACAGGCTTAGATTTCGAATCCCCCTTAGATCACCAGAGCATTGGCGATCAACAGACCAACGGTTTTCAATTCTAATTCATTCAGTTCATAGACACCACCATAACTCCTTACCCTTAGGTTTAAGACTGGCGAACGTTCGCTCTATCCGATCTAACTGGCAAGATTAATCAGTCGCCCGAGTACCGTCGCTTCTTTTGATGAAAAAACTAACTGGTGCAATTACTAGTGATTCATGAGTTACTCTTGAAGCGGATTAACCCTAACTGGTTCTTACGAAAGGCACACTCCAATGAATAGGTTAATTGGTTGAATTGATGTTCTAAAGTGAGGCGAACATTCGCTACTATCCTCAACTTAACAAGAATCTAATCTAGGTGGCCAAACCAGACAAGAAACACGAAGAATAAAGAACAAATCAAACATGAAGGAGAAACTGAATGAAGTTCGAATTTAATCAACCGCCGATCCGTGACCGATTTAAAGCCCCTGGTCACTTAAATGAGGCTAATATTTCGCTATTCTGCCCTAAAAATCATGTCTTAAGCCAAGAAATGTTGCTTAAATGAGGCTGATAATCACGTCAAATCGAGTGTCATCAAATACCCCACACTTAAGCTTTTGCTTGTCCTCAAGCAAACTGAATAGAAAATGCTCAAGTTCACAAATGATAAGATCGGTAAAATTGAAGTTCAAGCATACACAATGAATTATTAGGCAGCTACTTCTAGAACAAGAAACCTAACATGCATACTGATCAGCCAAACAACCTGGTCTCACTAAAAACTACACACGACAAGAAGTAGTTACCAATCATGCACGAATTTGACTTGACCGACTAGACTCCTCACACAGAAAGTATTTAGTCCAAGGGAAACTCTCATTCTCTGTGTTTAGGGACGTGTTTCTGCTCTCAATCATTTTTTGTTACTGAATTTTGTCATAGGTTTGCAATTCGACCACATCTCCACCACTGTGACAACACGAGGAACTAGTCAAGAAGGACTTCCCTGCTTAGGACTGTAATGAATTCTACACTACAAAGGTTTATAATGAGATGGATAATGGGAATGTATGATGATGGCTTTGGTGCGGTGGAGCTTTCGACAAACTTCCCTCGAATCTAGCCTATGGCTTCCCACCGTTTAACCAAACACGAGTGTAATAGTGTACGCTCGTCCTATTATACCCTCAAGCAACCTAGCACTTTAATTTGCATAATTTTTTTCTTCTTATATATATTTTTTTCTCTTACATTTTCTTTTGACTTCGTTCTTCCATATGTAGGGAGAAGAATGTTATTGAACTAAACTATAAACTTGAAACTTTGAACTTTTCTATTTTTTCAAATTTTCTTTCTTTTCTGCTTCTCTTTTTTATTTTCTTTATGCCGATTTTCTTTTAGTTGCTAGAGGGGTTTACACGTCTGGATGTAATAGCTAAGACCACCTGTTTAATGACTATAGGCAGGTTACCACAAACCAACTTCCGGTAGGCTAATCTAGAACTACGACCATAGGGGATCAACGGGAATGAAAGAATGGGGATTGGCTGTAATGTATATCGAACCGAAAGAACAGGCCAAGCTCAAGGGTTTAAACCTAGAGATTTAATGGCATGTAGGCTATCTGGCTTAGTAGCTGAATCTAGGTGCCCCTGTCATTCTAGAACTCGTGTCATTGTGTGGTCTCGAATAGGTCTCATGCCAATTCTAACTCATTCAAGAAAATATAAAACCACTCAAAACGAATTAGAATTGTAAGTTATGTGTAATGGATCAAAAGCTCACAGTTGGTTCGCTAGTTAGATTCGGTCATTGTCATGCAATCAAAGCAACAAACTACAAGTGTGATTTTAAAAATCTGTTATGACCAGGCAATTTAGCATCAAAGTATACAAGTTGGTTCTCAGGTTCTAGGTTAAGCAGTCTAAGCATCATTATGACAAATTGAACAACTATTTAACGTAAAAAATCAAGAACCAAGCAATTTTAATGCTAGAGGAATTGGAAAGGCATCACGGAACACAAAAATCATAAAAATGGGCAATCAAGTTCATGCAAGGTTCTCTAACACCCTACCCTACACTTAGACCGTTCTGTGTCCTCACAGGACAAAAATTAGAGTGAGAGTTACGGGGAACCTGGAGACAGGTGGTTGGTGTAGCGGATGGGTCCGGATAGCGTGACTTAGAGCGGAGCAGATCAGCTATCGAAAGAGACCTACAAAACAAAAATAATCAAAAGATCAAAAGAAAACCGGGACAAGTGTCCCGGATCCACACATAAAAAAAGGTTGGATCGAAACCCGAAAAGAAGAAAGGAAACAAAGGAAAAGGATGGAAACGACCTTATCACTGTCCCTCAGGTGGAGGTGGAGGTGGTAAAGGGGAAACGCCAAGTCGTTGCTCAATCTACTGTCGCCTTGCGAGCTCAGCCTTGTGTCTAGTGTCCTGGTCGATCATGAACTGTTGTAGAATGGCCCATCTCGCATTTTGCGCCTCCTCGTGCTCTACCTGATTCCTTTGCCATTGGTGAGCGCCAGAGGAGTAGTCTAGCTGCCATTGCTCAATGCGGGCCAGTCTCTCCAAACTCGTCGGGTATCTGTGGCTGAGGCGGAGGAAGTAACACCATCACGGGGGCATGGGTTACCGGGGCTGCAACTAGTGGTGGAGGTGTCTTCTTTGGCCGGCGGGGCAACAGTCGGTAATCGTCTATACTGCCCGAAAGGTCGAGGCCTCGTGCTATGGCGAGCTCATCACCTATGTGCTCAATCTGGATGCGAGGAATGGCAGGGCCCCATTTTTCACCGATCTGGAGGTTGTCAATCAGACAGGAAATGAAAGGACCGCCAAGAAGTTCAGAGGGAAGTTTCTTGGTGGTTGTGCGTTTGTGGAAGAATCTTGCAAGCCACCATCCGGGGTGAAGACGTTCCTCCTCCTCTATAGCACGGAATAGTACGAGCTCATCCAGGGAGATATGGTGACGGCCCGTCTTGCATGGGGTTGATGATAGGCTTGACCTCGGGTTGACTAGAGATGAAGTTCCATATTTCGGGATAAGGTTCATGTGTGATGGAGTAGACGTCTGAGAACCCAAGGGCGGCGTCCTGGACAACGGCATGGGGGTCGAGTAGGTGGGCGAACTCGTGGATGGTCTTCTCATATCGAACACCACCGAGGCGGAAGGAAACAAACCTCTGACGGCTGTTGGGTATTGGTGTGTGGCGCTCAAATGAACTCCAGAACTCTTGAAGGGCGACCAGAGGATAGGGGGAGCCGAAGGTGGTCAAAGATCGCAAGCCGGTTTGTTCAAGTACGTGGTTGACGTTAGAGTGCCAATCCGGATTGTGGTTCTTGAGACTGTCTAAGGAGAGAGCTGCCACCTTCGACGGAGGGATGTCCTTGATTTTCATGTAGACCTCCAGGTGGTGCGGGGGAAGGGCAGCGATGAATGGGTGTAGGGCCCCGGTGGTGGTGGCCGGAGCACCCGAGGTAGGGATCACTGGGGTCGGTGCGTCGAGTGGAATGAAGGTTGGCGTCACTAGTACTGGGGCATAGGGTACGGGTGGTTGAGAGGATTGGGCCTTGTCTAGTTGAGCCTTGGATCGTTTCTCTCTATCTGCAGCAGTGGTCTTAAAGCGCTTGGGATTCCTGCAATACGAAACTCAGAGCAGACCAGAATGAGATGATAAGAACCCTACCCCACACTTAGTTCGAAACCTTGGTCCAAGAAGGACGAAATGGACAAGTGGGGGCAAGCAAATAAGTCAAGAGATCACAATGGATGAACATAGCAGAAAAGACACAGCTAGCATGCAGGGGAAAATACGACATTCAATCACCAAGTATGAGAAAATGACGCAATTCGATGGATGGCAAAGCAGAAGACAAGTTATTAGCACAAGTTCATTGAAAATCATCCACAAGGGAAATATAGATCAACGGGATTCCAAGAGTTGAGCAAGAAACACCGAAACAGCTGACACGTAAATCAAGGTAAACCAAGAAGTCAACCGAAGTCAAACTTGACAAAATCCGAAATTCAACACGTCAAAAGATTCAAAATTGAGTGCTGAACAACTAACCGTGAAGACAAGCCTCGAGAAGACGGTTGGAAATCAGAGAAATTGACCAAATGCTTGAAAACTTGTTTCGGGTGGAACCAGAGCTACAGGGCTCCGATTCGGAAGATCTAGGTTGCAAACAACTTAGGAGGGCAAAGGACCTTGAGCGGCGGCGAGGGAAGGGCGAACTGGCGGTGGCGGAATGGAAAACGAGAGTCGACGGAAATTATTTGGGGGTTTTCGGCAGCTTTCGCGAAAAAGAAAGAGTGAGAGGGGCTTTTAAATCAGGAGGGCAAGCTCAACTTTTTCGGCGAAAAGCTAAAGAATTTTTGGTGAAAATTCCCCTTGAAAACAAAACGACATCGGTTTGAAACATGTAGTTCTCGCCACGAAGTCAAAGTTGTCGGCGAGAAGATTTTCGAAAAACAAGACAGGAGAATCTGGGGGGTTTTAAAGCCAAAGTTTTTGGCGAAAACTCGTTTGAAAAACGGGTTTGAACAGTTTTTTTCAAAGTGTTTAACAAAACTGACTCCAGCCGTGGGTTGCCTCCCACAAAGCGCTCTTGTTTAACGTCTGTGAGCTGGACGATACCTGGATCAGAGTTACTGGGTTGACGCGAAGTAGTGCACGTCGACGAGGGAGACAGCTAATCCCTGTAGGTATTTCTTGAGTCTATGGCCATTGACCATAAATGGCTCTTGACCGTGGCCTTTAATTTGGACGCTTCCAAGGGACGTCTGCCGAACCACGGTGTAGGGGCCGGACCATCGGGATTTCAGCTTACCCGGGAAGAGCTTCACGCGAGAATTGTATAAAAGGACTTCATCTCCGGGGTAGAATTGCTTGACCCTCTTCAACTGAGCGTCATGGGTTCTCTTGGTGCGTTCTTTATAGAGTTTCGTGCTCTCGTACGCAGGGAGACGATGCTCCTCAAGCTCAGCAATCTAATCGTGGCGCATATTCTCTGCTACTGCATATTTCATATTTAACTCTTTAGTAGCCCAGAACGCCTTGTGCTCAAGCTCAACCAGTAAATGGCATGCTTTGCCATAAACTAGTTGATACGGTGAGGTCCGATGGGAGTCTTGTAGGCAGTTCGATATGCCCATAAGGCATCATTGAGCTTAGATGACCAGTCCTTGCGAGACCAGCCAACTGTCCTATCAAGAATCCGCTTGAGCTCACGGTTTGTCACTTCCGCTTGACCGTTAGCTTGAGGGTGATAAGCTGTGGACATTTGGTGGGTGACGCCAAAACGTTTGCAAACCCGGTCGAATTGTCCGTGGAAGTGGGTACCCCTATCGCTTATGATGAAGCGTGGTGAACCAAAACGCGTGAAGAGACGTGTAAGGAACCGTCCCACCACTCTTGAATCATTGGTGGGTAAAGATTCAGCTTCAGCCCACCTAGAAACATAATCAACGGCCACAAGAATGTACTTGTTTCCGTTGGAGGGTGTGAATGGTCCCATAAAATCAATTCCCCAAACATAAAAAATTTCAACAGTTAAAGAAACAATTTGAGGCATCTCATTACGGTTAGAGATGTTACCTGATCGTTGGCATGCATCACAATGACGAGCAAAAGTGTCGTAGTCACTAAAGATAGACGACCAGTAAAATCCAGTTTTGAGTACCTTTCTTGCAGTGCGATTTTGGCCGAAGTGTCCTCCAAACTGACCTTCATGGCACTTACGTATGATGTCAGCTGCCTTAACGTAAGAGACACACATCCGGATCATCCCGTCAATTCCAATGCGGTACAAGAATGGCTCGTCCCAGAAGTAAGACTTGGCTTCTTTAATGAGCTTTTTCCGCGCATTATAATCCAATCCGGGAGGTATTATGTCGCAAGAAAGATAGTTAGCTACAGTGGCATACCAGGGCTAGTCCGGTGTTGTTGCATTACTCAGCTCTTGAGAGTGAGCAATCGCCCAAGGCTCGATGGCTATGCTGTTGACCTGTTCATAGATTTCAAGGCGCAACAACTCGTCAGGGAAAGAATAATTAATAGGAGTAGTAGTAGACTTACCTATTTGTGATTCCTCGAGTCGGGAGAGGTGATCGGCTGCTAGGTTCTCAGCTCCCTTCTTGTCCTTGATCTCTATGTTAAACTCTTGGAGAAGGAGAACCCATCGGATAAGTCTTGGCTTCGAGTCCTGCTTTGCTAGGAAATGGAGCAGAGCAGCATGGTCGGTGTAGACAATGGTATGAGAGAGGACCAGGTACTGCCTAAACTTATCGAAAGAGAAGACAATAGCTAGGAGCTCCTTTTCTGTGGTAGTGTAGTTCCTCTGAGCATCGTTAAGCGTCTTGCTAGCAAAATAAATGGGATGGAATCTATTCTCTTTTCTTTGTCCCAGAACAGCACCAACGGCAAAGTCACTTGCATCGCACATTATCTCAAATGGAAGATTCCAATCTGGTGCTGTGAGGATTGGTGCGGTGGTGAGCTTGGTTTTCATAATCTCAAAGGCTTCAAGACATGCCTTGTCAAAGACATGCCTTGTCAAAGACGAAAGGGGTGTCTTTCTCTAGAAGCTTGGTCATTGGAAGAGTGATCTTGGAGAAATCTTTGATGAATCTCCGGTAGAATCCAGCATGACCGAGGAAGCTTTGAACTGTCTTGACCGAAGTTGGCGGTGGAAGACTGGCGATGGTTTCAAGCTTGGCACGATCGACTACTATTCTGAGCTTGGAGATCCTATGGCCAAGAACAATGCCTTCGGTAACCATAAAGTGATATTTCTCCCAACTAAGAGCTAAGTTGGTTTCCTCACAGGGGGCTAGTACCTTATCCAGGTTAGCTAGGCATTTAGAAAATGAGTCTCCATAGACAGAAAAGTCGTCCATGAATACTTCTACCATTTTCTCGACTGGATCTCCGAATATAGCAAGCATGCATCTTTGAAAAGTAGCGGGAGCATTGCACAAACCAAAGGGAATACGACGATAAGCAAACGTACCAAACGGAAAGGTGAAGGTCATTTTTCTTGGTCGTCGAGCTTGATGGGGATCTGAAAGTAACCAGACATTCCATCTAAGAAACAGTAGTACTCATGGCCAGCTAACCTCTCTAGCATCTGATCAATGAACGGTAGTGGAAAGTGATCCTTCTTTGTAGCGTCATTAAGGCGTCTGTAGTCGATGTAGACTCTCCACTCGGTAATCGTGCGAGTGGGAATGAGCTCGCCTTTCTGATTAGGGATGACTGTAATCCCTCCTTTCTTTGGAACAACCTGAGTTGGACTAACCCAAGGACTGTCGGCGATAGGGTAAATGATCCAGACATCCAATAGCTTAAGGACTTCCTTCTTCACAACTTCCTGCATCAGAGGATTTAATCGGCGTTGCGGTTGTCTAACTTGCTTGAATTCGTCATCTACGACTATCCGATGGTTGCAGAAGGTTTCGGATATGCCTCTGATGTCGGCTAGTTGCCAGGCTATAGCTCGGATGTGCTTTTTTAGTAATATGATCAGTTGCTCTTTCTGTTCGGGAGATAGAGCTGAGCTGATGATGACTGGCAACTGACATTCCTTCCCCAGAAATGCATACTCTAGATGGTCGGGGAGCTCCTTTAATGCGAGTTCTGGCGGGTTCTCATATGAAGTGGTGATCCGACTTGAAGCTGGTTCTATATGGGGTGGCGCGGAAGTGGCTGAGGATGTCATCTTACGGTCGTCTAATTCGTCTTGCCATAGGCACTGCTCCTGATCTTCTAATGCGTTTTCAATTCCTGAAATCAAACACAACTCTAGTGGATCACTAGATAAGGCGTTAGTGATGAAGTTGGCCGAGGCCAACTCCATAGCATCAACAGTGTAACAATTATCATCTTAAGCTACAGAATATCTCATGCTATGCGGAAAGTAACGGTATCTTGTCCTACACTTAAGGTCAACAAGCCTTGTTTGCAATTGATATTCGCACCGGCGGTTGTTAAGAAAGGTCGACCCAAGATAAGCGTTTTGTCTAATTCACGGGTATCCAGAACAACGAAATCTGCAATAATAGTAAAAGGGCCACAGCGAACAGCTACATCTTCTATTATACCCCTAGGCAGTTTGACAGACCTATCAGCTAGCACGAGATGCAGAGTAAGCGGTTTCAGTTTTCCTAGGTTTAACTTCTCATAAAGATAAGCAGGCCTAACATTAATAGATGCACCGGAGTCAGCTAGACTATGCTCAATTTTAATATCATTTATTATGCATGGTAGTGTAAAAGGACCGGGATCAGAACACTTAACTGGAGGTGGCGGTGGCTGTCGCATAGGAGATGGGCTACCGAAGAGAGAAGCACATTCATTGGTGAGGGTGATAGAGAACGCCTCTCCGTTCTCCACCTTCTTCACGAGATCTTTGAAGAATTTTCCAAGTGGTGGTATGATCTCTACAGCTTCAGTTACTAGTATCTTGATCTCCGCATTCTTTAGAACGTTATACCACTTCTTATATTGGGTCACTACAACAAAAAGGGAAATTAGTGGCAGGCGGCGGGCCTGTCTGCGAGTAAGTTACTCGCAGACAGGAAGCGCCTGCCACTAGCTAGTGGCAGGCGGCCTGCGAGTAAGCCCAGTCTGCCACAAGCTAGTGGCAGGCGGCCTGCGAGTAAGCGCGGTCTGCCACACAAGCTAGATGGCAGGCGGCCTGCGAGTAAGCGCGGCCTGCCACTAGCTAGTGGCAGGCGGCCTGCGAGTAAGCGCGGCCTGCCACTAGCTAGTGGCAGGCGGCCGAGTGCGCGTAAGCGCGCCTGCCACTAGCTAGAGGCATAGGCGGCTTGCCACTAACTACGGCGCTCCTAACTCCTTTCTTCTCAAGTAATACCAAAAACATGGGCACTCTGTCCTCCTGACCTCACTCCTTTCTTTCTCTCTCTATCTTTCTCTCTATTTCAAATTATATGATCTAAGTCCCTTCCCACCACCGCCCCCCATCAATCACCACCTTTCTCCTTCTACTCATCTCCGCCACATTCTTCCTCCTCCCTCCCACTTCCGCCGCCGCCGTCACAGTCCCACCATCCCTCTCTTTCCCTAACCCACGCCTCCGTCAGGCCTATATTGCTCTCCAAACATGGAAACAAGACGCCATCTACTCCGATCCTTTTAACTTCACCTCCAACTGGAACGGCGCCAACGTCTGCTCCTACCCCGGCATCTTCTGTGCTCATTCCCCTTCCAACCCTACTCTCCGCGTCGTCGCCGGCATCGACCTCAATCATGCCGACATCGCCGGTTACCTCCCTCCCGAGCTCGGTCTCCTCTCAGATCTCGCTCTCTTCCACATCAACTCCAACCGCTTCTGCGGCGTCGTTCCCAAATCATTTCGTAGGCTTAAGCTCCTCCACGAGCTTGACCTCAACAACAATCGATTTTCGGTTAGTTGATGTATCTGGAACCACCATTGACAAAGGGTTTTAAGATGGGGATGAAACGATTGGGATAACTAGAAATTTAGTGACCATATAGCAATGATAAAAAAGTTAAGTGACTGCCTATAAACGCAAAGGGATGAAACAGAAAAGACCAGAAATTTAGTGACCAGATAACAATAATCAGAAAGTTAAGTGACTGCCTAGAAACAAGGGGGATGACACATGAAAAAACAGAAATTTAGTGACTAGACAGTAATAATCATAAAGTTAAGTGACTAATATTAGTGGCAGACGGCTTGCGACTAACCACGCGCCTGCGAGGAGCTTACTCGCAGACAACGCCTGCCACTTAATGGGCTTTCTCGCAGCAGCTTTACTCGCAGGCCCAAATGTGGTTAGTGGCAGGCAGCGCCTGCGAGTAAGCTCCTGTTTTAGTGGCAGGGTGCCTGCCACTAAACCATCCTTCTGTTGTAGTGGGTGTCGTGATCCTTGGCCTTGCTCATTAAAACTTTTGGAAAAGGGATCTGAGGTATATATGGTGCTAAGACAGGCTCAGGAGTTGTCTTGGGAGGAGGACACTACAAGAAAACGGATAACTAACAGTGGATTTTTATTACATCTAAGAGCGGAGAGGCCGCTGCTAGGATTTCTAACAGCGGACACGTGTCCGCTGTTAGGTTGACTAACGCGAGCTGAGCTAACAGCAGATAAGCTGACCGCCGTTAAACCTAACATCGGTTAACTTGCCGCTGTTAAGTCTAACAGCGGTTGGTATCCGCTGTTAGACTGAAGAACAGATTTAAAAAAAAATGCAGAAACCTGCATAGCAGGTTCTGCATCTTCTTCTTCTTCTTCTTCTTCCTCCAATCTTCTTCTTCTTCTTCCTCCAATCTTTTTCTTCTACTTCCTCCATTCTTCTCCTTTTTCTTCTTCTTCTTCTTCCTCCGATCTTCTCCTTCTTCTTCTTCTTCCTTTGATCTTCTTCTTCTTCTTCCTCCGAGATTCTTTCTTCTTCTGCTTCTTCTTCTACTTTCTTTTCTTCTTCTTCTTCTTCTTTCTTCAACATAGTACCTGCAATCAAACATAAAATTTAAACCCCTAATCTCATATCAAAACCCTAGATTCAACCAAAACAAGAAATTAAATGGAGATAAATAACCTCTTCGGCACATGTTCTTCTTTTGCCACCGCTGCTGGCCGGAGTCTGAGTGGATTCATCAGAGGCGGAGGAGGAGTTGAAAGAAGGAAGAAGAGGGGATTTGTTTTTGGGGAAAGAAGGAAGAAGAGGGGATTTATTTTTGGGGAAAGAAGGAAGAAGGGGGATTCTTTTGGATCTGGAAAAGAAGGAAATAGGGATTGCCAACAAATCATTGGCTAGGGATGGGCACACGGATCGCCACATAAGCAAAAACCTAACAACGGATTACCTAACAGCGGTTAAATCCACTGATAGGTTTCCCCCCAAAATTTTTGATTTCCCGCTAAGGCGGGATATTTTGGCGCCCCGTGAATTAAATGGCTAACAACGTAGATTTAACAGCGGATTGCTGACCGCTGTTAGCTAACAACGGATTTTTAAAAATCCGCTGTTAGAATTTTATTGTAACAGCGGATTTTTGTCCGCCTTTAGGACTTCGAAGTTAAAATGTCATTTTCTTGTAGTGGGAGTCGGTGCTACTTCTTCCTCTTCTGTGATATCTTCAATCTTTGTCCATATCTATGGCAGTAGCATCTGGTATCATGTCTGGTTCTGGAGCCTTCGGATCAGCTGTCTGTTTGCCACTCTTAGTGGTGATGGCTTGATCTTGTTCACTCCTAACACTGGAGTCGCCTTGAAATGCTGCTTGATTGAGGAAAGGGTTGCTAGCCAATAACCTAGTCATATTGTTCACTGCATCTTCCACTCTTTGGCTCTGAGCCATTTGTCCTTGATTGAGTGCAGCTTGAGCTTTGAATTGATTGTTGGTGAACCGCCCGGTCGTTGTTCGGACGGGTTCAGCCAAATAAAAACTACTAATGCTAAGAAAAAGCGTATAGCAGATCGTATTCCAAGGGCTTTCTATGATTGGTTACTTTAGAACTAGCAAAATACTCGAAGGAAAACACATTGTGCGTGGTGTGAGTTCCACGAATTCTGTTTCTAAGAAATGCAGAAAAATTAAAACAAATTAAACTAAAGCAGATTGGGAATTAGGGTTTGAAAACAAGAATGACAGACGAACTTAGACTTTGAATCCCCCTTCGTTCCCCAAAGCATTGGCAATCAACAGATCAGCGGATTTCGATTCTCATTCAATCAATTACTAAGACACCACCATAACTCCTTACCCTTAGGTTTAAGACCGGCGAACGTTCGCTCTATCCGTTCTAACTACCAAGATTAACTAGCCGCCCGGGTACGGTCGCCTCTCGCAACGACTTAATTAACTGGTGTAATTACTAATGATTAATGAGTTACTCTTGCAGTGAATTAATCCTAACCGGTTCCTACGAAAGGCACACTCCAATTATAAGGTTAACTGTTTAATTTGATGTTCTAAAGTAAGGCGAGCGTTCGCTTCTATCCTTAGCTTAACCAGAATCTAATCTAGGTGATCAATCCAGACAAGAAACACGAACAATGAAGAACGAATCAAACATGAAAAAGAACCGATTGAATTTCGAATCTAATCACCGCCGATCCGTGACCGCTTTAAAGCCCTGGGTCACTTAGGGTTCATCTAGTCTAAGCTCTAACGAGTTTAGCTACTCATGATTATTACAAAAGAAACAAAGATAAAGAAAGAGTTCATCATTCAAAGGAAGAACAGAAAAGAACCTGAAAAACCTAATTTAGACGACTCTGACAGACTTCGATCTTCGGTAGATTACACTCCTAGCTCCGGTTCTCCGAGATGGAAGGGATGGCGTTACGATCTCTATCCGGCTCTTCGAACTCCAACTCTTCGCTCCCGAACTTGAGAGGATTCTGATTCGACAAAGTTGTGTTTTGCGAATTATGATTGTATCTCTTATTTGGGCCGCCGGGTTAAGTATTTATACTTAACCCTAATCAGTCGGATTCTTCTTATTATTTTCGCCAAAATTCTTAAGGAATTTTCGGCGAAAATTCCTTTGTGAATGGGAGTGCTTTCTCTGCCTTGTATTTTCGGTCCGAAGAGCACAATGTTTTCGCCGAATTCATTCTTCACTTGGCACCCGTTGATTTGCACTATCATTTTCGCCGAAGACATAAGCTCATTTTCGCCGAAGGTGCAAGTGTGAATGGGCAGATTTTCGGTTTGACTTGATCGGCTCCTTGGATCGATTCCGGTTTGATTCCTCGAGGTTCCAATGCCTTAGACACGTCCATGGCTACTCTATTCGACGGCAAAAACCTGTGCTAACATAAAAACACTAGAAAATCATCAAATAGACCCGAAACGGGCCAAGGTAACACAAATGGCACGAGATAGGGCAATTGATTGAATATTCGTTATTCTACCCTAAAAACCATGTCTTAAGCAAAGAAATGTCGCTTAAATGAGACTGATAATCACGTCAAATCGAGTGTCATCAAATACCCCACACTTAAGCTTTTGCTTGTCCTCAAGCAAACTGAATAGAAATGCTCATGTTCATAAATGATAAGATCGATTAAATTGGAGCTCAATCAGACACAATGAATTATTAGACAGATCGATCCTAGAACAAGAAACCTAACATGCATACAGATCAGCCAAATTACCTGGTCTCACTAATAAACTGCACACGACAAGTAATTAGCAACCAATTATGCACGAATTTGACCTGACCGACCAGACTCCTCACACAGGATATATATAGTACAATGGGAACTCTCACTCTCTGTGTTTAAGGACGTGTTTCTGCTCTTGATCATTTTCTGTTACCGAATTATGTCATAAGTTTGCATTTCGATCACATCTCCACCACTGTGACAACACGAGTATCTAGTCAAGAAGGACTTCCCTGCTAGGACCGTAATGAATACTACACTACTCGGGTTTATAATGAGATGGATGATGGGAATGAATGATGATGGCTTTGTGCGGTGTAGCTTTCGACTAACTTCCCTCGAATCTAATCTATGGCTTCCTACCGTCTAACCAAACACGAGTGGAATGATGAACGCTCGTCCTATGATACCCTCAAGCAACCTAGCACTTATTCTTTTTCTTTTCATGTTTTTTTTTCTTTTGAACATTTTCTTTTGACTTCGTTCTTCCATTTGTAGGGAGAAGAACGTTTTATTGAACAACACTTTGAAACTTTTCTTACTTTATTCTGAATTTTCTGCTTCTCCTTTTTTCTGAAGCTTGCTTCTTTTCTTACTTTACTTTTTTGATTTTTTCTTTTGTGCCGATTTTTTTTTTAGTTGCTAGAGGGGTTTACACGTCTGGACATATTAGCTAAGACCACCTGTTTAATGGCTATAGGAAGGTTACCACAAACCGACTTCCGGTAGGTCAATTTAGAACTACAACCACAGGGGATCAATGGGGAATGAAAGAAATGGGAAATGGCTGTAATGTATTATCGAACGAAAGAACAGGCCAAGCTCAAGGGTCTAAACCTAGTGGATTTATCGTTTGGTAGGCTATCTGGCTTAGTAGCTAAATCTAGGTGCCCCTATCCTTCTAGAACTCGTGTCATCGTGTGGTCTCGAGTATGTCTCATGCAAATTCTAACTCATTCAAGTAAACAGAAAACCAGTCAGAAAGAATTAAAATTGCAAGTTACGTGCAATGGATCAAAAGCTCACAGTTGGTTTGCTAGTCGGATTTGGTCATTTTCATGCAATCAAGGCTACGAACTACAAGTGTGATTTTAAAATTCTGTTCTGACCAGGCAATTTAGCATCAAAGTATACAAGTTGGTTCTCAAGTTCTAGGTTAAGCAGTCTAAGCATCATTATGAAGGGTTGAACAACAACTTAACATCAAAAATCAAGAACTGAGCCATTCTAATGCTAGAGAGACTGGAATGGAATCACGAGGCACACATAAAACATAATCAAGGGCAATCAAGTTCATGCAAGGTTCTCTAGCATCCTACCCCACACTTAAATCAGACTGTGTCCTCACAGTGAAGGGACTAGAGTTCAGAGTGAAGTAGAAGAACCTGGATCGAGATGATTGGCGTAGTGGATGAGCACGGATCCTCAGAGCGGAGGGAATCTACCCAAGCGAAGCAAAGGGAATCTCCCTAATGCCTACAAAACAAAAACAAATGAAACATAAAAAGGAAACCGGGACAAGTGTCCCGGTTCCACACAGAAAAAAGTTGGATCAAAATCCGAAAATAATAAATAAAAAGAAGACACCAGAAAAGGAATACAACCAGATCACTGCTGGTCCGGTGAGCCGAGAGGTGGAAAGTGGAGAAATTCGCCGAGCTGGCGTTGCCACGCCATCTGTGCCTCATATCGCCGGTCGGCGCGGCGCATATGTTGCTACATAATAGTCCACCGCGCCTCTTGAGTGGCGTTGTCGGTGATGCGCCACTCCTGAAGTCGCTCGTACAACTCACCCACGTCCGCTGGGTGCGGTCGGTGCTGAGGGTGAGACGCCGAGTATGGATCTGGAATGTGCGGCGGCGACTGGTGATCATACCCTGCCTGATGATGTGGCGAGGGTATATAATCTTGGAATTCTGGTGGCGGCTATGGCTGCTGCTCCTCAGCAGCATCTTCTGCCTCCGACTCGACCACATGCTGGAGTGGAGGATCAACTGCTACATGGGGACTGAGGTCGAGTTCTAAGTCGTACTCAACCGCCAAATCTCCTCCAACGGTCCTAACTGGATGTCGTGGAATGTGCGGGCCATATTCATGGCTGATGCCGAAGGAGAGGATGAGCTGTCCTATGAAGTTGCCCCCAAGAGTTTGCGGGGTAGCGTTCTTCCCTTGGTCTTCTGGCGGAAGATGCGAGCCAGTACCCAACCGGGGTGGAGAGGGTAGCTCTCTTGGATGGCTCGGAGAAGCATGAGCTCCTCCTTAAGGATATGGTGGCGATCCTTGTCTCGAACATATAAAAGCGACCTCCGCCAAACCGTATGAATAAACTTATAGAGCGGGTGAGAGAGAGACTTAACTGAGTTGCTCACCCCGAGGCGATCGCTAGGTACGCCTGTCATGTGGCTCCAAAGCGCGTTGTACTCCTCGTCGTCATCATCTTCTCCCCAACCGAGGTGATGATCGTGATAGTGCTCGTAGGGGATGCCGAGATGAGCGGCAAACTCATCGTAGGTGAGCTGTCTGTACACCCCACCAAGATAGAAGGTGACCACCTTCTGGCGTTGCTTCCTCTTGTGCTCGTCCAGATCAAAGGTTGCCCAGAACTCCTGGAGGGCAATATCTGGGAACTCGGCGGCGATCGTGGTCAGCTCGAGGAGGCCAGCCGGTGCTAAGGCGTCATGCACGTTCCGGTGGTAGTCCTCGTCATGCTCCTGGTGTGACTCCATGGAAAGGGGGCGCACGTCAGCTCCCCGGACGTGCTCGAGCTTCTGGAAGCACTCAAAATAGAAGTCTGGTAGACGAGCTATGGTGTGGTGGTATCTAGCTTGGCGGGGGAGTGCAGGTGGTGGACCCAGAACAGCAGGTGTGACGGGAGCGGCAGCTCCTGAGCTCGAGGCGCCATCAAGTCGTGCCTTAGTCCTGCGCTCATAAGTGGTGTCCCTAAAACCAGAATGAAACCAGATTAGTCAACCAAAACCTTACCCCACACTTAGTAGAAAAACTCAATTTCACAAAGAAATTAGGGCAACTAAGTGGGGTAAGCAAAGCGGAGTAACCGGTAATCATAGACAGTAAAATACATACTTAGGAACAGCCAGAATCGGATAAGCACAATCAGAGTTCAAAAAGTCAAACCGACATGTAGAAAGTCAACATTTAAGCATAGTGAACCCTAATCATGGCAAGACTATCAAAAGGTGGATAATGACGGTAAAATATGATCTCAAATGGCAAGCACGATAATATGAACGAGAATGAGCACATCAAGCAGCCAAATGATCAAATACAGTTCATGGTCAAACCCACATTTCTCACAAAAGTCAACATTACGAAAAATCAATCCTATGCATAGCAACATATGATCAAATGATATGGAAATGAAGCACGGAACTCCCTAAGCATGCTAGAACAGTTCTATAAGTTCTGATAATCCTAGTTCACACGAAAATAGTCGGCACGCAAAACGAGGCAAACCGAAAAGTCAACTGAAAGTCAACTCTGACGAAATTCAGCAATATATATGTCAAAAGATTCGTATTGAAAAGTTATACAACTTACCTTGAGGCCATGACTGCTAAAAATGAACGGGTTGGGAGGAATCAGTGAAAAACGTTGAAAACTAGGTTTTCGGTGAACTGGAGCTGCAAAGCTCCGATTTGGTTGTTCTAGGGCTCGTTGGGATCGGAAAAAGGAGGGGAAGGGAGCGACGGCGGTCGGCGACGGCGGCGGCGGTGGGTTACGGCGGCGACGGCGGTTTAAAAGAAGTGGTGGTCGGCGGCGATTTTAAAACGAATAGGGGAGGTTTTAGGGTGCTTTGGTTCGAAAATGAGTGAAGGAGAGAGAGGAACGAAAACCGGATTTCAAAGGAATAGTTGGGTGATTTTCAAAATTATTTTCGGCGAAATTAAAAGGGTGGTTTCGCCGAAAATATCAGTTAAAATGGACTGCCGGATTTTCGAAGGTGGTTTCGCCGAAAACAAGAACACGGTTTCGCCGAAAATTTCATTTAAAATGGTTTCGCCGAAAACAAGAGACTTTTCGAACCGAAAACAGTGAACAGGGAGATTGAGTTCGAAAATCGAAAATCGATTTCGCCGAAAACAAGGGTGGTTTCGCCAAAAATTTTGAACTGTTCGGGTTTTTAAATATTTTCGCAAATCCGGCCAACTTCAGAAAATCACAGTTAAATCCAAAAAAATCGGAACGACCTCAATCAACTTGCGACTGACTCTATGACATGCAGACTCTACACGAAAAATAATAAATCAAACAAACTGACACTTTTGGCTCCCCCGAACCGACTCTAAAATACCAAGTTCAACAAAAAAAAAACAAAAAAAATTAAAACAGACTCCAGCCGTGGGTTGCCTCCCACGAAGCGCTCTTTTATTAACGTCCTTCAGCTGGACGATACCTGGACGGTATTAGGAGACATCCCAACTTAGATTCTCCTTCACGCTCGCGTCGGAGTTCATGAAGTACAGCTTCGGGACTTCTCCGGTAAGCGTGAATCTCTTCCCGTTTGCATGTAATAGCTTGGTACGTCCGTCGGGAAGGTGATCAACGAACTTGAACGGTCCAAACAGCTCTCTGGAGAGATCATCCTTCTTGAGTGTGACGATGGAAGGAATGAGGACTGTCGGCTTCTTCTTTTCTTTCTTCGGCTTGGTATCACCAGGATCGGTGATCGTTAGTACTTCCTTAGGAGGCGCTTTCGGCTTCTCCTTCCATACTTGTTCCGGCGCCGGTTTCTCAGAACGAAATGGTGGTACAGCTGCCTCGATGGAAGATGGCGGAATTTTTGGTCTCTAGACCATTTGTGTCTTCGTCTTCTTGTTCTTTCCTCGAGGTCTGCTCGGTGGTTTAGAAGAGGCTTGCAGTTCCTTCTTCTTCTTGGGTGGCTTCTGAACGACATGTTTCTGCTTCTTCTCAATGACCTGTTTAATATCTGCAGCAACAACTAGTCTAGGGACACTGGAAGAAGCATTAGTAACGGAGTTGACCGGAGTCAACCCCACCGTTTCAACAGCTAGGCAGTGAGATTCTTCATTCCTAGAGTCATATTTCATGCCATCTTTAAGACGGAACATTTTCGTTTCTTTACCGACTCTAAGAGTTAATGAACCATTTGGAACGTTAATATTCATTCCAGTAGTAGCCATGAAAGGTCGACCTATGAGGATAGTAGCATCATCTGTACTAGTATCCATAATCACATAATCAGCTAAGAACGTGAACGGTCCACATTTAGTGACAACGTCTTTAATCTCTCCCTTAGGGGTCTTGAGTGATCTATCAGCAAAGACGAGTTGCATACTAGGCGGTTCGAGTTCTCCTAGGTTTAACTTTTCAAACAGGCTCATAGGCATGACATTAACAGATGCTCCTAGATCAACTAAGCAACGTTCAATCTCAACATCATTAATGACCAAAGGCGAAGTAAATGAACCAGGATCAGATAACTTAGCTGGATATGGAGAAACAGGTTTCTTAATACGAATGTCAGGATAGCCTTCCTTGTTCCCCTACATGCCAGTCTCGATCCTTGCATTTGGCAGCAATGCTCTAGGAAAAGGAGGCTTCACGACGTACGGTGCAAGAGGAGGATCTTCTTCCTTAGGTGCCGATTTCAGTTCCTCTTCTTCTTCTTCTTCCTCCGGAGTTTCAACGATCCTGCGCAATACAGAACAAGCATCAGCAAGAAAGTTTTTGAGCAGTTACCATTTTAGCCTGTTCTTTTCTCGGGTTTGGCTCTGTCTGGCTTGGAAGCTGGCCAAATGGTCGACCAGATGCTAGCATGCTCGAGATGTTGTTCACGACTTGCTCAATCCTTTGTCCAGATGCTATCTGTTCTTGATTGAGAAGAGCTTGAGCCTTGAACTGACTGTCATGATCATCGAGTCTTGTGATGATCTGGCTGAGCTTCTTATCCAGGTCACTGACATTGTTCTCTCTTTGATGCTGCTGACCTGGATAGGTATTGTTGAGATATTGATTCTGGCGATTGCCAGGAGTAGTTCCATAATTACCCGGATTGCGATGCGGCGGCTGGTAGACACCTGCCGGCGGATGGTTAGGCTTCTGATCCTGAGCTGGACCAGCCGGGCGGTTATTCTGGTTCTGGTTAGCGCTAGCATTGTAGGGAGGTCTGTCTTGATAGTTCCCTTGCTGTCTGAAGTTACGATAACCAGCATAACCATTCTGATTATTGACGAAGCCTTGTTGGATGAAATTTACCTCTTCGGCAGACCAGACTTCTGCCTTACCAAAATTCTGACAACGGCCTCCATTATGTGAGCAAGCTCCACACCACTCGCAATCAGCAACATAGACAGAAGCTGTTGGCGGCTTGATCGGTGTGGTAGACTTCTTCAAATGTTTCTCTACCTCTGCCTTGATTGTAGCTTCAAGATCTAGCTTGCTCCTCGATCCTTCAGATTGTCGCTCCCAGTTCCTTGACTTGGAAGCACAGTTTGCGAAGTGAAGAAGAGCAGCTTCAGGAGTGAGTGTGGTGCAATCCCCTTCAGCTAGAGAATTGACCCACTTGGCGGATTCTTCTCGAAGTCCACGAGAGAAAATTTCAGCTAACTGCCTCTGTTCGAATCCATGATGAGGGCAGGTGTAGAGAAGTTCTTGGAATCGATTCCAAGTATCATATAAGCTTTCTCCTTCTTTCTGGGAGAATCTGGCGATGCTGTCCTTGATGGCAGTTGTTCTGGCTGGAGGGAAGTATTCTTCAATGAAGTCCTGAGCCAGAGTATCCCAGTTAGTGTAATAGCCAGGTGGTTTACCAGTAAGCCACCTCTTAGCAGCGCCTTTTAGAGAGAACGGAAAGGCTCTCAGACAAAGAGTGTTTTTGTCGAGGTTTCCGCTCTTAAAAGTACTGCAGAGATCAAGGAAGTCTGCAAGATGAGTGCACGGATTGTCTAGGGGCCTGCCTTCAAACTGTAAATCCCTAGAGATCATAGTCAAGAATGGAATCTTGATCTCATAGTTAGGATCTCCTTCAATGCGCGGAACGGCAATGGCAGATCGAACGCTAGTCGCGCTCGGCTTGTTATAGTCTGCTAGACTCTTCTGTGCAGGTGGTGGCGGTGGTGGTAATCTATCGTCCATGGTGGGAGATGGAGGAGGTGAAAGTGACTCGGTGTATGAAGCGGATGAAGATGGTACAGGTGAAGATGGAGATGAGGAACTCTCCCTCGGTTCCTCGATCTTGATCGGAGTGATGAATGGATTGGATCTGCCTTTCTTCAGAATCTGTGATCGTAGAGGTGTAGCTGAACTGCCTGGTCTCTCTGTACTCTTAGCCTGTTCGGTTTGAGAGCGAGTCCAAGGACGGTGAGGCATACACCTGTAAACCTACAGATAACAAAGACAAACAAAACCAGTGTAAAATCGAAGTGGGTGGAAAAATGAAAGATGGAAAATAGAAGAATAAATTGCCAGTTCTTCTTTCGAACAATCAAAAGAAATGTCCCCGGCAATGGCGCCAATTTGGTGAACCGCCCGGTCGTTGTTCGGACGGGTTCAGACAAATAAAAACTACTAATGCTAAGAAAAAGCGTATAGCAGATCGTATTCCAAGGGCTTTCTATGATTGGTTACTTCAGAACTAGCAAAATACTCGAAGGAAAACACGTTGTGCGTGGTGTGAGTTCCACGACTTCTGTTTCTAAGAAATGCAGAAAAATTAAAACAAATTAAACTAAAGCAGATTGGGAATTAGGGTTTGAAAACAAGAATGACAGATGAACTTAGACTTTGAATCCCCCTTCGTTCCCCAAAGCATTGGCAATCAACAGATCAGCGGATTTCGATTCTCATTCAATCAATTACTAAGACACCACCATAACTCCTTACCCTTAGGTTTAAGACCGGCGAACGTTCGCTCTATCCGTTCTAACTACCAAGATTAACTAGCCGCCCGGGTACGGTCGCCTCTCACAACGACTTAATTAATTGGTGTAATTACTAATGATTAATGAGTTACTCTTGCAGTGAATTAACCCTAACCGGTTCCTACGAAAGGCACACTCCAATTATAAGGTTAACTGTTTAATTCGATATTTTAAAGTAAGGCGAGCGTTCGCTTCTATCCTTAGCTTAACCAGAATCTAATCTAGGTGATCGATCCAGACAAGAAACATGAACAATGAAGAACGAATCAAACATGAAAAAGAACCGATTGAATTTCGAATCTAATCACCACCGATCCATGACCGCTTTAAAGCCCTGGGTCACTTAGGGTTCATCTAGTCTAAGCTCTAACGAGTTTAGCTACTCATGATTATTACAAAAGAAACATAGATAAAGAAAGAGTTCATCATTCAAAGGAAGAACAGAAAAGAATCTGAAAAACCTAATTTGGACGACTCTGACAGACTTCGATCTTCGGTAGATTACACTCCTAGCTCCGGTTCTCCGAGATGGAAGGGATGGCGTTACGATCTCTATCCAGCTCTTCGAACTCCAACTCTTCGCTCCCGAACTTGAGAGGATTTTGATTCGACAAAGTTGTGTTTTGCGAATTATGATTGTATCTCTTATTTGGGCCGCCGGGTTAAGTATTTATACTTAACCCTAATTAGCCGGATTCTTCTTATTATTTTCGCCAAAATTCTTAAGGAATTTTCGGCGAAAATTCCTTTGTGAATGGGAGTGCTTTCTTTGCCTTGTATTTTCGGTCTGAAGAGCACAATGTTTTCGCCGAAGTCATTCTTCACTTGGCACCCGTTGATTTGCACTATCGTTTTCGCCGAAGACATAAGCTCATTTTCGCCGAAGGTGCAAGTGTGAATGGGCAGATTTTCGGTTTGACTTGATCGGCTCCTTGGATCGATTCCGGTTTGATTCCTCGAGGTTCCAATGTCTTAGACACGTCCATGGCTACTCTATTCGACGGCAAAAACCTGTGCTAACATAAAAACACTAGAAAACCATCAAATAGACCCGAAACGGGCCAAGGTAACACAAATGGCACGAGATAGGGCAATTGATTGAATATTCATTATTCTACCCTAAAAACCATGTCTTAAGCAAAGAAATGTCGCTTAAATGAGGCTGATAATCACGTCAAATCGAGTGTCATCAATTGTCATGTTCGTCAAGTCTGCTCATGATTCGGTCGAACTTCTTCTCGAAGTCCTCGTCTCTGTTGTAATACGGCTTTGATCGAGACTGTTGCTGTCCTCCAATGAATCCAGGAGGTCCTTGGTATGATTCTGAAGATCGGTTCTTGTGGTTCTGTTCCTGTAATTGGAGTAGCCTCTCTAGTTGGTGGTGAAGCCTTGACTAATGAATTTCACCTCTTCTGAAGACCAGTCATCTGTTTACCAAAGTTTAGGCAGCTTCCTCCGTTATGAGCACAGGATCCGCACCATCCATAGTCAGCCGTAAAGACGGTAGCTGACAGGGGATCGAGGGATACGCTAATCGTCTTTAGATGCTTTTTGAACTTCTGCTTTGACATGATCTGCAATGCTCATCTGACTCTTGGTACTTTCTCTTTATCTTTCCCAATTTCTTGACTTTGAAGCACAGCTGGCAAAATGAAGAAGAGCGTCTTGAGGTGTAAGAGCGGTGCAATCTCCCCCAGCTAGGGAGTTGACCCACTTTGCAGATTCCTCACGCAAACCACGAGCAAAGAATTCGGCTAGCTGCCTTTGTTCATAACCATGGTGAGGACAGTTGAAGAGAAGTTCTTGGAATTCATTCCAACTGTCGTATAAGCTTGCATCTTCTTTCTGAGCAAAACTAGAGATGATATCCTTGTAGGCAGTTGTCCTGGATGGAGGGAAATATTCCTCAACGAAGTCTTGAGCTAGAGTCTCCCAATCTGTATAATGACCGGGTGGCTTGCCGCTAAGCCATCTCTTAGCTGCTCCTCTGAGAGAGAATGGAAAAGCTCGAACGCATAGAGCATTCTTGTTGAGGTTCCCACTATTGAAAGTTTCACAGATATCCAAAAAGTCAGATAAATGCATGCAAGGATTATCATTTGGCTTTCCTTCAAATTGCACGTCCCTAGAGATTAGTCCCAGGAAGGGGATCTTGATCTCATACTCAGGATCGTCGTCATTATAAGGCACGGCGATGGAAGACCGAACGTAATCTGCAAGGGACAAAAACAATTTGATGAACGTAGGGAAGGATGAGACGGAGGTGACTTGATTCTATACCTGCTATAATCTGCAAGGGACAAAAACAAACACAACCGGTGCAAAATCAAAGTGTGATGGGAAATGAAATATGGAAAGATAGAAGAATAAAAATGCCAACTCTTCTTTCAAAGGAATAGAAGTGTCCCCGGGAACGGCGCCAATTTGATGAACGTTGTAACGCGTGCAGTCAAATAACTACTGAGCTGGAAGCTAAGCAGATCGTATTCCACGGGCCTCTTCTACATGCTTACTCAAATGTGTTAGCAATTTTATTTAGGATTAAACAATTTGCGCGTGGTGTGGGTTCCACGACTTCTATACTAGAATGCAAGAAAACTGAAATGAAATTAAAATGCAGAATGATTGGTTGTTTGACTTAGACAGACGATAGACAGGCTTAGATTTCGAATCCCCCTTAGATCACCAGAGCATTGGCGATCAACAGACCAGCGGTTTTCAATTCTAATTCATTCAGTTCACAGACACCACCATAACTCCTTACCCTTAGGTTTAAGACTGGCGAACGGTCGCTCTATCCGATCTAACTGCCAAGATTAATCAGTCGCCTGAGTACGGCCGCTTCTTGTGACGACAAAACTAACCGGTGCAATTACTAGTGATTCATGAGTTACTCTTGAAGCGGATTAACCATAACTGGTTCATACGAAAGGCACACTCCAATGAATAGGTTAATTGGTTGAATTGATGTTCTAAAGTGAGGAAAACGTTCGCTACTATCCTCAACTTAACAAGAATCTAATCTAGGTGGCCAAACCAGACAAGAAACACGAAGAACAAAGAACAAATCAAACATGAAGGAGAAACTGAATGAAGTTCGAATTTATTCACCGCCGATACGTGACCGATTTAAAGCCCTGGGTCACTTAGGGTTCATCTAATCTAAGCTCTACCAGTTTAGCTGCTCATATTCAATATAGGAGAATCAAAGATGAACAAGGAATACATCTCAGGTAGGAAAGACAGAGAAGAACTGTAAAACCTAATTTCGACGAATCCGTGAAGCTTCGATCTTCTGGATCTTCAAGTCCTAGCACTGAGCTCTCCGAGATGGAAGGATGGCGTCACGATCCTTTCCTCGCTCCTCGAACTTTCTCCACTCTCTCTCTATTCTAAGTCTTGGAATTTTCGTCCAAAAAGTAAGTCCCTTATGAAGTCAAAGACTGGGAGAACGAAATAGTTTTCGCCGAAAACTTAGGGAGTTTTCGGCGAAAACTCAAGGTAAGATTTCTTTGAATTCTCCTGTCCACTTTTGCTCCAGAGTTTTCGGCGAAGACTTTGACTTCTCGCCGAAAACTTCTTCTTCTATGCTCTGATGATTTCTTCTTAGATTTTTGGCGAAAACTTCAGGTATTTTCGCCGAAATCTTCTTTGCAAAACTAGGCAGGATTTGTGTTGATATGATGGGTTGGTTACTAAAATGATCACCAAACTTTGGACAAATAACTCGACGATCATTGATGTTCAAAAAATTTCTTAGCACTCACACAACTTTGACCGATTATCCTAACGGTCACTACCATCTACGGACATCCAATTTTCCATCCATTTGTATACGTGGCAGTGCCATGAAGGCAGCCACATCATCTACATTGCCACATCATCTAAACTAAACCCAAAACCCAAACCTAAACACTCACCCTAATTACCAAACCAAACCAAATCTAAACCAAATCAAACCTTTCCTCCTCTTTTCTCCTCTTTCCTCTTCCTCCTCCTCTTCCCCTTCCTCTTCCTCTTCTCCACCCTCACTCCCTCACCGCCGACGCCTCGCCGCCTCGCCGCCGCCCCGCCACTGTCGCCGCCGCCGCTCCTCCACATCATCCCTCTATTTCTCTTCCTCTTCCTCTTCCCCCCCTCTCCTCCTCCTTCTCTTTCCTCTTCCTCTTTCTCCTCCTCTCCTCCACATCATCCCTCCTCCTTCTTTTTTCCTCTTCCTCTTTCAGATCCGTTTTTCAGAAGCCAGAGCTTCAGAAGCAATCCGTCCCATTGACAAACTTCTTTTGGGATTTTGAACGTCGGTCCGCCTTCTCCGGGGAACTCCTCTGCCACCGCCACCTGTTTTTTGAATCTGCCGGCGGTGACGACGGCACCGTCAGTGGAGTCAACGATGACCATCTGAAAGAGGAAGAGGAAAGAGAAGGAGGAGGGATGATGTGGAGGAGAGGAGGAAGAGGAAGAAGAAAGAGGATCTGAAAAACAAATCTGGTGGAGGAGAGGAGGAGGAAGAGGAAAGAGAAGGAGGAGGAGAGGAGGAGGAAGAGGAAGAGGAAGAGAGGGATGATGTGGAGGAGCGGCGCGGCGAGGCGGGGCGGCGGCGGCGAGGCGGCGATGGCGGCGACGGCGGTGAGGCGGCGGCGGGGCGGCGGCGGTGAGGGAGTGAGGGTGGAGAAGAGGAAGAGGAAGGGGAAGAGGAAGAGGAAGAGGAAAGAGGAGGAAAGGTTTGATTTGGTTTGGTTTGGTAATTAGGCTGAGTGTTTAGGTTTGGGTTTTGGGTTTGGTTTAGATGATGTGGCAATGTAGATGATGTGGCTGCCTTGATGGCACCTCCACGTATGCAAATGGATGGAAAATTGGATGTCCGTAGACTGTAGTGACCGTTAGGATAATCGGTCAAAGTTGTGTGAGTGCTAAGAAATTTTTTGAACATCAGTGATCGTCGGGTTATTTGTCCAAAGTTTGGTGATCATTTTAGTAACCAACCCTTGATATGATTGACTCCTTGGATCGATTCCAGTGCGGTTCCTCGAGGTTTCAATGCCTTAGACACGTCCTAGGTTACACTTATTGACGGCAAAAACCTGTGTTGTCACAAAAACACTAGAAAACCATCAAATAGACCCGAAATGGGCCGAGGCAACCAAAATGGCACGAGATAGAGCAGTTGAGTGATTATTCGCTATTCTGCCCTAAAAACCATGTCGTAAGCCAGAAATATTACTTAAATGAGGCTGATAATCACGTCAAATCGAGTGTCATCAACGGACTAATTTAATAGTTGCCTACAGGCCGATGTTAAAAAATTTATTTTAACCGCGGCCACGTATTGACACTGTTAAATGCATGTCCCATTGGCCAATTTAACAGCGGCGCGGCCATGACCGTTGCTAAACAGATTTTTTTACAGCTGTTAATCTGACAGTTTCTTGTAGTGTACTCTTGGTCCAGGTGAAGTAAATGATATGGAGGTGAAACTTCCGATCCAAGTGCGAAATGACCAATGGCGGTATTAGGGGGAGCTGGGGGAAGCCACGGCGCCCCCCTCCCCCGGTATCGAGTCTAATATTACATGTATTTTTTGGTATTTTTGGAATTTGGCGCCGGGGTATTTAAAGTTTGGCTCCCCACTACGTTGTTTCGGTGAAATGTTGTCTTAAATTTTACGTAATAGTTACTCATAATCCACTTATAGTATGTAATAATTAAATATTTGACCATAAATTATCCAAATTTGAGAAAAAAATTGTCGGTGGCACATATAATATTTTTTTTATTAATTAAGCAACTTATAACCAAAACATGTATTGTGTATTTTTACTTAGTATTAGATGAATGAAAAATTTATATTATTATCCAAATTTGAAAATTTTTTTTTGCCGGTGGCACCAATTTTTGATTTACAGTTCGGCTTCCCCCGTATACCAATCCTGGTTACGCCATTGGAAATGACAAGGGCTTGATTAAGTCTATTGTTGGGGATCAAAAAGATCGACAATAACTTCCTAGCATGGGTTATAGAGGTCGAATCAAATTCATGATTGTGTTGGGGCTTGTTGAGAGATGGTAGATTCGAGATTAATTTAACCTCCTCAAGGGAGTGACCAGAGATGACCACAGACTATCTACAGAGAAGGAAGAGAAAAATCTCTCACCTTTTTTTAGTCATTCCTAATGTAGTATTAGAGTTTTCCATTATTTTCATTACGTTTGAGACTCTTCACGCAATGAAAATAAAACAAAGTACCAAGTAGCAGTACGTGACACTGAAAGTAGACATCTCAAAAGCGTATGATAGAGTGGAGTGGACGTATATCCAAAGTATGTTGGAGAATATGGGTTTCGACGAAAAGTGGGTGGATTGGGTGATGATGTGTGTTCAGTTGGTGAGATACAGTGTCTTGTTAAACAATGAGTTAGGTAATGTTGTTAATCCAAGTAGAGGGTTAAGGCAAGGTTGCCCGCTGTCACCTTTCTTGTTTCTGTTATGTGCACATGGACTGTCCTCGTTGCTGCATAAAAGGAAGTCAAAGGAAGGAAACGAAAGTTAGTAGCAAAGCACCTCGTCCAACGCATCTTCTCTTCACAGATGGTAGCTTCTTTTTCTTTCAGGTGGGAGTTATAGAAGAAAGAGTGATGAGAAAGATTTTTGACACCTATGCGAGTGCGTCAGGGCAGTTAATAAACTATGAAAAGTTCATAATCTTCTTTATTCATGAAACTGATGAGATGCTGAAAGAAGCGGTTGTGTCGGTGTTTGGGGTGTCGCAATAGCAGGACTCTGGAAAGTATCTCAGACTTCTGTCCATAGTGGGACGTAAGAAGAAAGAAACTCTCAAATTCCCGAAGGATAAGGTAAGGGGGCATATTTAGAATTGGAGGCAGTGGTTCACGACAAATAGCAGTCAGGAAATCTTAATTAAAACTGTAGCACATGCGTTACCGGTCTATACTATGAATGTTTTCTTAATTACATTAGCTGAGGAGTTGGACTGGATTCTTAATAGTTTCTGGTGGGGTAGGAAACATAACAGAGGTAGTGGAGGTATTGTGTGGATGCGATGGGAGAGACTGTGTGTACAGAAGGAGTATGGAGGTCTAGGATTCCAGAATCTGACGAGGTTCATCCTCTCCATGTTGGGTAAACAGGGATGGAGATTTCTAACGAATCCCAATGTTCTCGTTTCTAGAGTATTCAAAGCCAAATATTTTCCCAAAGGGGACTTTATGTCTACTAGGCTCGGTAATCGGCCAAGCCATGTTTGGAGAAGCATCATTGCAACCCAATGAGTGGTGAGAGGTGGATGTCGGTGGACGGAAGTAGGATAAAAAATTAATGTGTGGTCGGAGCCGTGGTTAAGGGACAAGTTAACTTCTATGTGGAATCAGTCCCTAGTCTGAAACTTAATGAATTGATGGTTAAAGATCTAGTAGTCCCAAATGTTAGGGTTTGGGATGATGATTTACTCACTCAACTATTTTGTGATGGATATGTACAAGTGATTCGCAATATGGTGTCGCAAGAGGATGAAGGAAGCGATGCTCGAGTTTGGAGATTTGAGAAGAATAGACAGTACTCGGTACGGTCTGTGTACCAGGTGGCCATGGATGAGCACGAAGGGATGACAACGGTGCGAGGGGAGGCTTCTGGTCAGAGTTGTGGAGCTTGAGGATCCCAACAAAAATTAATCATTTTTGTTGGCGCATTGCAAGAGGATTCATTCCAACGAGATATATGATACGAAGTTAGGGTATCGACCTTTCTATTGAGTGTGGGTTGTGCGTAGAGGAAGATAAGACGATGGAACATGTGCTATTCAGGGTGCACAATGGTGGAGGACTACTAGGTGGCTGGTGGCTTACAAGCATGGATCAGGAACTTGGGAGAGTTTGGAACGGACGTTTGGCAATGGCTCTTTTCCATACTGTGGTTGGGAGGTGAATTTCGTACCCACCAAGCTCTATTCGTGGTGTGGGCATTGTGGAGGGAAAGGAATGAACGAGTGTGGCAGCAAACTTCCACAACACCAGACATGGTCATGTAGAGATGCTTTGCGGAGCTTGAGGAGTGGAAAACAGCGCAAAAACTGAAGGAAAAGCCTCTTCAGAAATCACCGACCTACTTTCCGAAATGGCACGTGCCGAAACTGGGATCAAATGCAATGTTGATGTTGCTATGTTTAGGGAGCAGATGTGCCAAGGGGTGGGGATGATCGTACGAGATGAGGAAGGTCGTACGTTGCACTTTCCCATGCAACAGCTACACGGATGCGCCAATATTAGGGAAGAGGAGATGGCAACGATCAAAACAACGCTTGAGTGGGTAAGGGATATGGGATATAACAACGCAATCTTTGGGACAGACTTCCAATCAGTTCCGCTTTCTATGAAGAAGTGTAAGCCGAATGTCTTGGAGTTTGGTCGAATGGCAAAGAGTTGCAGACGCATCATCACGGACAACCAAGTTTTAAAGTTGAGTGGATTAGGAGATCTAGGAAAAGGTCGCTCATGAGTTAACTCGTCGATCACGTGTCTTGGCGCGGTATATATGGGTACAACGCTTCCTTACTGATGTCATGATTTCATTAACACATTTTGTACAAACTTGAGTCATTAATAATATAAAAAATGGTACTTTGCCCCCCTTTACTTTGCCAAGTTAACAAACAACCCCCTATACTATGAAATGATCAATTTACCCCCTCCTACTATAGCCAACCTAACAAACAGCCCCTACCATCCAAATTTCCATCCAAAATTCTGTTAAGTGATGACTCACCAATATGACTCATTCATAATTAATGACCGTAAATTGCCAAAATTCGAAAAAAGAAAGTAAGGAAAAGAGCTAGTATATAACCTTTTCACACAATAAAATGCAGCAAGTTTTCAATAAGATCATTAGCCACAACAATCAATTCATGATTCATTCACATGGGATCCGAGACTGTAAGAATTGGTTGAGTTCAAAATCTGTTCCCGGCTCGGCAAATGCCACAGATATTGTGCTGCTGCCGAAAACAGAAATGGCTGCCAAGATGGTGGACTTCCGGCCTATTTCACTTTGTAGTGTTCGCTATTGTATTCTTGCTAAGGTTCTCGCGAACCGTATGCGAAGTATAACGGCGGACATTATTCCGGAAGAGCAGTCTGCTTTTGTGAAGGGTAGATCGATTGTTGATAATGTTTTGATTGCTTTTGAAACCCTTCACACTATGAATATTCGGCGAAGGGCCAAGGATGGCGAAGTAGCTTTGAAGGTGGATATATCAAATGCCTACGATAGGGTGGAGTGGAGGTATTTGGAGGCAATTATGCTGAGGATGGGTTTTGCGAGGAGCTGGATCGATATTATGCTCATGAGCGTGAAATCTGCTCAGTATTCAGTTCTCATAATAACTCGAGGTCAGATACTTTTGTGCCGGGAAGAGGGTTGAGACAGGGATGTCCTTTGTCACCTTTCCTTTTTCTCATTTGTGCAAAGGGATTGTCGGCATTGGTCAGAAAGGCAGCAGAAGGAAATCATCTGCACGGAGTAAGTGTCAGTCGGAGGGCGCCGCCGATAAGTCATCTGCTGTTTGCGGATGATAGTTTCTTTTTCTACCGGGCAGAGATTGAAGAGGCACGTCGGGTGAAGGATATCTTTCGGAAGTATGGCCAGGCTTCCAGGCAGTTGATAAATTTTTCTAAGTCCGACATTTTCTTCAGTAAAAGCACCGCGACAATTCTGCAAGAGGCGGTGAAGAATATTCTCGGCGTTTATGACCCGTTTGACCGAGGTAAATACCTTGGCATGCCTTCTTTTGTGGGGAGGAAAAAGAAGGATGTGTTCCGATTTATTAAAGATCGGATATGGGAGCGAATGCAGAGCTGGAAGGGGCGGATGTTATCTAAGGGGGGCAAGGAAGTCTTGATCAAATCGGTACTACAAGCTATCCCTATCTATAGCATGAATGTCTTTATGATGTCAGTTACCCTCGTTGCAGAATTGGAACGAATTATTAATTCGTTCTGGTGGGGCACTAATTCCATTGGAGGCAGAGGAATGACGTGGATGAGATGGGAGAAGTTGTGCGTTAAAAAGAGGGATGGCGGGATAGGGTTCAAAGACCTCCACGCTTTTAATCTCACTATGGTGGGTAAGCAGGGTTGGAAGCTCATGACAAACCATGATGCTCTTGTCACTAAGATCTTCAAAGCCAAATATTTTCCAAAAGTGGATTTTTTGTCGGCTACTTTGAGAAGTAATCCGAGCTTTGTGTGGCATGGTATCTTGAAAACTCAGAGCTTATTGCAGCAGGGGTACCGGTGGAGGATTGGTAACGATAGAAGGATTAGAGTGTGGTCAAATCCTTGGTTGAAGGAAGAAGGGAGAAGGCATGTGGTTTCGCCGGTTAGAGAGGGGTTGGAAGACCTTCGGGTGAGTGATTTGTGGATTCCCAGCACTAGGAGCTGGGATGAGGAACTGTTGGAGGAGTTATTCGTGCTGGAGGACGTCGAGGCTATCTTGAGGATCCTACCGTCGACTAGTAACGAGGAAGACACCATGATGTGGCACGCTAGCTCGGACGGTACCTACTCGGTCAAGTCGGCATATAAAGAGGTGATGGAGAGGGCGCTAAATCGGGACCAACTTAGGGTACAGGGTGCTTGGAAGCAGCTGTGGGAGATGAACCTACCTCCCAAGACGTTACACTTTGCGTTGAGGGTTGGTCGGGGAATTTTACCGTTACGGCAAACCCAGCAAAGGAGACACCTGACGGTTCCTACTGAATGCGGTCTATGCAACGAGGAGGTGGAGACCGAGATGCATCTCTTTGGCCATTGCGTTGTGGCGGAGGACTGTTGGCGGCAGGTTAGCCTCGGAGACAAGGTCAGATCGCTGCTCAATAGACACATGGAATTCAAAGATTTGATGGAGGAAGTGCTCTTCTCTCGGGAGGTTGACAGTAGGGAGTGTTGTTTCACTATTATATGGAGCTTATGGTACGAAAGGAACCAAAGAGTGTGGAAGAGCGAGTCGAGGCCGGTAGCACTAATCGTGGAAGTGGGTATGAACGCGATTGCAGAGTGGAAGGATGCCCGATTCAAGGCCGTTGCTCAGCCTGATATCCAGGCCAGAGGTAACGCGTATTGTCCTAGGTGGCACCCGCCACCACCTGCTTTTCTTAAGTGCAATGTTGACGCCGGGTTCCGGCAACAGGACAGAAAATGGGGATGGGGTGCGGTGCTTCGTGACCATGCAGGTAACCTGATCACGTTCCGGACTGGTTGGAGAGGGGCTTGCCGGAAGTAAAAGAGGGTGAGGCTAAGGGGATGTTGGAGGCTATGAAGTGGGCCGGGAATTATCAGACAGGGAAGATCATGTTTGAGACCGATTGCCAGGTGGTATTCGAAGCCTTGAGAAGGAACGAGGCTAACGTGACGGAGTTCGGAGCTATTATTGAAGAGTGTCACAGGATCCTCCAGTTGAACCTTGATTTTAATGTTGATGGGCCCAGCCCGGCGAAGTCCAAAGGCCCACATGGCGGCCCACACGGCGTCCTGGATACAGCCGCTGGTGCTGAGGAGCCGGGCCTAGGCGACAGCCCAGATGGGCTAAACAAGCAAGCCCACGAAACAAAGGGAGGCCCAAAGCGAACAGCCCAACTTCGGCGACACTTAGGGTTCCAAGACAAAGCAAACACGTGTCAACATCCTACGGGAGCTACAAACGAGTGGTCAGGATTCAGCCTTGGCGACCAAGACAGGGGTACTATAAATACCCCCGTACACCCCATTAACCGGGGGACGACACTTTTACCCAGCGGACAAACGCTCCGCGGTACGTTACTCGCCTCCCTTTCCCATTCCTTAAACTGATCGTCTCCCCTTTTCCTTGAACTAACTACCCCCCACGTTACTTACGAGGTACACCACTCCCGGAAGACCAGCAGGCTTGGGCTTCCATTATTGGGCCAGGCGACAAGGCTGGAACAATTGGCGCGCCAGATAGGGGCGATCAGGCGACTTTCCAAGACAAATGGCTTCGTCAGCGATTCCCACTCTGATGGGCGAGGATGGTGAAGGGGGAGATGGAGTAACACCGGTCAAGCACATCAACCCAGGTTCCCGTGCAGACCCAAATCTCATTAGAAACATGGAACGCGAATTTGAAGGCGACTCGGAGTCTCGAAGTACTATTCCTGCCGGCGATGCCTATGAACTATTGGAGCAGCGATTCCGGTCCCTTGAGCAGCAAAATGCTGAGCTTACCCAAATGCTGAAGACGGTGATCGCTCAGCAAGCTCAAGCCCTCGGGGCCAACACTCGGGACAGGCAGTCGCCGCAGGACTCTCATCTCGAGGTATTGCAACAGTTCCTCCCGGCTACTCAAATCTCACCCGCACAGTTGGCAGTTCGCCAACCTCTGTCCAGGGCGATACTCGCTGAGCCACTACCGAAAGGGTTGGTGCCGCCCAACCTGGATAGGTATGTAGGTACAAGCGACCCGGACGAGCACCTTCAAGCCTTCCAGATCGCCATGCAAATGCAGCAGGCTGGCGACGCCGCATACTGCAGGGCTTTTCCAGCGACGCTTGGGGGGCGAGCTAGGGAATGGTACATGAATCTACTGGAAGGCATCATAACGTCGTGGGATGGTTTCGCGAGGATCTTCTCATAAAAGTATGAGTGCAAGAAAACAAGGACGGTCCCGTTGCAAGCACTGGTGAGCCTGAGGCAAAAGCTGAACCAGTCGCTTAAGGAATTCTTTGATGAATGGACTGGGGTCGTCCAATCCATCAAGAGAGTAGATCACGAAATCGCTGCGGCAAGTTTATTCCAGTCGACTCATAACGACAGGTTGCGGGAGTCGCTGCTACAGGTGGCTCCGAAGTCGCTGTCCGACTTGGAAACCAGAGTACACAAAATTATTTTAATTGAGGAGCAGTTAGCAGAGCCTTTACGAGGAGCGGCGAAGATGGAAGAAAAGCCCGTTACAGGGAACAAGCAGGCCAAAGGGCAGCCCTCCGAGACACCGCCATACAGGAGATACCGCCCGGGGAACAACGGAGTTACCAAGAGAGGGTATACCCTAAGGAGCAGAGGAGTTACCAGGAGAGGGGATACCAAGAAGAAAGAGCAGACTACACACCGCTCGTTGAATCGCGAAGAAAGATTCTACTGTACATGCAGCATAAGGGACATCCCATCAACTGGCCGGGTCCAATGTTCACCCCAGCGGATCAGCGAAGTCGCCAAAAGTTCTGCGATTTCCATGACTCTCATGGGCATACCACTGAAGATTGCAGGGAATTGAAAAATGAAATCGAAAGGTGGATAAGCGAAGGACGTCTCAGGGATTTCATTGTCAGCTCAAAGCGAAAAAACAAGCCGCAAGAAGATGATCGCCGCGAGAAAGGAGAAGCACAAGCCAAGAAGGGTGATGTCTCCGCCCGGCTTAAAGAGCCCATGGACAATGAAGATAGCAAGAAAAAGCCTCGGACTAAGGTGAATCACGTTTACCAAACTATTTTCGGTGGAGAAAGTTTCCCAACAAAGAAGGTCAAGAAGGAAGAAACGAAGGAAGTAATGGTGATAGATCAAGTCAGTCGCCCAACGCTGGGATTCTTGGAAGAAGACATGGCCAGGGTAGGAGGCCCAAGTTTGGAGGCGATGGTGATTCAAGTAATCACACACAATAGCCGAGTGGAGTGAGTGATGGTTGACGAAGGGAGCTCGGCGGACATCATTTTTTCGGAGCTGTACAAAAAGATGAGTCTGCCAGCTAGCTTGCTCAGGCAGACAAAAACCACCATCTCAGGATTTTCAGGGCACACAGTCCCCATCAAGGGAATAGCCACGATGGCGGTAACCATTGGGGACGGAGACTTGTAGGTCACCCAATCCATTGACTTCCATGTCATTGATTGTCAATCCACGTACAACATGATCCTGGGGCGACCGGCGCTCGCCGCCTTCCAAGCAATCTCCTCCCCAGTGCACCAAGTACTGAAGTTCGCCACTAATGAAGGGATAGGTTTTGCCTGGGGGCACCCAGACATTGCCAGAAGGTGTTACAGGGCGGCGACTAAAAGCACTTGCCTCGCCATAAGCTTGGAGGCTGAGAGCGAAGGAGAAAGAGTCGTACCAGCGGAATCGGACGTCCCAATACCGCTGTTCGAAGAAGATGAAAGTAAGACAGTTCGAGTTTCGTCCTACCTGAGCGATAACAAGAAGCAGGAGTTGGTCAAGTTGCTCCGGGAGTTCTCGCACCTGTTCGCATGGTCACCAAGTGACATGCCAGGAATCGCTCCAGACATCATCAAACACTCTCTAGCAATCGAACCCGGAAGTCGCCCAGTCCAGCAAAAGCGGCGGAACATCTGCAGGGAAAGGCAGCAGGCAGTGGCGAATGAAGTGGAAAAGCTTTTAAAGGCAGGGTTTATCAAAGAGGTGCAGTATCCTGAGTGGTTGGCTAATGTAGTTCTTGTGAAGAAATCGTCAGGAGCATGGCGAATGTGTGTCGACTTCACCAACCTTAATGATGCTTGCCCCAAGGATCCGTACCCCTTGCCCAATATAGAGCATCTGGTAGACGCAACGGCGAATAATGAAATGTTGTCCTTTCTGGATATGTTCTCAGGATATCATCAAATACCTTTAAACAAACAGGATCAAGAGAAAACGGCTTTCATGACGCCCACGGCGAACTACTGCTATCGAGTAATGCCATTTGGGCTCAAGAATGCTGGCGCGACTTACCAGCGGATGATCGACGCAGTCTTTGTCAAGCAGCTCGGCCGGAACTTGGAAGCATATGTGGATGACCTTCTAGTCAAAAGTAGGAAATCCGATGATCATCTTGGCGACTTGAGGGAAACCTTCAATACACTGCAGGAGTATTCGCTCAGGTTGAACCCTTTGAAGTGTGTGTTCGGGGCGACATCAGGAAAGTTCCTGGGATATCTCATAACCAGGAGAGGAATAGAAGCTAATCCGGCACAGATCGCGGCGATTACAGCGATGGCCCCCCCGAAGACCGTGAAGGAGGTTCAGGTTCTATTTGGAAGACTGACGGCAATCAATCGATTCATTCCCAGGATCGCCGACCGCTGCGCTCCGTTTTTTGCGACCTTGAAGAATGCATCAAAGTTTGCCTGGAATAACAAATGTAACAAGGCTTTTGAAGAGCTGAAGCAATTTTTAATTACCCCTCCTGTACTTGCATCTCCAAAGTTAAGTGAAGATCTATTTCTCTATATCGCGATCTCTCCAAAGGCAGTTAGTGCGGTTTTAGTTCGAAGAGAGGACAAAACCGAACACCCTGTTTTTTACACAAGTAAAACCCTGGTCGATGCTGAAACAAGGTACCCGACGATAGAAAAAATGGCGTATGCTGTGGTTTGCGCGGCCAGAAAGTTGCGGCCGTATTTTCAAGCACACACAATACACATGCTCACGAATCTTCCGATTAAGAATGCGTTAAGATCTATGAGCGTGGCAGGGCGATTAGCTAAGTGGGCGATTGAGTTAAGCGAATATGACATTCGATACCAACCACGAACGGCGATCAAGGCCCAAGTCCTTGCTGACTTTGTAGTCGAAGGGGCAGTACAAGAGGATACCGAGGAAGGAGATGAGTGGACGTTATTTACAGACGGCACCTCGAGTAAAGGAGGGTCAGGCGCGGGGATAGTCCTAAGGTCTCCCGGGGGGATCCTCCACGAGGTCGCATTGCGATTTGCAACTAATCGAACCAACAACGCAGCTGAGTACGGGGCATTGGAGGCTGGCTTGCGAATTGCTAAGAGTATGGGAGTTACTAACATCAAAGTTTTCTCAGACTCGGCGATAGTAGTCAACCAAGTTAATGGGAGCTTTGAGGTAAAGGAGGAGTCGCTCCTCCCCTATTTTGATGAGGTAAAACTGCTTATATCGGAATTCAAGAAGGTGGTTATATCCCAGATTGCTAGGGAGGAAAATTGCCACGCGGATGCATTATCGAAATTAGCAACGGCGACAGACTTTGAAGAGGGGCGAATGGTCACAGTAGAGAAGGAAACAAGGATGAAGCAGTGTTTCCACATGATTAACGGAATTGGGAAAAGCGACTGGCGAACACCTATTATCCAATACTTGGATAACGACACTGTACCAAGCGACCCATTAGAGACGACCAAGCTCCGGCAAAAAGCAGGAAGGTGTACTATAATAGGGGGAGAGCTGTATCGAAAATCAGCTATGGGTCCATACTTGCGATGCCTAGGAGAGGAGGATGCAGCTTGGGCCCTAGAGGAAGTACATTCAGGAGTATGTGGTACTCACTTGGGAACAAGAAGTTTGGAAAGGAACTTAATATACCAGGGCTTCTATTGGCCAACAATGAGAAAGGAGGCTGGCGACCTGGTGAAGAAATGCCACAAATGTCAGGAATTTGCAAGTTATCACAAGTTGCCAGCAACTGCGCTCCAGGCGAATGTCAGCCCGTGGCCATTCGCGAGGTGGGGGATGGATATCCTAGGCCCATTTCCGGAAGCCTCAGGGAAAAGGAAATTCCTCATCGTGGTTGTTGATTATTTCACCAAGTGGGTTGAGGCAGAAGCGGTGGCAAGTATCACCGCCAAGCAGATACAGAAGTTTGCATTTAAAAGTATCGTCACCAGATTTGGTATACCAGAAAGTATTATATGTGACCATGGAACTCAGTTTGACTCACAGGTCTTTAAAGAATTTTGTGATGACCTGAAGATAAATCTGAGATTCGCTTCGGTCGCCTACCCACAAGCTAATGGACAAGCAGAGGCGGCTAATAAGCTTATTCTACAAGGATTAAAGAAAAGAGTGGATGGCTGTAAGGGCGTATGGGTCGAGGAGCTTGATCATGTACTATGGGCTCACCGTACGGCTTACAAAACAGCGACAGGGGAGACTCCCTACACATTGACGTATGGGACTGAGGCGGTCCTTCCGGTAGAAATTTCAATCCCATCTATTCGAATACAGGAATACAGGGACGAGGTCAACGAACAAGAATTGATGCTTAACGTAGACATGATTGAGGAAAGAAGAGAAAAGGCACAGATGCGGCTGATCGCTGAAAAGGAGCAGTTAGCCAGGCGGTACAATTTAAAGCTCCGACCACATCACATCGCGCTCAATGATTTAGTGCTGCGAAAGATCTTCAGGCCGGCGGTTGGGGCGGCCAAGCTAAACCCCGGATGGGAAGGCCCATACAGAGTCCGGCGAGTGGTAGGGGCCAACACCTTCAAACTAGCAGAGCTAGATGGAGCAAAGATTCCCAAAACTTGGAACTCCATGCATCTCAGGCGATATTATGATTAGAAAGGCACTTGTAACCGATGCTAGTTCTTAAAGCAACTAAGGGCCCTAATGTTTGAATTCAATATATCTTTGCGGCATCAAATTTATCATATAAGACCTAAGGGCATTGAGATCGTTATATAAGACCTACGGGCATTAACAAATCGCTGTGTAAGACCTAAGGGCATCAAATTTATCATATAAGACCTAAGGGCATTGAGATCGTTATATAAGACCTACGGGCATTAACAAATCGCTGTGTAAGACCTAAGGGCATCAAATTTATCATATAAGACCTAAGGGCATTGAGACCGTTATATAAGGCCTACGGGCATTAACAAATCGCTGTGTAAGACCTAAGGGCATCAAATTTATCATATAAGACCTAAGGGCATTGAGATCGTTATATAAGACCTACGGGCATTAACAAATCGCTGTGTAAGACCTAAGGGCATCAAATTTATCATATAAGACCTAAGGGCATTGAGATCATTATATAAGACCTACGGGCATTAACAAATCGCTGTGTAAGACCTAAGGGCATCAAATTTATCATATAAGACCTAAGGGCATTGAGATCGTTATATAAGACATACGGGCATTAACAAATCGCTGTGTAAGACCTAAGGGCATCAAATTTATCATATAAGACCTAAGGGCATTGAGACCGTTATATAAGACCTACGGGCATTAACAAATCGCTGTGTAAGACCTAAGGGCATCAAATTTATCATATAAGACCTAAGGGCATTGAGATCGTTATATAAGACCTACGGGCATTAACAAATCGCTGTGTAAGACCTAAGGGCATCAAATTTATCATATAAGACCTAAGGGCATTGAGATCGTTATATAAGACCTACGGGCATTAACAAATCGCTGTGTAAGACCTAAGGGCATCAAATTTATCATATAAGACATAAGGGCATTGAGTTCGCTATATAAGACCTACGGGCATTAACAAATCGTCGTATATAACCTAAGGACAGCGAAACTATCGGTATAACGTCTAGTTAATGGTGGAAAGAAGCAAAGCGATCAAGAGACGCGTAATGAGATAAAAGACCAAGGTTGAAAATTCACAGAGAAGAGTTAAATAAAACAGTTTTATAAAAAAAAAAGAAGGAGAAGAAGAGAGGAAAGTAGCAACAGCAAGCAGAGACATGATGATTGTCTGGAAAGATAGCAGTAATAACGACAAGTGGGGGGCAGGATCATTGGCCTTTAGCGCCGGAGCCCTTCTCGCCAGCCGTGGAAGGGTCAGCGGCGGAGCCGGGGTCTTTGCCACTGGTCAAGGGAGCTTGATCAGAAGATGGCGGCTGAACCTCCGAGCCATCGGGATTCAGATCAGGCAGGCCACGGCTGCGGCGAGTGGCCGCCACATATTCAGCATCTGCCGCCACTACCTCACGCTCCAAGCGAGCAGCATCTCGAAAATAGGCCTCTTCCTCGGCGTCGGGTAGGTCGGGAACCCCAAGATTATGGCGATTAAGGCCTCGGATGACAGCACGAACCATTTTTCACCCAAGCCAACCCTTGTTGGGAAACAGCTCGTAGAACTCATTACGACAACTGCGCATCACCACACGCATACTCTCCCCGAGAGCATGAGTATAATACGCCACAGTCTCGTCATATTGAGCCTTGGCAGCCGCGAGGTCATGATCCGCCGCCGATTGTGCCGCCAGGGAGTCGATAAGTAGCTCTTTGGCACTATCCCTTTCGGCGGTAATCTCCTCCACCTGAGCGACCTTGCCGCGAGCCTCATCCAACGCGGCTTCAAGAGCAACAATGTGCTCATTAGCAGATCGCAAGTCCTCCTGGACACCCTCCATTTGGGCGATCCGGGTATTCGCCTCAGCCAGGCTTTCCTTCAGAGACTCAGCAGCGGAGGTCGCTGCATCTGCCCGTCGCTAAGATAAAAAGACAAGACGCAGGTTTAGCAAGGATCGTAAGGTGATAGGCTGGGAAATAGTATATATAAAAAAAAGAGAAGGGGGGAGAGAGAAGAGTCGGGTAAGTAAATACCTTCTCCTCGTTGTGATAACGGGTGAGATCCATGCGCAAAGAGCGCAGGTTCTCAACATCCTCCTTCAGCTTCCGATTCTCCTCTTGCATGTGTTTACATGCAAAGGAAAGATCGCCGAGCTCGGCCATGGCCTAGGCAGCAAAACAAATGTGAGGAGTAAGAAGTAGTGAGCAGAGCTAAGGTAATAGAACAAAGCAAATAAATGACGCATTCCATAAGTACCTGGAGGAGGCGGCAAGAAGCTGCCCCATGCAGGTCCGAAATCTCTGAGCCCTCGCCAGGAGCGGTCACCCCCTCGTAGACACCTCGGGAGAACTCCTCCGCGATATCGCTCGCCATCCGGGGCGATATGTGGGATGCCACCGGATGGACGACAGCGAAGTAGGGAAGGCGAAAGGGACCCTCGCCCTCGCGACCAGCAGGAGCAGGGCGATCGAAGAGAGTGTTGGCCAGCTCTGTCCAGCCGGCCCGTCGGGCGCGATCGGTGTTAACGGGAGGCGGGCGAGAGTGGTCGCGAGCGGCTCAGTGGGGCGAAGATCAAGCTCCGCAGCCAGCTCTGACTCGGGATGCTCCGGATCCCGGGGAGGAGGAATAGGTTCGTCAGGAAGATAGGAATCATCATATGAGATGACGTTCTCATCAGCAGGATGCTCTAAGGGCTCCCCCGCAGAAGGATTGTCATCTGCCCGAGGCGATTGGCGACGAGAGCGGCGGAGGGGAGTTTCAGTCTCAGCATCGCCGTCCTCCACCTCTATCACTGGTGGGGGTGTTGGTGGTGGACGGCTAGAGCTCTCACCTGCCTTCTTCCTTGACTTGGATGCCCCACCTTTTTCTTCCTTTTTGGGGAAGTAAGGCCTTCGCCTGTCTCGATCACTTTCCTTTTCCCCTTAGATTTGTCAGTAGGGGGTTGAGGAGGGGCAGGAGCAGCGGTAGTAGGCTCTTGGCGACTGGGGCGAGTCTCGCCAACAAGACCGCGTGCGGCGGTAGAAAGAAGGCATCCAGCAAGGCTTACAGCGCCTAGAAAAAGGCAATGCAAGGGTTAGTAAAGAAAATAATATATATATATATATATATATATATAATATATATATATATATATAATATATATAATAATAATAAAAATATAATAATAAGAAACAAGGAGGGTGTAAACATATATAGATGTCAGAGAGAGCATGGGCGGTAGTGTGAAGGTTATGCATTCCTAGAGGTTCGGCTTCGGCGACTCAATTACGCAGGATGGACGGCGACAGTTAAGAAAAGGGGAAAACAATTAGCACTGCCAAGTCATAAAATATACCTCCTCGTATTCCCGCCTGAGCATTCCTCAGGCCAGAGGTGGATGATAAGTGATGGCAGTCAAGAAGGATCTGGCGACGTAGGAGAATTTCATCGGGGGTAGGATCAAGCTCGGCGTTGAAAGAGCTCACGTCGCCAGAGGACCAGGATGTGGGGAGCAGCGAAGCCCAGTGGCGATCTGAGTCGCCGGGACAGAAGTAGAAAAACGAATGATACCATGTAGGGCGAGGTTTCGGAGATGAGTAAGTGCCCTTTTGAGAAAGATCAGCTCGGCGAACAAAACTGATGCCATTGGACGTGTGTTTGGCATAATGAATCAATTGAAACAACCGGAGAGTGGGGGCGATCTTCTTCGCCACACAGCTGCATTCAAAAGCAGAGGCTGTAGCCCAACACCCGACATTAAAAGCGCCAAGGGAAGCGCCAAAACATCCAAGCAAGTCAACTGTGAATGATGATGGGGGAAGGCGAAGACCATTGGTGAAGGCCTCGGTCCAGACGCCGTGCCACCCGGGTGGGCAATTGCCGATAGTAGAGAGTCGAGAGGCCACGGCGAATTTCCAAGAAGACGGTAGCAGGGCGAAAGGTAGAACGCGGGCGATCCTCTCTACTGACCCTGAGGGAAAGTAGCCCGGGCCGATGACCGTGCGCTCGTCACAAGTAGTTCTTCCCCACATGGACCGCCAGTTGCCAATGGAGTAAGCACCGGTGACTCTAGTCGCCTCAGGATCAATATCGACCCCATGTCGGTCCCGCTCGAATCCTTTTTGGTGGGGACCCCAAAAAGGCAGGGCGGGAGATTCATCAAAATTCTCCTCTGCTGCGTCGGAAATTTGGGCAGAAGAAGTTTCGGCAAAAGAGGGAGGATTTAAGGGCACCCGTTCAGGGGACTGGCTGGAGGATGAAAGAGAGGATGAAGGAGAGGGTGAAGAATCGGTACCCGCGGAGTAGGAATGGCTTTGGTTTTGGCTATCGGTGCCGGAATCCATGGGTTCAAGAAAAATAAACAAGAAGCAGAAAAAAGAAGGAAATACGCGGCAGGATGGCAATGAGAGTGAGAAAGAAAAGAAGAGTCACGTACCAGGTGGGCGTCGGGGAACTCCAGACATCTGACAAAGGAGTAAGGAAGAGAAATGGACGTTTCCGGTCGTCGAAAGAAGGAGAAAATAAGGAACACTCGTCGGAGGAAGAAGGAAACGGTGGGAGCAAAGAGGCAGTAAAAACGGGAAGATGAGGCAGTAGAGAAGGAGTAAAAAGAGGAAGAAGGCGGTAAAAGAAAGGTTTATATAGGAGGACCAATGGGCGGGAAACGGAACCGTCGCGGCTGATGAGTGGGGAGCACGCGCGGCCGATGGGACGTGATTGGCGGGAAACAGAACCGTCGCGACGCGTCATTGGGTGCACGCGCGGCTGAAAGGACGGCTGGAAGGATAAGGTAATGATGGCTTTTGGGGAAATTACTGAAAGGCCCCGATTTCCCCAACTTCTCCAACAAGCTAAGGAGTAAAAGACCGTAGTACCCTGAGCGGTAGAGGGGCGCATAAGAAACGAAAAATGGGCACAGTAGGAAGCAGCGATACAAAAGGATAAGGCGATATAAAACGTGGGCACAAGGGCGACTTAGCACAAACCAAAGCAACAAGAGACCAAAGCGACAAGAAACCAAAACAATGGAAGGCCGCGATAAAAGAGATAAGGCGATAAAAACATGAATGCAAGGGCGACTTAACAAAGGTTTAAGAACCAAGACACCAAAGCGACAGGACAACAAAGCGACAAAGTGCACGGCGTAGGCGACCAAAAGCCCTCAGCCAAGCAAAGCTCGGCTAAGGGCTTGGGGGCAATTGATGGGTCCTTCTACGGCGATCACAAGACAAGCGGCCCGAACTGTAAGTAAGCCCTCAGCCAAGCAAAGCTCGACTAAGGGCTTGGGGGCAATTGATGGGCCCAGCCCGGTGAAGTCCAAAGGCCCACATGGCGGCCCACACGGCGTCCTGGATACAGCCGCTGGTGCTGAGGAGCCGGGCCTAGGCGACAGCCCAGATGGGCTAAACAAGCAAGCCCACGAAACAAAGGGAGGCCCAAAGCGAACAGCCCAACTTCGGCGACACTTAGGGTTCCAAGACAAAGCAAACACGTGTCAACATCCTACGGGAGCTACAAACGAGTGGTTAGGATTCAGCCTTGGCGACCAAGACAGGGGTACTATAAATACCTCCGTACACCCCATTAACCGAGGGACAACACTTTGACCCAGCGGACAAACGCTCCGCGGTACGTTACTCGCCTCCCTTTCCATTCCTTAAACTGATCGCCTCCCCTTTTCCTTGAACTAACTACCCCCCACGTTACTTACGAGGTACACCACTCCCGGAGGACCAACAGGCTTGGGCTTCCATTATTGGACCAGGCGACAAGGCTGGAACAAATGTGTATTGTGTTAGGAGAAATAGGAACGTGGTCGCTCATGAGCTTGCTCACCGATCATTTTCCTTAACATCGCCTTTTACAGGATATGTATCTCCTACTTGACTCGTGGATGCACTTGTTTCGACGTGCACCAATGCTGATCATTAATAATATGAGCTTGACATTTCTAAAAAAAAAATGATTCATTCACATGGAATAGGACTGCAATAAAGTGTTGTCGGCTTCAATGAAGAGGAAATGATCACTAATACTTCCAAAAGAAATTGCTTAAGAGTGAGTGAAGCACTAGAGAGTTAGTTAGGAAGGCCTATGGCTAGATGGCTAAGATGGAAGGATGCAGGTTGCAGACAAGCTTAATGAAGTAATTCCATTTCATCTTTCTTTTTGAAGTTTTCCAGCCCACAGCTTTGGAAATAATAACACAGAAGAACGAACGACCCTCCCCATTAAGCAGCTAAACCCCACACCGCACCGCACCCACCAACCACCACCACCACAACTAACATATTCTGTTCTTTTGCTTTCTTTTTTCTTTTAATTGATTTTTTGTTTTTTGGCAACAAGAATTATTTGTTTTAGTTTTCAGTCAGTTGTCTTCTTCACAGCAGTAGCAGCATCCATCCATCCATCCAATTACTTGAATTATTGCATATTAATTCAGCCATCCTCCAGCAGAGCCTACCCTTTTCCTTGATTGACTGTTATTCTCTTTGATCCCTCCTTCTCACTACCTGCATGCCTTCTCAAATGCAGTTCAAATCTATTTCTAATTCCCTCAATTCCCACCTCACTCTCCTACTGTCGCCCTCCCAACCTCAGCATTCATTCTATTGAAGGTTCTCCATTTCTCCTCTCTCTCTCTCTGTTTAAAGCTCTCTGCTTTTCGGTGTTTTGATCAGGGTTGCTAACATATACGGAATATGTGTAATTCTAGCTCAATTATCTGATACCCTTTTTTCCAATTGGCAATTGCCGTTTATTCTTCTTATCTAATTGTGATGCTGATTTCCTTGTTTTTCTTCTCTCCTGCTTCAGCGTCAATGTTTGTTGCTGCTTCCTGTCCGGATTGATAATATTTGCATCTCAATTGCTTCCTCCACTACCATATGTCAAGGACTCTTGCAGGCATCCTAGGAGGTGCAGGAGCCTTGGCATTACTGGTTGTGATTTTGTTTGCCTATCTTATATGGACCAAATGCGCCTCCAAACGCAATAGCGTCTCCAGAACTTCCGATACTGGATCTTCTGACCCATCTGTTCAAGGTATTTCCACTTCTCCACTTTCTTTTGTGGTAATGTTTGAACTGATCACCTGTTTTTTCCAGCTGGAAGACATGCTGGGGTTGAGCTGTCAATACACGAGGCTAAGCGCTTTGATATGGAAGAGTTGTCTCTGGCCACCAAAAATTTTAGTCACAGCAACTTGATCGGTTTAGGTAAATTTGGAGAGGTGTATAAGGGTTTGCTTGACAATGGGATGCTTGTAGTCGTGAAGAAGCGATTTGGAGGACCTACTCAAGATTTTGTTGATGAGGTACTGATTTACCAACCTCAGCCATAACTACATTAGAATGTGGCAATCATGACTTCTCTTGTTTGTGACGGTCTACTTCATTTTTTCTCCTAGTGCTTCTATGTTCAGCTGTCCATATTGCTTGTGGTCCTAATTTCAGACTAATCAGTAAATGTTAATCAAGAACTAGTCATACTTGGCCTTCTCATTGGTGCATTGATTAAGTTCATGTGGTTGTTTGTTTGGTTTGTGGTTAAGTGATCATTAAAAGCTTTGATCTTTTTTCCTTTTTAACCATTACGCTTGAAAAACCACATTTGTAACTTGAAATCCCGACTCCTCTTTCTTTGTGTTGATCACGTTTTCACCTGATCTTACTGAATTTCATCTGTCAGGTACGGTATCTTTCAGCTATTCAGCATCGCAACATCGTAACTCTACTGGGGTACTGCCAGGAGAACTCCATGCAGTTCCTCATCTATGAATATGTACCCAGTGGCAGCGTTTCCAGTCACTTGTACGGTAACTTTCGATCCAGTCGCCAATATCCATGTCTTTAAGATCAATACTGGACTGAATTGGTGAATTTAATACAAGCCACAGTTATTCTTGATCTGTTTGTGCTGTGATCATCAATCTAGCATCTAGGACTATCGTGGAATGCGATCACTTAAAATGACCACTTTCCTGTACCGCGTTCTTCTTGTTATGAATGTATAATGTCATGTTTGTAAATCGTCATCCTCATGGAAAAAAACTCAAATTATTGGTGTCAGGGTCTGGCCAAGTATCAAAGGAGAAGCTGGAGTTCAAACATAGACTTGCAATAGCTCTAGGGGCAGCTAAAGGTGATGCTCTGCAAAATCAGTGAGCATTTTGGCTTTCCTGGTATTAGTTGCTCCTTTTTCAACTTTAGATAACCTATCTGGTTTAGTACCCCCTAAAAGAAACCGAACAAGCATTTATTATTCATAGTGCAAAATTTGTTTTCTCTTAAGCCCATTGAGAGCCGTCTGTACATGAAAGGTGTCGTGTTTGTCCAGGTCTGGATTATCTGCACTCCCTGAGACCTCGCCTAGTGCATAAGAATTTCAAGACAGCTAACGTGCTAGTGGATGAGAATTTCATAGCTAAGGTTGCGGATGCAGGACTGAGGAATTTCCTGGCAAGAGTTGAAAGTGCAGGCCCATCTTCACAAGTGACCATGGATGAGATATTTCTTGCTCCCGAGTAAGTCCATCTGCTGCAATTCAAAATATTTGCCGAATGTTTGGGTGATCCTAAGTTTCATGTCAGTTAGGAGGTAAAAAGAGGGACATTGGGTATTTTTACTTTGTGTAGGGTGAGGGAGTTCAGACGATTCTCAGAGAAAAGCGATGTGTACAGTTTTGGTGTGTTTCTCGTGGAGTTGATCAGTGGAAGGGAAGCAACGGAGCAGAACATGGTGGAATGGGTAAGCCATATACACACAATTATGTATTTTTTTGTTGTATTGGAATATGCCCATTGAATATGAATTAGTAGAGTTCCTTTGGGAAACGGGTAGGGTATACTAAAAGGCAACGCCATCGTTAACCCGTACGAGTTTATGGTTTTGTTGACTGTGAAGGTGCAAAGCAATGGAGAGGAGGGTATTAGCAGTAGCAGAGTTGAAGGGGGTAGGGTGGTGGATGAGAGACTCGGGAGCAGCTTCACAGCAGAAGGGATGGAGGAGCTGATGGGGTTGGCAGAACGGTGTCTGGAGGCGTCAAGCGAGAGGAGGCCTGTGATGAGCTATGTGGTGACGGAGGTGGACAGAATTCTGGAGAAAGAAATGAAGGTGACAACTGGGATGGGAGAAGGTGCTGCCCCAACAGTTACTCTGGGAAGCCAGTTATTCAGGCCTTAAAAGATAAAACCTTCAGCCATCAAACCAATGCATATAGAATATATATGGTTATTGAGTGTGGGGAAGCGATAAGATGGGTGTGTGAATTTTTTTGTCCCTTATGTGAGTATCTGTTAGCAAGTGTATAAAATGTGAAGAGAACAGCTGCATTCATTATCATTACTATTCTTTCTTTCTTTCTTTTGTTTTAGAATGGGGGGAGGAGGGGGGTCATTGTGTTTATTTGTTGTATAACAATAATTTAATTATTTTTCTCGTGTCATTTATTGATTGATATTGTTGTTGTGAAATGAAGAAGGGAATTTAAGGTGTGATGGTGACTGTTTCTGTTATAAGTTTGTGCTGTGTTTTCTGTGTCTGCAATTCTGCATATTTTGCTTGGATTTTCAGAAATGGAGGATGATCACCTGGATCTGCCTCTACTTCAGTCTACTCTGAAATACAGCAGGATAGATAAACTTGATGGTACAAAGCAAAGCACTCAGGATCAAAACTGCAAGTATATACTCATTTCCTTATTTCTTGCGGGTATCTATATATCTTCAACTATTATGTAATGTCATGTGTTACAGAGATTAAGAACTGTACTATACTTTTGGTGATGAACTTGAGATGGGCCTGTTTCTGGCATGCTGTTGTCAGATGTTGTTGATCCCTATATCTACTGGGTGATTGTTGTTTTATGTACATTCGTCATCCTTCTGTCTACTGGAAGCAGAGAGCGGAACAAGAAAGAGGGGTGAGAGCCGGTCAGATCGACTGAGGGTTTAATAGTCGAGAATGTTTGAGGTGAAGTCGCTGAAAATAGCAGCACCGCCTGTGGCCTTAAGAACCACCTCTTCCGTGGGGTGCCGATAATATCATTGGCCTCCTGCAATCCAGCGCAGCTGTACTTTTCATTTTCATCCTGCATTTTCATCAAATTTCATGGGTTATTCGATTCATCACTGACAAGTTAATGGAAGAGAGGATGGTGAAAGCTTGCCTTGGAGACGATACCGAGTTTCTCCAACTTCTGGACAGCGTCATCAATATCAAAGTTGCAGTTCTCGTCAAATTCTTCCTTGATCAGATCCTCACACCGTCGGTCTAGCTCCTAGTTTCATATTCAAACCAAAGTTCGGTAAGTAAATTCACGGAACTTACAAGTTTGCAGTAGTGCATCATACCTTGTAACATTGAAGAGTAAGTTCGGCCGAATCAAGGTTGGCTTTGGGAGATGGTTACAAGGGAGATCGTATAGCATTAATGAAAACTAGGAATTGGTTAGGTACCTGTCTTGTGGCATCTCCTTGCTCCATCAGGATGAAAAATGAAATAATCACCTCTTTCACCTGCAATCAATATTGTTTCCTGAAACTAGAGCTTGGTACTAAGGAATGAAGATGGCTGTGGGTAGATACAAGTAAAGACGCACTTCCTGTTGAATGACCTCATCGCATAAGTGAAGCAGAGTGCCCACCCCACTATCAAGTTGTTTGTCATATACTGACTGGGTGATCAGACTTTGATACGCCACTAAATTGCTCTGGAAGCTGCACAGAACAACCATGTATGGTGCATCATATTCATTACAATCATGCATCATATTAGTTAAGCAACCGACCCCATTCTTAATCTGATCATCCAGTCAGTCCTCTTTACACTTACGAGAAATACGTTTTGACGCAATAGCCAACCACTGATGTGAGGATGGCGAAGATTACCCTGATGTCGGCTTTCTTCACACTCATGGACCCAATCACCGTTCCCTGATGAGATGGTCATACATGTATCATCTTAGTTACGTTAATCTGGGCCACATTCAGCACCAGGAAAAACATGAAAATATAGTTACCAAACCGATGATGGCGGATACAAGGAACTTCACCCAATCCATTGGGGTTAGCCCTGGGTTCTTCTTCTCTGGCTGTCCCAACAGTTCAAAATTTGTATCAGTGACAATTCTATCTGCAAGCTAAATGTTATGGATTGTGATTGATCTGTTCATTCACTGACCAGTACGATCTCCATATCAGCCATGGGTATTCCCTTGAAATGCTTTACGTAGATATTCCTCTCCGTTTCCTTTTTGTCACAGTCGCATACTCTCCTGCATATTTATTTTACAGGTGCAGACAAATGTCACTGTCTGCATAGAAAATTATTGTATAGATGCCAAACCCAGCAGAAAAGATTCAATAGTGTTTATTTTAGGTCAAGAGAAATTAGATCTACCTGTAAACAACAATGATACGCTCGAAGGTGGGCTCCTGTATGGTTACTTGGCCAAAAAGATTAAAGAAGCTGAAAGACAAGTGTTTAACTTAGCTACCAACCGTAGTGGGGGTAATGAAGCATGATGTATGAACAGAATTAGGCAGGCATATATGATCATAGAGACCTGAGTGGCATCTTCTCGATGCGAATTCGTTCCACAAAGAGATCTTCATCGATGTCTTCCTTGTCACTATCCACATCAATGCTGACTCCAACAGGATTAGGTTCCCCCTCATTTGAGGGTGATGGTGCTACTGCTGCTGTTGGGCTTGGCTTTACCTTCTTTGGAAACAACAACCATTTCAGCCTGCAAGTTCATGGCCATCAATGATCATTGCCTGTAGGAAGAAAGAAAACAAACAATTTGATGAAACAAAATCACAGTGCATTTGGGATCTAACCCGGTGATGAGAAGGAGGAACATCCATATACGCATGACGATGTAATTGATCTTATTTTTGATGAAGTAAGCAGTCATTTGATCAATCCCAAACCCTCGCCTGAATATGATGAACTTGTCGGCGAAGTAAGGTAGGTTATCTTTCGGATGCTTGGTAAAGTATTTGGTGAACATCCTCTTGTCAAGCTAATTCAATAAAAAAAAAAAAAAACTCAATTCAATTCAATCAGTAAAGGAAACAAGCTAGAATGCAATTGATAATAAGATGGAGAGTTTCATCCGAAGAAGTTAACAGTAATAATAAAAATGCCTTGCACTCGTCGACGACAATGGGGAGATTGAGGCGGTACTGGGCGGAGAGGGCGACGTCGATCTCGTCGTCGGTGGTGATCTTGAAGTTGCTGCGTTCCATGACCTGGAAGAGGCAGTTGAGGAAGTTGCGCTCGCAGATGTCGACGTCCTCAGGGGTGAGGTTCTGCTGCTCGATCTTACGGTCGCCATAGCCGGGCTCGAACAATGAGTAGAGCTGCATCATTTGCTCGAAATGGAGAAGGTACCAAGCCCTAATCGTGTACTCTGCTCTCTGGCACAGCCTCCCAAAATCCTCCTTCTCCTTCTTCCCCTCTACAGGTACAGGACTCATTAATTAAATAATTTGACCTGTCTCTATATCCATGGCGATAGAGCGAAACAAAATGATGAAGAAGATGAAGAACGTACCAATGCGGTTGGATAAGGCAGTAAAGATCTTGCGCTTCACAATCGGAATCACCGATTCCCTCTCCAATCTTATTATGTCCTTCTTCCCCATCTCTCCTCCCCCTTTCGCTTCATGCACGTCTACAATTTTCTCACATGCCTATACCACCTACCTTAATTTAATTACCAACAAGAAAATCACACTCTAGCTCCTCCACAATTATTGATTAAATTCTGCCCAGTTAATATGCTCCTTCATCCATCATCAATCACAAATGATGATTATGATTCAAAAAAGAGCACGTAATCAATACAGATTGTTTGTGTCAATAAACTGCCGAGCAACAATAAAAAAAAACGCCAACCCCGGAAGAAGGAAGATCAATGATGAAGATATGAAAACCAGCTATGGCTATCTTAATTCAATATTCATACTATATTATCATTCCATTCCATGCATGAGTTTCAGGAAAGAAAAGAAAAAAAAGTAGAAAAGTAGAGCCCATAATTAATGGGAGGGCAGGGGACGTATTATTGCCTAATTGCTATGTCCAACTCCAACCCTCCAACCATTTTCGTGAATACGCTTCCACAGGGAGCGGCGGATTACTGATGTTTTAAGATACTCGTTTGGATTGGATTGGATTGATTTCATAATGCAATTATATTAAAAAAAAACATAGAACAAACAGTATATTATTCGATCTTTAAATATAACTAGTTTCTTCAGCGTGCGATGCTGCTTTCTTTCTGGTGTAATTCATGCATAATTCACCCGTTAACTAAGGCTACATGCAATGGGAAACAAAAATGAGGGGTAACGGCAGAATATATGCATGCATTGAAATGGAAATGGTGGCAATATGTACATTAGAATTTAGATCTAATATAATTTACTATACAAGGCAACAATATTGAAACATATTGAAAACAGGGGGAAAAAAGGTCCAAAGGCAGCAATGGAACCCCTACAGAGAACGACAAAAGAGAAGCCTACTTCATGCTTGGGGACTTGAGATCAGCCAGAAGAAGGCTAAAAAAAAGATGAAAAAGATAGTGAGTCGAATGAGGGAACATTTGTCAGTCACCCAGAAGGAAGAGTGTTTTAACCCCCCCATGTATCTGATGCCCATTTGAGACTCGATTCGCCCTCCCTGGTCCTTTTTCGAATTTCTAGTGTGAGGACACTACTTTTTGTCGAGACACCAATCTCTACCATTCATTTATTAAATCTTATAAAATTTAGATCTAATGGCCAGAAGTTAATGGGTATTAAGGTAATTTAGTTATAAATATATTATATTTTAATTATATTTCTTTTTCAATTATTTAATTCTCAATTTACAAGTAATCATTGCCATAATTTCGGGATACCCGTATAACATGATCTCAGATCTCCCCAAATTTTGCCACATTTGTTTTACTTAATTACCATAAGGATAAATGTGATGGAGATTGTTTAGGATTTCATATAGATATTTTGGGTAAGAAGTTATTAGACTTTCTAATCTTAATATAGTTTTTTATCACTTACCTAATAATTATATTTTACAAAATAATATGGTTCCTAATCTATTAAATTGGAACAATACTATTTTTTTCAACTTGGTATCAGTTTCTAAATCATCAAATTGGTTCCTAATCGTCATAATGGAACCTGATCCTAGAAGATAAACATGTTCCTAAATTATGAAACTGGAACAGTTGTTCCTAAAGATTGAAATTAATATATCCATCGGTTAATTCAAAAGAAAAGGAAACAGTTGGTTTCCAATCCTACTAAATGTATCAAATCAATAAAAAAGAAACAATTGGTTTCCAATCCCACTAACATGTACCAAATTAATAAAAAAGGAACCGTTTCTGAATCGACTTCAAAACTGGAACAAAGAAGATGGTTGATAGTGGATATGGCCTCGAATGGAGAAGAATAGCATCGAAAACACTTGTTTCGGATGTCAAAAGGAGCGGCGACGAGTTCTCATGTGTGTGGCAGAGATCGAGGACGTTTGTGGCATCACCGATCAAAGAGGAAGGGATAATGGGTCGAGGCTCTGAGTTGAGTCGATGGAGGAAAGAGCAGGAAGCCGGCGGTGGCCGTGGGGCGCGCCTAGTGGAGGAACTCCGTTCACAGCGGATCGTTGGATGAAAAAAGAGTGAAGTCGGTAGAGGCCTTGTCGGAGGCGCCGAATCAAGCAAACGAAGAGGACAGAGGATCATCGGCGCATGACTTGGTGGAGACTTGTTGGGAGGTCAACGAAGTTGCCGGAGAGGATGAAGAAGGAGACGGCGGTGCTTGTTCCGAAAGTGGAGAGGAGTGCAGCAGTTTGTTTGGCGGCGGCTTGTAAAATTTTAGGGTTTGTGATGAAACCCTAATTCTATTTACTATATATACTGGTACGAAATGACTTTTTTGTCCAATTTAATCTAACCCATTGGATTTAATTCCTAATCCTACGATTCCTAATAGTGTCCTCATATGAGGACTGTAACATCCCCGCTCAACCAAACGGTTTGGAACTCAAGATCGGTAGACTAGGGTACTGGAATCAGTGCTCTTAAGCTCCCCTTGAGTTTTGGGTCATTCGGGTTTAAGTTGGGTCGAAGTTGCAAAGAGGGGAACGGTGATGCACCAAAAAGTGCCGATTTTGGGCCCTGAAGTGCGCAGGCGCACTTTTAGAAGTGCTAGGCGCACTTTTCAATTAATTCAGCAAACTTTCGGCGGAATATTCAAAATGTGCGCCTTTTAGGGGTCAATGTGCGCCGGCGCACTTTTTGACATACCAGGCGCACTTTTCGTGCATAAAAGGACGGATTTGCACGGAAATTCATAACTTCTTTCCCCTTTCTCTCTCCCCGAAAAGCCATTGACGAACCTAGTGCGAGCAATCTTCGAAGGGTGATTCCGGGAGCTGTAGAGGTCGGAATTGAGTTCCGTTTGTTGCTATGGATTCGTAGCGACGAGGAGAAGAGATCGCTAACCTCCATTTTGGGTTTCTGGGGGTAGGTCGTGAGCAGTAAGGAAGGGTAGAGCTACGAGTTTGGTGGTTGGGAATCGAGTTTCTGGGGAACTAGAAGACGATTAGAGCCTCGTCTTCTATTTCAGGTGAGGGCTTAGCGTTGTGTAAGTTGTTTGGACAGTGAGAGGAGTTTCAATTGGACTTAGAACAAAATCTAGGTTATGCATGAAAATGATGAGCGTAAAAGGGGATAAATTGTTCTGTGAATGTACTTGATTGCTATTGATGATTGCCGTGGTTGATTGTTGTTGTTGATTGCTATGGTTTGGGGTTGGGTGTGAACTGAAGTGAATTAAGTAATGAATTGACATAGAAATGAGAATTAGGATGGTTGGGAAATGAGTGCGGGTGCTATGATATTATGAATCGCTGGTTGTGGATGCAGGAGAGTTGCCCTGCCAATGTGGGGTCGCTCTGAATAAGAGGAACAGGTGGGTGACCCCTAGACTCATGACATGGTTTCCCCTGTACTTGCAGGTGGGGGAGGCCGGTGAGCTAGCCGGTTATCCTATTGATTGTGATGTGTGTGCTGTGAACATGACAGGGGCATGGAGGACGAGATGTATTGTGAACTATGGACTATGAATGAGATGTGGCTAATTTGTGTGTATGTTGGTAGTAGATGTGATGTATGAGTTGAGAATGTGATGTTGAGAATTGTATGTTGGAAATAGAACCGGAAGGAGCCCACACTACCCCACCCGAGGTACTGGTTGTTGAGTCTGATCCATTGGGGTGGATCCCCTTGACAGGGGTGTCAAGGGAGTAATGAGATTGATGATGAGATTGATGATGATGATGATGGTTAATGAGAACGCGTTCTCCATGTGGTAGGGGAGCGCGAGGACTTCCCATGCGGTAGGGAAGTGCGTCGGCCGGCCGGTGGTGGTGTGGATAACTCCTTGGCGCCTAATAACTCACCTAGATAATATGAATGTGAATGTGTGTGTGCTTGTGGTTGTGGTAGTGACTTGGTTGATGGATGTGATGTGATGATGCTGTGTGTGCCGTGGATTGATGTATTAATTCTGTGTGATTCTATTGTTATGAATTGTGCTTGAGAACAAGAACTGACCAACGTGAACACCTAGACTGCTTTTAGGGAATTAAAATATGGAAAGAGGGGTTGGGTTTGGTTCCATTGTTGGATGTCTTGTGCGGAGTTGGGACCGCTCCATAGAGTAGGACAACGTGTAGGTAGGCCCAGTGGGTTCACTCAATTTCAATAGGAAATTGATCCCTTTTCCCCTTTCAGGATCTCGTGGCTAGTAGAGGTAGCTGAGGAGTTTGAGTTCGAGGTTGATTTCGTGAAGTTCTGGACGGAAGCCATGAGGTGAAGACTGGGATTACGCGGAGTTGACTTTTCTGTTCATTTCAGTTGACTATGAGATTTTGGGGGTTTTTATGTACTTTCTGATTTATGTTGGATTGGAGGATTTATGATGGTTTGGATTGTACTCGGATTTTAGTTTCGCGTTTCTATGGAGGCCTTCCATGTTTTTACTGTCTTTTGATCACCGCCAATTTCCCTGTTTTACCCTTGTTTTTACTCGGTAGTACCTGGGACCGGCTCAACCACGGGTTTACTCGGGTTGATTCGGAACGGGTGTTACAAGGACACTAATAGGTGTCCTCATGGTAGTAGATCCCCTACAACATGTTTATCGAGGCCTGCAATAAAAATACAAAACACAGTCACTTGGCACAGGGAAGCAAGGCCGACAATCGGGGCCTTCAATACAAAGTTATTAATTTGAGTTCTATCTAACCACCACTTGCCAGCACCTTGTGTAGTTAACCTAATTTCGTCCGGATTCTAGAATTATTTTCATAGTCACGACTATCATTTTCATAAATGTACCCAATTTCAACATGACAAAAAATCTCAAAATCAATGAAACTTATGCAATATCAATGTATCTTTCACTCATCAAAGTACTTCATAATGTAAAGCATAATATGATTATCAAAGTGAATTTCGAACTCATCAAATCTCAAAATAAATATCACTTTGGGCTTTAGGCCCATACAAGTTTCTCATAAAATATCTAAATAATTAAAAGTATAGATTAATTTAAAAAATACAGAAAATGGTAATTAATAAATATTACAAAAATGGCATTCTTATCCTAACTCTACTATAAAAAAACCTCCTACACAATGGGAAAAGAGGCCGACACGAAGTCGGGGATCGCGCGCCGCGAACGGAAACGTTCACGACAGAACAAATAAAAATTCATTGATTGCTTAGATCTTGAAAGTACCGGTTTTATCGGGCGTTGTGGGGATGTTAATCCTTCCCCACACGTAACCGTCCCCCTTATCCAGATCTCTGAACGCAAACCTAGCCCAATTTAGGTTCAATAACCTGAATCGGGCTCCAAGTGTCCAATCCACTTTCAAGTGATTGGTGGCGACTCTAACCATTTATCAAACCCAACGAAGATCCCGACACGACGTCGGGGGATCACGCGCCGCGGACGAAAACGTTCACGACAGATGGCGACTCTGCTGGGGAAACAAGAACTTCTCAGGGACGAGCTACATCAAAACTTGATAAGTCTTTCTTTCATTATTGTGCTTTCTTGTTAATTGTTATTAATTATGCGATTTAAATTTTAATATGCATACATTTGCATTTAGCTCTATACCCGAGCTTTACCCTTAGATAGATTTTGAAAGTAGTGGCGTTAGCCTTTACACGAGTAAGGGCGAGTGAATCTCTCTATCCAATAGTTGATACTTATAGGATTAGCAGTATACCCTCATATAGTGTGCTTAGTAAACCTCCTAAGTCTAAATTGTGTATCGTTTATTCTTCAATTATACATAACATAAGTCGTCCCTATAATCGGGAATTATGTCCATTCTTTTTGCTTTTATGAAGCGTATATTATATATTATCTATGATATGCTCATAATTGTAATTATAATTATAATTTTCAATTGGTGAGAATATTCTCTTTTTGAATTTGAATACCGGAGATCGAAAAGCTTTCGTTGGAGGGTTGGTGCGAAAGATCAACTCTACTGTTCCATTCGCGTAGCTCTCATTCTTGTTTCCCCTTGGGAGCTCTCTTGCTCCCATGGCTTCTACTTCTTCAGACGGAAGGATTCCGTCTAAGTCATGGGCTCAGGTAGCTATGGATTCAAGTTCAGATTTGCGCTATGTGGAACCTCAAGAGTCTTCTTATGTGGACGGAGTTCTGCAGATTCCTCAGTCAGTGGTTGATCTTGGAGTGAAAAAGCTGGAATCAGCGGTGGTGGCGCAATTTATCGGGACTATGCCTCCGATTAAGGTAATATCTTCGATCTTGAATCGTCTTTGGGGTTATGGAGAATTGGTTCATGTTTCGCTTCTCTCTCCGCGATTTCTTCTGGTCGAGTTACCTTCAGTTGAGTCTTGCGATTGGGTCTTAGCAAGATCATGGCACATTCATCATCACCCAATGTTGATCAGGAAGTGGTGTCAAGATATTCAGCCTTTAGATTTATCTCCTCAGGCTAAACCTTCTTGGATTTCTTTCTGTAAAGTTCCACCGACTCTGTTAACAGAAGAAGCTATTAGTTGGATGGCTAGTCAGTATGGTAAGCCAATCCACAAGCCTGTCCGAGAAGGCCTTACTGTAAAGGTGTGTGTTCTTCGTGGTGAGTCGAGTAATACGAAGAATGAATTGAAGGTCCATTTGGGGCGTGGTGAAGTTGTGGCTATTGAAGTGGTTTTTTCACAAGCTAGAGCTTATAAGAGGGGAGACAAAGTCTGGTCAGCGACATCCCAGCCTAAACCTTGTGCAAATAATGGTGAGAAGGAGGGTCCATTAGCTAAACCTTCTTCAGAAGGGGAGGTGAGTGTACCTGAAAGCTCCCATGATATGAGGGTTGAAGGGGGGCTAGGTTCTGGTTCTAAGACTTCTAAGGAAGTGGAGGATCCTCCTAGTCAACTGAGCCCTGCCAAGACTTCTTGTGAAGTGGAGGTATGTGCCGCTCAGAGCCCTGTCGTTGGCATTGAGGCTTCAGAAGGGGAGGTGAGTGTACCTGAAAGCTCCCATGATTTGAGGGCTGGAGGGGGGCTAGGTTCAGGTTCTAAGACTTCTAAGGAAGTGGAGGATCCTCCTAGTCAACTGAGCCCTGCCAAGACTTCTTGTGAAGTGGAGGTATGTGCCGCTCAGAGACCTGTCATTGGCATTGAGGTTCATGCTTCTGCTTTTGATGCTTTAGCAGAGGATTGGGAAGCTAATGTGGATGCTGCTGAGGATACAGACAGGGTGGGATTAGGTTGGGTAACAGAAGCTATAAAGTTTCCGGAGAAGCCTACTTCTAGTGAGTTTTTAGAGAATGGTACACACTTTACTACTCGTGGACGAGGTAAAGGAAAGGGTAGTGGAGTTAAGACCCGCCAGCAAACCAAGAAATGATTTGTTTCTGGATTTGGAATATTCGTGGTTTTAATAAAAAGAGTAAGGTAGACACCTTGAAAAGCTATATTGAAACAGAAAAGGTGGATGTTGTTGCTATCCTAGAACCTAGGATAAGGAGGAATAAGACACATGAGTTGTATGCTGCTCGTTTCCCCGGTTGGTCAGCGGAATTTTGTTTTGAGAATGATTTGGGTAAAGTTTGGCTGTTGTGGAGAAAAGATGTTCCCATCACTATTCTTCATACTTCCTCTCAGTTTATTCATTTTTCTGTCAATATGTCGGTCCCTTATGTAGGTACTATAGTCTATGCTGCTAACGATAATACAAAGAGGAGTGTCCTTTACAATGATATCCTCTCTCTAATGCCTGTTGGTACTCCATGGTTTGTTGCGGGAGACTATAATGCGATTCTTGATGTTTCAGAGGCTTCAAATTCCCCCTCTTCTTTCACTGGTATGGATGACTTCCAGAGGTTTGTTGGTGCTGCAAGTCTTACTGAACATACCTCACAGGGACCGTTCTATACTTGGACTAATAATTAGGATATTGCTCCGATTGCTCGGAAGCTGGACAGGGTTTTGGTGAATGCTGAATGGCAGATGAGTATTAGGAGTAAAGTGAGAGTTTGCCCTTCCATAGATTCAGATCATTGTGCTCTTCTACTCCATGCTGGTTTGGGTAATGATATTTCTTATCCTAAGCCCTTCAAGTTCTACACTTGTTGGATGGAACACTCCTCTTTCCAAAGTATTTTGCAAGATGCTTAGAGATCAAAAGTTAGGGGGAAGCCATTCTTTATCCTGTATTCAAAGCTCAAGAAACTGAAATTTGGTCTTCGGAAGCTTAATAGTGAGCATTTTTCTGATATTCAGCAAAGGGTTAGGGTTAAGAAGAGGGAGGTGGAGATTCTAAAGAGAGTGGTGTTTGATAATCCCACGCAGAATACCATCAAGAATATGAAAGATGGTGAGGCTGAGTTGGCTGACCTTGTTTCATCAGAGGAAAGTATCCTTAGATTGAAGGCTCGATCATTGTGGATTAAACATGGGGACAGTAATAGCAAGTTCTTTCCAAGATATGTGACCTTAAGAAATGGGAGAAATACTATTAGACAGCTTCAGGGGGAGGATGGAGTCATGTATGAAACAGTAAAGGAGATGGCAGGAATTGCAGTAAATTTCTATGTTAAGCTGCTAGGTACTTCTAATCATGTCAATGATGTTTCTATCCAGTCTTTGGTTACAAAAACTCTTAACCCTGAGCAGATAGAGATGCTTGATCAAGATGTCTCAAGGAGTGAAATGAAAGCTGCACTGTTTGGGATGGCATCTGAGAAGGCTCCAGGGCCTGATGGATATTCTGTTGGCTTTTACAAGAAGTGTTGGAATGAAGTTGGAGAGGATGTCTTGGATGCCATGAGTGACTTCTTTTGTTCAGGTGAACTGCATCCTTCTGTTAATTCTACTATCATCACTTTGATACCTAAGAAACCTAATGCTACTAGTATGAGAGACTATAGGCCTATATCTTGCTGCAATACTATCTACAAAGCACTCTCTAAGGTTTTGGCTAATAGGTTGTGTGCTGTCCTTGCTCATGAGTTGCTTTCAAGATATAATCAGAAGGACATATCCCCCAGGTGTGCTTTAAAAATAGACCTCATGAAAGCTTTCGATTCAGTGGACTGGTCTTACATTGGAGACATGTTGACTGCTATAGGCTTCCCTCCTCGTTATATTAGATGGATTATGGTGTGCTTTCAATCAACCAGATTTTCTGTGAACCTGAATGGATCTCTATTTGGATACTTTCCAGCAAAGAGGGGGTTAAGGCAGGTGATCCCATATCACCCTACCTGTTTGTGATTGCAATGCAGGGTCTGGAGTATCTTTTTACTAAAGCTGTCTCTCAGAGTCTTTTTCAGTACCATCCTCAATGCAAAAACATTAGTCTCACACACCTATGCTTTGCTGACGATCTACTGGTCTTTACTAAGGCAAGTGTGACTGCAGTATCTCAAGTTAGGAGGGTTATGGATCGTTTTCATAGTATATCTGGCCTGCAATTCAATCCAGAAAAGAGTGATCTATATGTGGCTGGTGTAAGCAGGTCAGTAGCAGGGCAGATTGTAGCTGTGGCAGGTTTTAGAGAGGGCCAGTTGCCTATGAGATATCTTGGTATACCTATCTCTGCTGGTAAGTTGTCAAAGGCAGACTGTAAGGGATTAATAGACAAGATTACTGGTAGGGTTAAGGACTGGAAGGCAAAATTGCTCAACTATGCTGGGAAAATGCAGCTTATCAAGTCAGTCATCGATGGCATTTTACAGTATTGGCTTTCGATGTTTATTCTCCCCAAATCAGTGCTTAAAGAGATTGAGGATATCTGTGCAAGATTCTTATGGGGGGAAAAGAGAGGGGCAGAGAGTCAAAGTATCATGGTATCACATGGCTTATCCTTTTAATGAAGGTGGTCTTGGATTTAAAGACTTGAGTAGTTGGAATGAGGCAAATATTATCAGACATCTTTGGAACTTAATTACTCGAGGGGGATCGCTCTGGGTAGCTTGGATTTGGAAGTATAGGCTGAAAGGGGGTGATCTTTGGGGCCATACAACGTCTACTGGATCATGGCATTGGAGGCATGTACTGAACTTAAGAGAACTGGTTGCTCCTTTTATTTCAGCAGATGCAGAGGGAGAGTACTTATGGAATGGCAAATATATGCCAAAGTATAGAGCAAGTGTAGTGTGGGACAACATCAGGCCTCAGAGAGGGGGAGAAGGTTGGTCCATTTACTTGTGGAAAGGGTGCAGAATTATGAAAAATAGTCTTCTGGTTTGGCTGATCCTGAGGAATAGAATCAGCACCCTAGACAAGGTAAGCTGCTGGAATGATGCAGTAATTAATACATGTCCCCTGTGCAGCAGTGCTCCTGAATCAAGAGATCATTTGTTTGCTTGTTGTGACTACTTCAAGAGTAGCTTCAGTCAGTTCTTCCCCTCTGTTCAGTTCACCTCCTGGGATGAACACATCAGTCATGTGAGCTGCAGTTGGAAGGTGGAGACAGCTGAGAATCGGATAAATAGAGTTCTTTGGTGTGCTTTTTTAAGCTCCATTTGGTGTGAAAGGTGCAAGAGAATTTTTGATAGTGGCCAAAAGTCTTCGGATGCTTTGGTTAAGGATGTTCAAGAAGATATTAGAATGTATTTTGCCGGTCATAGGGATGAGAATGTGGCCCTTAGAAGGCTTAGTAGTTAGTCCCCCTTTATTTTTGTAATATGGAAGGTAGGTGTAGGTGTAGGTGAACAGATCACCTCTTGAAAAAAGAGGGAGTTTGGGATCCGAATCCTCCCTCTTTCTTCCTTAGGGGTTTGTTGAGGTCCATTAGTTCTTGTGGTTGCTCTCTTGTACTTGATCTTCATGTTTTTTGATGATAAATAAAATCACTAATTATTCATAAAAAAAAATATTCTCTTTTTGCGTAAATTTTAAATAATGATCACCAATATATCACCATATTTGAAACATTTATTTCAAATCTTCATTAACATATTATTTGCATTACAGATTATGCATTTTAAATTCATCATTGATCATATATGCAAAAAAGGAGTCATTACATGCATCAAAGATCATTATCATATGCATATTCAAGCATCGTTTTTTAATGTAAATAAACATATGACATGTGCATTATATTGTTTGAGCATTCAATATTACAAAAAAATTATACACATTTATTTCATCATAAATTTTGAATGAAAATTTTCATTATTTATTCGATAAAATAATTTTAAAAGTGTCATAAAATCTTTGATTTCATTATCATTTTTTTGGTTACAAAAATCGTGTTTTCCTTTCAAGAAAATAAACGGTCATTTTAAATTGTCTATCAACGAAGGACTTTGTCATTTTAATTTTGAACAAGATTGAAGGCTATCTCTCGTTAAAATACCCCCCCCCCAAATATCCACTGACATCCCTAATAATGGGGTAATGTGAGAAAGTGTGAAGGTAGATATCATCCTAGGAAAAGCATCTAGAATCGCAAAGCCATTTTCTTATTCATTGATCAATCCTAGACATGATTTTGAGTAACTAGATGATTATAAACCTTCTCTGTTTTTTCAACAACTAGCAAGTGCAATTATCATCATGACTTTCGTTTGCCCACATCTACACAATCATTCACATTTTATCACCAATATTACCATTTTTCGACCTTATAAAACATGGTTTGAGAACAATGGCGATTTTCATGTTTTAAAAATATACTTGATTTTTCTACTGATTAATTAAAATCATTGCATGTTTTAACAAGAAGAAATTATGCATATTATCATGAATTATCACTAGCAACACTATGTGAGTTTTTGAACCTTCGATGCAATATTTTTCTTCTGGGTGGTTTTTCCTGTTGAAACACTCCAAGAACTTGCATGATACTAATTCAAGATCACACGATTTTGCAACGACATAAATGATATAGGCATTATAGGATTACCTCCACGAAATAAGCCTTATCCCTCCTTACCTGATATCATATCCCATAGATAACCCCTTGAGCTTAAGCCTATTCTTTCATAACACACACATTACAAGCCAATCACTTTTCTTTCAATACCGTCTTGAAACCCTTGAGTTCGTGGCAATTAACTGATACTTGGTGTAGAGTTTATTTTGACTCTCACAAGTATCAGTTTTTTTTTAAAAAAAACTGATACTTGCGAGAGTCAAAATAAACTCTACACCAACGACTACGAGCAAAACGTCATTAAATCATTTAGCAAATACATAAGGCCATAAAAGAAAAAGCCAAATCATCAAAGAATCATTAAAAAAATGAATTAAAAAAAACCAGAAAAAAAAATAAATCTAAAATAGTAAGTTCATAGAGTTTAGACGATTCATAAATCCATTATCGGCCATAAAAGTCTTATGTTCGCTCAACAAAAAGCGCAACAAGAAGTTAAGCAAGACTGACAAGCTCTTAAAAGGGCCACTATAGCGTTTCACTCACCCTAGTCATCACCAATTGAGTGATCCAGCTAGCATACTATTAGGTAGTTGCTAAGACTCATTACACCCTTCACTACTTAAAAAAAATAAAAATCTTCCTTACCTCAACCTAAGCCATCAATTTCAACCCTCTAAAAGACCTTTTGATACGTCATTACATTATTCAAAGTGGTGAAGAATTAGTTGCATTACAAGAATATGGCGACTGTTTTCAACAAGAAAAATGAACGAGATAAACTCAACCTTGAAAAGAAAATGAGATAAATAGGTGAGAGTGAGTACATTTCATATTTACACGTACATTGTTTTACCCATGTGAGAAGTCTAGTGAACTTCATCGTTGATATGTTCATTCCTTTGAGTTGAACTTGCGAATCAGTTATTTAGATGAATTATCATTGATTCTCATTAATCAAAAGAGACATCAAATGTCCTTTAAACTATGAAAAATTTTCATATGTTCTCAATTTTGTTTTGTAGTGTAGTCACCCACAAAGTACTATTGGGGTACCATTCCGACCCCTAGTAAAACACATTTTTCCATGACAAATGTACTTGTTTGCTTGTACGAAAAAAAAAATTAAAAAAAGCCCTAAAACATAATAGAGCTACAAAATAAAATTCATCATTTAGAAATTCATTATCATCTAGTTACCAAGAATCATCTTCCTTGAGAGTCAAGCAAGCCTATCTATCCTAAAGGGCCAGAGTAAGCGTCGCTAGAGCATAAAAAAAATGAGATCATCGTTCTTTGACATCTCTTCCAAACTACCACCAATGTGAGGACATTCTCGTGTCATTGACCAAACTCACCAAATTTCTACTGATACTCTTCGAAATTCAATTGAAGCCTCGAGCCAAACTATGACCAAAGATAGTCTTCGCTTGAGTCCAAAATTAAATTGACATTGTCAATCGTTGATATCCATTTTCAACAAAATTTTCAAAATCATATTCTCAAAATTTCAAAAAAAAAAAAAACATCATGTTTGTACATATATTTATTACAAATATGCTTGATGTTGAACAAGCATTTATTCGTGTCCATATATTTATCGTTGGATGATGTGTTATTAAAAAACAAATCATACTTTTTCTTTCAAATAAATCATATTTTTATATGATATTTCATACATTTCATATATTCATAAAGATAAAAAATCATGTCACACATTCATCATGTCATTTTTTTTAACTCTCCAAAAAATTCATTAACCATGCATACACAAATCATGCATCATACATCATGTCATGTATAATTTGATTAATAATTTTCTAGGAATTTCTAAATTTATTCATCAATCATCAAGAGAATTCGGTTCTCACCTCTCAATAACATTGAATAAATAATCATCTCATTTATCATTTATTTCATCATTAGACATTTTGTGCATCTAAATTCATTTGATTTTTTTTCAAAAATTATAGAATCGTGCATAGTTGTAGAGACTTTCGTACGCGTTCTAATCATAATACTTTCATCATAACGTTTTAATCACACTTATCATCACAATAAAACGATTCAAACATCAAAGTTAATTTAACTTTCTCAAATCTTGAAATTCATGTGCTTATGCATAATTGTAGGCATTCAACAATGACTATACAAATTTCAAATTTTACCCTTGCATTCTGGGTATAAACGAATCGCAGTCTTTTAAAAAAAAATTACCCATGTATTTCGGGTATAAACGAATTACACTCTTTTAAAAAAAATTACTCTTGCGTGTCGGGTATAAACGCATTGCAATTTCTTTAAAAATAAAAAAATAAATCACCTATGCATCAAGGTTATAAACTGATTGCTCACTATTTAAAATTTTCAAAAAAATCTTCAAAAAATTCTCCCATGCATCAAGGATATAAACTGATTGCTCTCATTATAAAATTTTCCAAAAAAATCTGGCCTTCGCATCCGGGCTATAATGGATTGATCACTTATCAAATTGCCTTCGCATCCAGGCTATAAACAGATTGTTCTCTTATCAAATTTCCTTCGCATCCGGGCTATAAACATATTTCTTTCTCGCCAAACCCTCGACATCCAGGGGCAGAATGGATCACACCATTTGGAACGGGACGTATGTCAAAGCAGAATCCCTAGTACTCTAACCCTCGGCATCCAGGGACATAATGGATCCCACGATTTGGAACGAGACGTATGTCAAAGTAGAATCCATAGTACATGAACCCTCGGCATCTAGGGGCAGAATGGAGCGCACTAGTTGGAATGGGACGTATGTCAAAGCAGAATCCCTAGTACAAAAATCCTCGACATCCAGGGGCAGAATGGATAGTACACGAACCCTCGTTATCCAAGGGCATATGGATTGCACCAGTCGGAACGGGACGTATGTCAAAGCAGAATCCCTAGTACACAAACCCTTAGCGTCCTAGGGAAAGCGGACTGCACATTATCCTATATTTCATTTATGTACTATATTATTATTAGTTTTCTGCATTCATATCTATATTTAAAAGAAAAAGGGGGAAAATGGGTTATTTACTTTCATTCCGAAGGAATTTGAGAATTCTACCAAAAAAAATTCTATTTCTATATTTGTACCACTTTTATTACAACAACAATACAAAGAGGGCAACTGTAGTGACCTAATTTCGTCCGAATTCTCGAATTATTTTCATAGTCACGACTATCATTTTCATAAATATTTACCCAATTTCAACATGTTAAAAAAAAACATAAAATCAATTATTACTTTCGTTCCTTGAATTATCTAGAACTTATGCAATATCAATGTATCTTTCACTTATCAAAGTACTTCGTAATATGAAGCGTAATGATTATCAAAGTGAATTTAGAACTTATCAAATCTCGAAATAAATATCACTTTGGGCTTTAGGCCCAATTTCATGTCATTGGGCTATAGGCCAATTACTAAATAATTTTGGGTTGGTCTTTAGGCCCATACAAGTTTCTGATAAAATATCTAAATAATTAAAATTAAAGATTAATTTAAAAAGTACAGAAAATGGTAATTAATAAATATTACAAAAATGGCATTCTTATCCTAACTCTACTATAAAAAAACCTCCTACACAATGGGAAAAGAGGCCGACACGAAGTTGGGGGATCTCGCGCCGCGGACGGAAACGTTCACGACAGAACAAATAAAAATTCTTTGATCTCTTAGATCGTGAAAGTATTTCATAAAATAAAACAAATTATATTTTCAAGTAATCGAATTTAGTAACGTCGGACTTTATAATAATAAGTTTGCGTGAAACCCTCACACCTAAAAATAAAAACTTTCAAAATAACTAAAAACAAATCGAGACCACTTGGTTGCAATCCAACTCAAATCAACTTTTCAAATCGAACTACGTGGACTTTGATTCCGGTTTCCAGAATAGGCAGTCACGAGACTCGAGTCCAACTTTAAAACAATTTTATCATTTTTTTTCTTTAAAACTATTTTATCAAAAAATCATCAAGATTAGTAGCGTTGGTCTTGACACAAGTCGAGAAACACGGATCTCCTAGTTTACAAATTAAACACTTTTTTTTTATTAAAAGCACATCAACAGACTTATCGAATTCGGTAGTACCGGTTTACCGGACGTTATGGGGGTGCTAATTCTTCCCCACACGTAACCATCCCCTTATCCAAATCTCTGAACGCAGACCTAGCCCAATTTAGGTTCAGTAACCTGAATCGGGCTCCAAGTGTCCAATCCACTTTTAAGTGATTGGTGGCGACTCCAACCATTTATCACCAACGAAGAGCCCGACGCGACGTCGTGGGACAGCGTGCCGCAGATAGAAACGTTCACAACACCTTGTTTTTTGTACTTGATAATTAATACACTCCAGCCTCTGCCTGAAAACAACCATAAGCTTCTAGTCTTACAACTAACCAATCTTTCTTTCTCAGTTGAGGCAGATTCTACAAGTATGAAATAGGGAGCGTTTGGTTTAAACAATGAAGTACACAAATAAATTGGGTTGGTTACTTAAATGATCACTAAACTTTGACCAAATAACCCGGTGGTCACTGTTCTTCAAAAAATTTCCTAGCACTCACACAACTTTGGCCGATTATCCTAGCAGTCACTACCGTCTACGGACATCCAATTTTCAATCCATCTGCATATGTGGCGATGCCATCAATACAACCACATCATCTAAATTGCCACATCATCTAAACCAAACCCCAAACTCAAACCTAAACACCCACCCAATTACCAAACCAAACCATCTAAACCAAATCAAACTCCTCCTCTTTCCTCCTCCTTCCTCTTCCTCTTCCTCTTCTCCACCCTCACTCCCTACTACCACCACCCGCCCACCGCTCCGCCACCGCCCCGCCGCCTCATCCTCACTTCCTCTTCCTCTTCTCTCAACTGCCATTTTCTCTCCTATACCCACAAACCCTTTCTTCTTCCTCCTTATCATCTGAATCTAACCCCCTTCCCTTCTTCTTCTGCACCAGATCCGAACGCCATCTCCACATCCCTCCTCCTTCTCTTTCCTCTTCCTCTTTCTCCTCCTCTCCTCCACCAGATCCGTTCTTCAGATCCTCTTCTTCTTTCTCCTCTCGTGACTGCTTCAGATCCGTTCTTCAGATCCGTTCTTGAAAGTGACTGCTTCGTTGTCAACTCGCTGGTCCAAGATGAGTTCGCAGTCATACCAGTGCAGAGCGAGGATTTCATGGACCTTCAAGAAGGTATGGCGGTGAGTCAAGTGGAGAGAGAAGGCAACGAATCGACGACTCCGGTCAGCGGATTTGGAGCTAGAGACAGCCAATTGTCGTTGGAAGGCTTCTCCTCTGTTTTACCTCTGCAGTTGGAGGCGACGGAGAAGGTAATCAGAGGGAGAATGAGCTTGAGATGGAGCGCCTGATCGATCGGACGATTAAAATCAAACTGATATAGCTAACACTGATTGAGATAAGACTCAAGTATGTTCTTTAATTCTAGAAGAAAGAGGGGAAGCTTATTATTCAAAATGGGAATCTGGAAAAAGAGAGGAAGAGGAAGTGAGGATGAGGCGGCAGGGCGGCGGCGGAGCGGCGGTGGTGAGGCGGCAGGGCGGTGGTGGTGGTAGGGAGTGAGGGTGGAGAAGAGGAAGAGGAAGAGGAAGGAGGAGGAAAGAGAAGGAGGAATTTGATTTGGTTTAGATGGTTTGGTTTGGTAATTGAGTGGGTGTTTAGGTTTGAGTTTGGGGTTTGGTTTAGATGATGTGGCAATTTAGATGATGTGGCTGTCTTGATGGCATCGCCACATATGTAGATGGATGGAAAATTGGATGTCCGTAGACGGTAGTGACTGCTAGGATAATTGGCCAAAGTTGTGTGAGTGCTAGGAAATTTTTTGAAGAACCGTGACCACCGGTTATTTGGTCAAAGTTTAGTGATCATTTAAGTAACCAACCCCAAATAAATTGCACTCAAACATCAATCACTATTTGGCCTTACACAAACCTGTGAAATAAAAAACTCTATAAACATCCCTTTTTGTATTAGTCCACATGACCAAATTGAAAAGCCTCATTTGGCAACAAAAAAATTTCAACGATGGACTTTCAAACCTTAGCTTCTCTGCAATCTCAATTTCCCAATGGGGCACCATTCTCTAGTAGTTTTTGCTTGAGAACACATTCATTTTCTATGGCATTGCCTCTTCTCACCCTACATATACACACAGAAAGATCTCAACAAATATGATATTCATTGTAGTATCTTCATTTGAGATAACAATCTTAAATATCTTAATGGTCGCATGATATGTTTGGTTTTGACACCTAGGATACTCGTGAAATATGGAGCTGCCACATCACCAGCTTTAATTCCTTATTTTATTCTTCTCCTAACACCTAACTTAATCTTAATTACCTTTTTTTATTCTTCTCCTTCCCTAATCTATTCTTCTCTTTCCGTCCCAACTTAATTTGGATGATGAGTAACTCACGTTATGAACCCAACTAACGGTTACACATGCATGTCTCAAACCCAATTATACCATACTACTCATATTCTCATAAATCTTAATAATCATAATGGTGGCATGGTATATTTGAGTTTGACACATGGGTAAGAACCCTTCTCACAAATTTCCACATCATCATTCAATTTTTAAATAAAAAATTATTTATTTTCTCTCTTTCCTTTCATTAAATGTTGAATGCTTTTAAATTAAATACCTCATGAATGAAAAAATAATAATTAAATAGATTATATTAACATAAATTGATATATGAATAAGAAATTTAAATTTCTAATATATTTAAATTTATGAAATAAATAGTATACTAATTGTATACAAATATTTCATTAGAAATCTTTCTTAATCACTTCTCTAATAACTATTCATTTTATTATATTTGTGTTTAACTATTTATATATTCTATACAAGGAAAAAATAAAAATGATATCTTATAATTTTTCTCATAAAAAATATTTTATAAATATTGATAGGTTAAATAAGATTAACTTCAAAAAAATATTTTTCAACTAAGATTACACAAAGATAATAAGAACAAAAAAGGATTAAATACTGAATAAAAATTATCATCAATTTTTTTAGAGGTGTTAGTGGTCCATACTTGCCCGATGTTGATTGATTTAACTATGATATGGATTTTTATATTCATATGTTACTAAAATTTTAAGTTCTTATTTGATGGGTTGATGGTCTTGATCATGTACAAAGTTGGGTCATGTGCGAGTTTGTTTGAAATATTTGGAAGAATTATATATTTTTTTTTATACCATTAGAGTATGTTGATTTAGGAAAGTAGTAAGGATTCACTAGATCACGAATTAATACGATTATTTGAGTTCGACATGTTGTGGGTTCATTGATCGGTTGGAGGAAAATCATTGTGTAGTAAAAATGTTCTTAAAATTTTTTCATAGTTCATGTTGGATTTAGAGGTTGTATGCCAGCTAAATGGACTAGGTTTGAGTTTAGTTTAATAAGTAAGTTAGTCAAGTCACATGTCGGTCAGATTTTGAGTTGAATAGTCACATGTTTGACCAACGACTTTGATGGTAAGTTAAGTGAAATGATGACAGATAGCAAGCAATGGTATCTAAATAAGGAAGAAGAACGATGTTCAAACAATAGTGACGATTACACATGCTTGTCCTGTTACCCACACATATAAAACAATTTAAAAAAATAAAAAATAATTAATATCATTAAAATAACTAAATTAAATTAACCGGCCATGGCCTGGTACAAAACTAGTACTAATTAATAGTGAGATAACAATACTAATTAATAGTAAACTACAACAATACGTCAACTTATCAGAAAGGCTAACAGGAAAAGACCTCATTGTAAGCAGGGTTCTGAGGCTTGAATATATGGATTCCATGTGCCCGATCCGAGTGCAGTGCAGCCATGCCTAAATGTATGTATAATAGAAATGTGTTTCCAAAACCTTGAAAGTAAAGTAATTTAGCTCAGCTTTATACATCAAAGTAGCAAAAATCCTAGCTGACTTTGTGCCACAGCGTACAGTACAATACCATTGGAGTATCAATTCAAGCTTCGATCTAAATGAATGAAGTATGAACTCGTCCTAAAGTTCCAAACTACGAATTATTATATGATTTGTTTAGGCTTCATACTAGTAGACAACTAAACCAAACAAAGCATAGCCGGACTCGACCCTCGACCCACCCAAAAGATGAAGGAAGAAGGGATGGTTTCTTTGAAGGTCGTGGATTGAAAGATTGGGTTATCTCAAAATCATTTACGTAAGTAGTATATCAAGCAAAGAGAATGCAAAGGAGATTGTGAAGTTTGAACAGTAAAACATATTTGCATAAAGTGAGAAAGCAATCTGGGAAAGCATTATATTATACCTCTAAAAGCCGAAAACTAGTGGCCGATCTTTCAAGCGCGGAGCAATCAGAGGAAGATTTCAGGCGGTGTATTCTCGGGGTAGGTTACGAAGTAACAGTGGGGACATCGTTAATCGATAAGGAAGGGAATTAATTAATCGAGGAGAAAGAGGCGAGATAGAAGTAATAGAAGTATAGGGGAAATGAGGGTTAGATGGAGAGGACATGACATCAACCTTGTACAGAGAGTTGAGAGGACAATAAGACCAAAATGAACTAAATGGGAGCATGAGTAAAACAATTGAATCTAAGAGAAGAAGCAAGAGAGTCAAGGAACGGGAACCACTGTAGATCCTTTGTGTTGGAAAAAGATAGATAGATAGATAAAGTGGAAAAAGACAGCTAAAAGGGGACTTCGACATGTATTGGACATGGAACGGAATTAGTTGGGAGGCAACTAATGATTTGACGCTAATGAACGGAGAAATATGCTTTATTTCATCCTGCTTTATATAGAATCAATCAATTACCATTGTTCTGAAACTGCAGTGAGGTTGGAAAGTGTCCACAGGGAGTCCATCAACAAATTAAATACACCACTATCTATAAGTTTGGCTTCAATTCAATTTCAATTTTCAAAGCCCAAATGAAAGCCTCATGACCTAATTCCGGGTCATTAAATGTGAGCCAAAGTTACCCATCCATTAGTTCATAAGAAAGTTATTTAGTCTTATACTGCGTATTTTTTCTTCACCTTACTATCACCTAGGCTTGGCAATATTGCGGGACGGGTCCAGTTTTGCATTTCCGGGTTGGACCCAGCCCCGACCCGACTTTGTACACGAGTTTGATAAATGAACTAGGCCCGCAATAAAATGGGCTTCGGGTCATGCGAGTTTCAATCGGAGTATCAGACATGCTTTGTTATTCATGTTTAAAGCCCATTAAAATGTTGGATATCTAGCCCAACTGAAACAAATACTTAAGTAGAATTAAACCTGAATTAAAACTAGTCCATCCTAGCTATAATTCAAATATGTCGTAATCTTATCATAACAAACAATAGCATGGTTAAAGTTTATGTGAACAGAACAAACAAATAAACTTGAACAGAACAACCAATTGTCAAACCAAATATTGCAAACCCAAAACATTCAATTGTCTAACTTAACATGGTAAAGTTTTTGTGAACAAAACAAACAATTAAAATTGAACAATTCAGCAGTAGAACAACAATAAAATCATTCTAAAATAGCATTAATAGTCCAGGCTTCTAGCGGAACAGCAAACGATAATCCAAGCTTCAAGCATAACAACAAACACATTCTAATCGTCAAGATTGTATGATACTATCTTGTCTTCATTTGACTATTTATTTTCTACATCAACATGAATCAAGTAAAAACATCACCACACATATACAAATTCGTATAACATAAATCATCAAAAAAATTCTTCTTTTTAGTTTTTACCTTAAATATCTTCAACAGATGCGTCATCTATGATTAGCGCGTTGAAACACCCTTCTAATTATTCTTCCATTTTTTGTCTTTATCTACGTCAAACAAAATGAAATCAGTTTAAACTTCTACAAGTTACATAATCAAAGAGAAAAGACATAATAAAAGATCGACCTTAAGAAAATTACCTCTCTTCATGTCGTCCTTGACCTAGCTTCGAGTACACATCATTGCCTCGACCATGGAAAAGTGAAGCTTGCTACGATGTGGATCCAATAATCTCCAACCAGAACTAAATGTGGACTCAAATGCAACCGATGTTATTGGAATAGCTAACAAATCCCTAGCCATTTCTTGCAAAGTATGATACTTTGCACCATTTAGTTTCCACCACATAAGAAGATCGAAATATGGAGACCTAGGAATGAGTTCCTCAGCTAAATAGTGATCCAACTCAATTGTTACCAATGTAGTTCTAGACTTTTCCTTTGACTTATATATAATTCAAAGTCCATATCCATAGTAAATTTAGTAGCAACTACGACACCCGATCCAGGCGCAATGTATGAATTTTTCTCAGATTTTCGTTGATACTCTAACACCAAATCACAGACAAGAAGCTTGATATTCTCCCCTATAATATGAGTGTCTGTACTACCAAACTTAGTAGCATAGTACTCGATGATATGAAAACTTGTATCTCGAATCCAAAACAATAGATATGCCAACAGTAAATGAATTTCATCCCAATACTTTGCAAATTTCATCCACATCTTCTCAGCCATTGCACAAATGGGAGGGTTAGGGTCATATAACCAAGCCATTAAACTCATTCTTATGTCATACACCTTTGCAAAAAAAAAGTGACAGTTGGATAGTTCAAACCAGAAAATACATCAGTAGTGGTGCTGAAAATCTCAAGTTTTTGACAAACATCCAATGCAAATTCCCAATCATTGTTACTAGGTAAACTATTGTATTGAGAGTCATGTTGCTTCAAACGAAAGAACACATCCTAATATGGAATGACAACATAAAGCATGTGGTAAATAGAATTCCACCTAGTAGGGCAATCTAACACCAACTTCATATCCATAGATATTTTCATTTGCTTAGAAGTATCATGAAATTTTTCTAGTCTCCTTGGTGTGCAAGTTCAGTACACGACACTCCCCCTAATTTTCTCAATTCATTCCTTTATAACATCCAATCCATCCTTAACAATTAAATTGAGGATATGAGCAGAACACCTCATGTGAACTAGTGAACCATTCTTAATCAAATCAGTCAACAATACTAGTTTCTTCTTAACAAAATCTATCAATGCATCATTTGTAGTATAGTTGTCAAGAGTGATTGTGGACAACTTACTGCCAATATTCTAGTCCAAAAGACACAAAGATAGCCTATTTTCCAACCTCTCTCCAATATGTGGGGCAAGGACATAAAGGAACCTATGAAACAACGACAAGAAAAAAAATTGAACAATTAGTACTGAGAAATAGTAAACAACAATATGAAATAAAAAAAGACTTGTATAGAGATTACCTTAAGAGATGGCTTCTAAGATTCCATGCATTGTCAATGTAATGGGCAGTTACTGCCATGTAACCCCTTTTCTGATTAGTTGTTGTCCATATGTCAGTTGTAGCATCTACTCTACCTTTGTTCGCTTCCATCTCCCTAAGAATTCTAGTCCTCTCAACCCGATACATATTGAAAATTTCTTTCCTCATTGTATTCCTTGATTGAACTTTGAATAGCGGTTGTAATGAGCAACAAAATCTCTTGAAATATAGGTGATGAACCATATTAAGGGGGTAATCATGCATTAGCATCATAAGGCCTAGATACTTTTTAGACACATCACTATTAAACAAATCCAACGCCACCATATCCGGTTTACCCATCCCATCAAAATTTGTACCTAGTATTTTTTGTCTACCATCATGAATCTTCTTTTGAATACACCCATCTTAATGGTTTCTAAGCTGTGTAGTACCATTTGAAGATTTACCACCTAGCAGTTTACGATAGTAGATGCATTTTTCTTTTAATTCACCATGAATCAGAAGAATTTGAAAATGAGGCCAACATCTAACTTCAACCTGTTATTACCATTCGAAACCAACGCATTGGAATCTTTGTTATTAGTTTGTCCTTCGGGTTCAACATGATTAGCAGCAACTTGTGATGGTGAACATGTGATCATCGCTTCTGTAGAAGGTTGATATCACCACCAGCCATTACATTCTCGATTGGAACCTCAAGATTTTATGCTTTATCCATCTGGAATCAAAACCAAAACCAATTAATTATAATGCTAATATAAGTGAGTGGGAGAATGAGTGAAACACATACACCTTAATAGTTAACAAAGGAAGGGCAATGAAACAAAACATTAACAATTAACAAAGGAAGGGTGATAAAATCAAAATCGAAACCACTTCATTATAATGCAATATAAGTGAGTGGGAGAGTGAGTGAAACATATAAGCCTTAATAGTAAACAAAGGAACGGTACTAAAACAGAATCTTAACAGTTAACAAAGGAAGGGTAATAAAATCAAAATCGAAACTAATTCATTATAAAGCAATATAAGTGAGCGGGAGAGTGAGTGAAACATATAAGCTTTAACAATTAACAAATGAAAGGTAATAAAACCAAAACCAAACCTCAAGATTCTGTGTTATTCAGTGAGTGAAACATATATACCTTAACAATTATCAGTGAGTGGGAGTGAGCTTCGATAGTTGACAATAACAACTAACCACCCTCCTACAAGAGGAAGAACACAACAGTCAGTGTTTAAGCATTCAAAACCAACCTAAACAAATCTATAAACTAGTAGTTGAGCTTAAAGTGTTGATTACAAAGTCAAAACTAAGTGATAATGAAGCAAGGGTAACAACAAATTGTATACCTTAACAGTGAGTGGGAGTCAACCTAAACAGTTGGCAACAACAAGTATATAACTCGAAACAGTTGGCAACACATTTGTCACTTGTTTAAGCATTAGAAACTAACCTATACAAATCTATAGACTATATGCTATAGCAACTAAGCTTACGACAATCACTGGTTTAAGTGTACAACTAATCCTAATCAATTAACAAATTAACTAGTTATCGCAACAGTAGCAGACACTCAGTCAGTGATATTAATATGATTCTTTGATAAACAAGAAAGGATGAGGAAAATTATCCTTAATAGTTAACTCAAGTACAACATCCAACACCTCATTTTTGTCTTTATAGCTGAAAATAACTTAGTTTTAAAGGGTATATGCGCATATGTCAGTCAACAAGTTCACAACCAAACACAGTACATAAATAGAGAGTCGTCTCCTTGGCTCATGAGCAAGGCAACACATCATAGTATCCACAAGAACCACAACCCCTAATCCTAATTATGAAGACAATTTTTTTTCAGAAGGTTAGTTAACCAAGCAAGGGTGAGAAAACGTAAATATCGTAATAGTGAGTGGGAGTAGGTCGGACTCCGAAGACAAAAAAGAATTGATGCGAAATCAACCAGATAACTTGAACCTGCAAGAGGAAGCACAGAACACTGCAACAGTCAGTCATTTCAACGATCAATCACCGATTCACGAACCACGAATAATATCAACTAACATCAAAAGATTGCTTAGGAGAATTAGACCAAATAGAATTTTTGTAGAACTAAGAGAGAGGGTGAACAGAGAAAGGTAGAAAGGATAACTTGACTACTGGAGAATGATAGAGTATGGTAGTATTAGGATTTAGGAACTCACAAGACACGAGTCACACTACAAACGAAGCTTGCCCTTGTCGTTGCAGGTTGCAGCATAGAATAGGAACTTTGAATTAAGAAGGGCTTAAGAGTTGACGACGTCGATTTTAAAGCCTTCATTCCAAAAATTTGGAGTTGAAATCACAGAATCAATTACCCTTAACATCAAGATTTTAGGGATTCTAGTGTTAAGACTTCAGAGGCGTGGGAATCATGGAATCCAGCAGCGACAGAGAAAGGAAATTGGGAAGACTAAATTGGGAAACTGGGATCATTAGGGAAGGTTGGATGAATGGGATATTGGGATTATGTATTACGGATCGGGGTCGAGGTGGAAATGCCAAAATCCGTCCCCGCCCGTTAAACATAATCGCCAATTTTCGGGCCAACCTAGAACCCGATCAAAAACGTGATTTTAGGTTAAATAGTCCAAAATTTGGGTCGGACATGGGTAGGCTGGCGGGCTACGGATGCAAATGCCAAGCTTACTATCACCACCTTCGATCACCGGTTGGTGAGTCTCCCCGGTCTTTGACAACATGTTGACGAATTCCCAACATGTTATTCTCTTGTCCATGATATGGACCATGAAAGTGAATCAATAGAGCATGAGATTTGATAGTATGATGATTAGATTCTAATTATTGTTCTATTTTATTGTTGGTATAGTGCATTCTAGTAATTTCAGCTCCAACTGGGAGTAGGCTTTTAGGTGGTCGTGGAGGGCGCTACTGTGGAGGTAGATGTGGCTACGAGGAGCACTAATACTCAATATTTGGGTACTTGTACTCAACATATTGGAGGATAACACACTAGATAACATATTTTTGGAGGACAAGTCAAAGGAAGAGTATATGTTATGACTAGGGGGCTAAGAGAACCCCAAATATTGTTGTAACACACTTTCTATTCTAGGTAAAGCCTTTTATGTATTGCTTGATACAGGCTCGACCCATTCTTTTGTATTCCCTAATTTGGTTGAAATCATGAATCTAGTACCTCATAAGTTTATAAACATAAGAAACCTTAATGGTGGATTTTGTCTACCACGATGTTCTGCTTGATGTGGAAGGAGTGTATTTGGAATCAGACCTGGTCCTCCTTCCATTCAATCATAACCAAGAACCTCTTAAACTCCTTAATCAAGAACTCCTCTGTAATCCTTGATGGTACCACATGGTAAGGGGGTGTTGGCACATCCTTTAGCTTCGTGAAGGTGTCATAACCCGCCTGGAAATATCAATGGTCACGACATCCAGAGTCATGGTCGAGATACCATCAACCAGAATCTCGAATGGTCTTTGTTGCTCCTTAATGTTACCACATTCATCTCCTCATTCTTAGAAACATGTTTTGTACCACTAAATGAGGGACCACGTGATGAAGGATTTGCTCAAGCAACTTTAGAATCTCGTCAAACTGGGAATCCTTGCGACTTTTTGGGCTTTTTGATCCTTAAGCTATGTTTTATAGCTAGCCAACCTAAGATGCATTTTCCCCAACCGTTTTAGCCTCAAAAGTGCCACTGTCAGAAATCTCTTTAGGGTCGTTTCGTATGGGCTATCTCGAATATCATGGTATTTGAGATAGCTAGTTATTAAGGGGTTAATGAGATTTACGGTGTCATTGTGCAATATTTTTGTGTGTTTGGAGTGTTATTCACTAAGGAGTGATTTATGATGAAATTACCATATTTCCCTTTATTTTTTCCTTACCTACTATAATCTCTTCCCGTTCCTTTCCCACAAAGAAAAGTCCATGGATGTGCAATTGAGCATATATATGAACAATCAAGATGGCAATGATAGGTAGGGTTCTGTTGTTGGCTTGGGGAGAAAAGACCAATTTGAAGAAAGAGCTGAAACTTAATTGGTGAGCATCTACCGAAAAATAAACCATTCAACCCACAGTCTGCACTACAAAGCAACACAAGATTCAATTGAACAAGATACTTGATGAAGAATAGAGCAAGAACAGTTGGTCGGAAGTGTAAAGCTAAACAAAAGCAGTTAACGGCTAGAACCTTAAATTGATATATTTGAAAACGTTGTGGGCATCTAAAATGGAAGACTGAATTGGCAGGATGAGGGTTTCTACCCAACAGAGGAACCTATATCATGAACTTTGGATTCTTCGACGAGATTCCTTCCTTCCTCGCTGGCCTACTCAGATTGGGAACTCTTTCTCTCGGAGGCAATCTATTTTTCAGTTCCGTCCCTTCCAGCTTTCGTAACTTGGTTCAGCTGGAAACTTTGAACTTGAGCGACAATGTCTGAAAGGAAGTTTCCTGGAGGAGATAATAAGAATGGTGAATTTGAGCACATTGAATCTCAGCCATAATCGATTTGGTGGTCAAGTTCCGTCTGAGTATCGGAGAGTTAAAAGGATTGCAAGTGATGAACTTGAGCTCTTGTGGAGGTAGGCGAGAGAAAAGATGGGAAAATAATCATGAGGGGCATGTAATAAGCCAAATTAAGTAGGGGCATACTTGTCCATTAATCCCAATATCCCTCTAACATTTGAGAAATCCTCCTATTGAGGATGATTTTAAACCCTCCCTAACTTATCATTTATTAGCTAGCTAATTAGGACAAGAAAAACAAGGCTATTGGTGATTAACATGGTATTGGGTGCTATTGAATTCAATAGCACCCATACCAAACAACCCCTTTGTGATGTTGCTACTTTCCCTGGAATCTAGATGACCCCTTTGAGAAAGAGTTCTTCTATCCATAACCAGATTCGTAAGAACATTGAAACCACTATGAAAGGGGAATGTCAAGAAAATATAGCTTCATATAGAGGGATAAATGGTATGAATAGATCTTCATCAATTATGTTGATGATGAATCTTAGTTAAACATAGTAATAGGACCGTGTTTTGGTAGCTAAAATCACTTAGTATACTATTATACTCTATCTTACTAAGTAGGTCCCCTAGGTGACATCAAACTATTAATGTTTACTAAGTATGTTCTCTACTGTGAGACTGGATTATTATTATAGTACATGTGATCACGAATAAATGCTAGCACATGTGACCGTGGGCCTCTTACTAATAATAGGATCAATAGTACTCTAAGTTTATCCATTATTATATCTATATGAATTTTGATTATTGGATCGACTATGATCGCTACTAATAGAGTGCATTTAAGCATGCTAGTTGATCACTTAGTAATTAGAACTAACCCTTTCAGATCAACAACTCTTGAACCCATCAATTGAACACCATGCCCCTCATTGGTTTCATTTTTGTTTCTAGTTTGCAACGTGAATTAAATTATCATTGCATATCAGTAATGTGGTTGTCACTACAACATAAGGAGGGTTTAGTCGCAGGCATAAGGGCTTGCGACTAGGCCCGTCATAGGCTACCAGTTGTTAGTCGCAGGCAGCCTGTGAGAAAGCTTGAGGCTTGCGACAGGCGATGAGTTTTGTCATAGATGGCCTGCGACTAAGGTCTTAATGACCACCCTAATCTCGACACTGAGAGTTCATTCTGAGCTCTGAATCCTCTCCCTTCTGAATCTTCTCCATCGATCCCACCCAGCTCCCCTGAACCTCCGACGATGCCACGTACTCCCCTCTCGCCGGCACTGCTCTCACCAGCCCTTCCGACGACTCCCAGCGCACACCTAGCCTTTGGACAATTCCCAGCACCCACTGCCCATTCTGACGACTCCCAACGACTTTCTGTTTTTTGTTCAAACTATCTCGTTCTTTATTGGTATTAATATGATTTTTCTTGATTTCGTATTCATTTGTTCCGTTGATTTGTCATAGTTTTGATTTCAATTTTTTGTTGTTATAAATTTTATTTGTTCGGCAGATTGGTGTTCTTCTTTGGCATATTTTATTTGTTCTTGTTCAGTAGATTTCACTTCTTGTTCTTGCGTGGAGATCAACAGATTAGGGCTTTCCATTGTGCATGATTTTACATCAACAGGCTGAATCATTTTTAGTGTTCTAATTCGTTGTTCTTAGTTTTTTCGTTTTTTCATCTTCGTTGGGTGTTTCTGGTATTCAATATTACTTTTACCATCAATTTCTAGGTACGCTACTTATACCAAAATTAGATCATTACAAAGTCTTAACATGATAATCATGTTTGTGCACAATTTCATTAATCAATTAAAATGTATGCATGTAAACTATAATTAGAATTTAATATAAAACTCGACTAGTTACAAGGATCTGAGTGTGCTCCGTAATAGTATGACATATAATTTGACCTATAATTTTTGAATTTGATATACATTGTTTGTGTGTAATTAGTTATGGCCAAAAACAAATTTGTAGCCAAACCTTTCCGTGAAATGTCAAACATAACCAAAGTTATTCGTGTCACAATGTTTAGACCAAACTTTTAATTTTTACGACAAATGTAGCTGATATTAGTTAGAATTTTAACACCGTTAGTGACAGTGCAAACGGAGCTGACGTGGCATCTACTTGACCGGTCAACTAGATGCCACGTCAGATGCCACGTCAGATGCCACGTCATTATTTAAAAATAAATAAATTAATCTAAAACAAAATAAAAGAAAAAATAAAATTTGATGTAAAAAAAATTAATTTAGTTTCCATAAAAAAAAATTAAATTAAAAATTCTTCTTCTTCTTCCTCGCTCCACCCACGGCAGCTGGTGCTCCACCCACCCACAGCCGCCGTCGCTTCACCAACCCACTGCCGCAGTTGCTCCACCAACCCACCGCCACCGTCGCTCCACCAACCCACCGTCGTCGTCGCTCCACCAACCCACCGCCGCCGTCGCTCCACCAACCCACCGCCGTCATTGCTCCACCAACCTGCCACCGCCGTCGCTCCCTAATCCCCCTCACAGACACCCCCCAAATCCCCCTCACCGACACCCCCCAATCCCCATACCCTCACCGACACCGATACCCCCAATCCCACTACCCTAACCGATACCCCCAATCCCCTTGACCTTCGTTGGATCTAGATTCCACCGACACCACCCTTCAAAATTAGGATCACACAAAACAGACAAACTCAAATCTCAAACCCTTTAGCATTACCAAAGTGCACTAAAAAACGCAACTGAGCGATTAGCCTTCTATCAATGAACATTCAAATGACAAATTCGGTTCATCTAACCTCTGAAATTGCAACATAATAACTTAAGTAGAGACCTAAAAACTGAAGGAGCCTTTAGTTTCACCTACTGAACAATAATAGACCATAACTTTTCTCACATCGTTCATGACAGTCGGATTAAGAAGAAAAAGTCAGAAACCGATACCCGGGATTGGAGAAAACGCTCTACCATACTATATGCGCCGCCACATCACCCATTACCAAACTCCGATTATCTGCGTGCTACTTCGAATCGGAAGGCAGTATATAACCAACCTTGTCTCCAATTATCCGGATGGATTTCAATCATTTTTGTATTCGATCAGCCAAAATCTAGCCTGTGAACTTTGCCCGGCGGGGACAGCGAAAAGTCCGATCTCTGCGGCGTTCTGTGAAAGTAATAAGCCTCTTATTGGCTTATTTGTTCATTGTTTTGTTCGGTCAAGCTCCCGGTGACTGACAGTGGTGGAACTCGGCGGCGGGATGCAAGACGAAGGAAGTGAGATGCTCGACCCGGCTCTCTCTCTCTATATCTGTTTTTCCAATCTTCCTTTACTTCTCCGATCTCCAGATCCACCGCCCTTCCTTCGGATTGAATCGACGACCTCTTCATCAGAAATTGACCAGTGGAGGCTTGGGGGTTTGGTGGTGTTGGGGAGGGTGAGGGTAAGAGGATAGGGGATTTAGGTTGGAAGAAGAGAGAGGGGAAGTTTGGGCAGGGAAGAAGAAGGAGGAGAGGAGGAGCATCAGCGACAGAGAGAGGGAAGAAGAAAGGTCCAAAAATTAATTATAAAATTTTAATGTTCTTTTATTTTTTTGTGAAAAATTATAATTAAAAATGATTATGTGGCCAAAAGTAAGACACATCAGCTGACACATCATTTTGGGGTCAAATTTCTGTTAACTTAGACGGAAAAGTTAACGGAAATCAAAACATTTCCATTTTTGGGGTTATGAATAGCTTTGGCTACGTTTGACATATCCTGTAAAGGTTTGGCTACAAATTTGTTTTTGGCCATTAGTTATTGATGAGCATACATTTGATCTACTTACAGTTTAGGGAGTTCAATTTGTTGTTATTAACATAAATATATGCATATAACTTGAATAAAGTTTAAGTTCTTTTTAGAATTATGAAATATATAAATATACGCATGTAATTGACTAGGATTACATAGTGTTTAATTTAATATATTGAATATTAAAAGTATATGTATGTAATGTTCTAGGTAGTTAGTAGTTACTATTCAAAATATTTGTTTGATATATTAACCATATATTCAATCACTATGTAATATTAAGTAAGCCGTATTGTATTTACCAACTTATGTCAAACTAAGTTGATATAAAATATTGAAGTAGTTAACATAATTAGGAAAACTTAGTTGAATTTAAATTACTTAGATTAGTATTATTTTATACTATTTAGCAGGATTAATTAATAAATTCAACTTCATAATCATTAGGTCAATATAGATGGACAAATCTTGGATTCGAACGCCGCGTCATACTCATGAGTATTATGCTGACTTTCAACAATTCCTCGACTTTGCAATCTCCAACTCAACAGATGGAGTGAATATACTTTGTCCTTGTCCCAAGTGCAACTTCAAGAAGTGGAGGCCACGAAACGAAATTAATCCGCACTTGCTAGCAAAGGCGTTTTCGTCGTCATACGATGTATGAAATATACATGGAGAGTTAATCACTGACTTTGGAGCATCGACTGCCATGATTGAACCTGAACCAGACGTTCGTCAAGAAGAAATTTCGCGATTACTGGTTGAGGAATCACCAATATTTGAGCCAGACTTGTTCCAGAACATGGTCAACGGTGCATCTGAGGTACGAGAAGAACTTGGTCACCCCAACGTTCATCCAGATGATGAATTTCCACAACCGGGTGACACATCAATGCCAGATATAGCCAACGTGCAACCAGGTGATGAGTTCTTCCGAATCTTCAAGAATAGTGAACTACCATTATATGATGGTTGTACCAACTTTACAAAGTTGTCGCTCATGATCAGTTTATACCACATCAAGTATTTACACAAGATTAGTGATAAAGCAATGTCGAAGATATTAGAGTTTCTTCGCAAGGCTTTTGATATTGCCAAAATTATGGAATCCAACTATGAAACAAAAAAGACAATCAGAAGTCTTAGGTTGTCTTACAACAAAATTGATGCATACAAGAATGATTGCATATTGTATATCAGAGAAGATAGTGAAGCGAAGGAATATCGAGTGTGCGGTGTTGCTCGGTTCAAGGATGCGGGAAATAGTGCGGGTGGGAAAAGCCAAAGCCTCGACCCGAGAAGATATTTCGATATTTTCCCTTAATACCTCGGTTGAAGAGGTTGTACATGTGTCCTTACAAAATAGAAGATAGGACTTTGCATGCGACAAAAACGCGAACTGATGATGGTATGGGTAGATATCCTAGAGACGCAGAAGCATTGAAAAGTTTGTACTCCACGTACCCAGAATTTGCTGGCGAGAAACAAAATGTGTGACTTGGACTTGCAACTGACAGCTTCAATCCATTTGGTACTATGAGCATAAGTCATAGTACTTGGTTGTTTGTGCTAATTCCATATAACACTCTACCGTGGTTGTGGATGAAGCAGACGGGTCTTATATTATCTGACATTGTTCCGGTTCCAAAGATGCCAGGAAATGACCTTGACTTCTTTTTGTAGCCCCTAATCGAGGAGTTAAAAACTTTGTAGGTCGGTGTTGAAGCTTATGATGCGTTAAGTAAGAAACTTTCACATTGCGAGCTGTATTGATCTGAACCATTAGTGATTATCCTAGACTTTCCAACTTGTTAGGATGGAATACACACACTGCACTTTTGTGCCCAACTTGTATGCATGATGTTGAAGTTCACCGGTTAGATGCTTCAGGGAATAAACCACGTTTCATGAGTAGTGGAAGATTTTTTTCCAAGAAATCATCGGTTTCGATCCCAAAAAACTAAATTAAATGGGAAAGTTAACAAAAGCGATCAGCCAAAGGTGTTAACTAGGTCTGGGATATTAACACAAGTAGCTAATATTGATATCACTTTTGGCAAGACACAACCAAAAGAATCAGGACCAACATACAACGGAGGAAAAAAAAGTATCTTCTTTAATCTTCCATATTGGGAATTTAATCTGTTGCGTCACAATCTAGATGTGAGGCATATAGAGAAAAATGTCTACGATAATATTTTGTTCACATTGCTCAATGACAAGAACAAAAGAAAAGACCATTTGGCTGCAAACAAGACTTGAAAAAATTGAATATTAGAAGCCAATTGTGGCCTTTGGATGATGGTAAAACTTGTCTTGCTGCCTCATTCACATTGGATAAAAAAGAAGTTGTCTTGAATTCACTAAAGGGAATGTCATTTCCAAATGGATATGCTAGCAATATCGCAAAGTGCGTGGACCTGAATAATCATAAGATGTTAGGGTTAAAGAGTCATGATTCGCATATGCTATTACATTATTTGTTACCTCTTGCGATACAATATGTCTTACCCATCTCTGTGCCAAGGGTTATAGTTGAACTTGACTCCAGTTTTAAGGAATTATGCTCTCCTGTGGTCAATATAGTAGAGATTGGCAAGTTCCAATAAAGGTTTGTCATAGCTTTATGTCATATGGAGATGATTTTTCTGCCGACCTTTTTCACCGTTATGGTGCATCGAGTTCTACACCTAGTTGACGATGTTCGACGGGGGACCAATTCAATATCACTGGATGTACCCAATTAAAAGGTATACTCTTTCTTAGTTTAAACTCTATGTATTTCTAGCTAATTGAGTGTGTTCTTACAATAATTTTATTATTTAGGTACTTGGGTAAACTAAAAACTTTTGATGGAAATAGAGCACATCTAGAAAGTTCAATTGCCGAAGGTTGGCTGTCGGAGGAGTTGTTCAATTTCTCATCATTATATTTTAATGATGATGTTGAGACGATATACAATCGACCAAAACGTGTCGCGGTCTAGCCAAAATTTCATAACGATGAAAGTGCATCAATACTTATTTCGAATGGGGTTCCCATAGGAAACAACGAGTCATTCACTCTCACGATTGGAGTGGACTCAAGCGTTCCGTTATGTGTTGGTGAAAAGTCCAGCAACAACTAGAGAATGGATTATTACAAAATTTCCATATCATCCATTTTTATAATGTTGTTGATATTAATCTTTGTCCTTTAGAGAACGTTATGCGGAAACTAGAAGAGAATTGGGCGGAAAGCATGCAAATGAAAATACGATAAATAAAGTTGTGCACAAAAAGATTGTTAGTTGGGTGTAGAAAAAGATATTATTCGTTTTCGTTACTGTTATGATATTGGAAGAAAATAAAATCCTAATATTCCATAACATCAACAGATTCTGGACCAATCTGCAAGTTACGATTAAGATTGGATGCACTAGCTAGGGGACCCGAACGTGCGTGCAAGACGATTCACTACAAATGACATTATTGGCTATCTCTTTAGAACGATTTCTCGCGAACAAAGCCTAAGAACCTAAAACAGTGGCGTTGCCGCAAAATTTGGCAAGGACAGTGTCTCGAGCACCTCTGACAATAATTCAATTCGTAGTGGCATCTGGTTCTATAGGAAACTTGTGGAGATTGTCGAACTGGATTATTATTCCCGAACAATCATGTAATTTAAGTGTAAGTAGGTTGATACTGTTACTCCAGCATGGGTGAAGAAAGATTCACTCGGAATAACGATGATCAACTTCAATCACTTGCGAGATGTGAGGGACAAAGCTGAAGATGAATCGTACGTAAGCACAAGTGATTCACGTATGGTCTTCCATGTGGATTACACACACGAGCTGGAACGATGCATACCAAGTCATTGCAAACCAAGAGATACGTATGCGATGGGAGATGAGGGAGCTATTTTGCACGAGTGTTGTTTATCGTTAGCTCCACAACAGTTGCTTGTAACTGACAATAATCCCGATTGGAAAATTATGGGAAGTGATGTAATTAATTTCAAGATTGAATAGAATTATTTGAATTTTGTTATTTTATGACAATCTTCTTGTATACCAAATTTATCGATGAAAGTTGATTGTAATTTCTCCAATTTGTTTTCTTAGCGAGGGCTTCTAGTTGTAGCAACGACGTTCATCCGAGTCCTACTAGATCTATCCCTACTGAGACAACATTTGGTACAGACTCTTCTTCTTCTTCCTCTTCCTCTGATCGCCGAAACACTTACAAGCTTACTATCATTGGTTAATATTACCAGTTTCATAAGTATCCATTTCCAAGTACTTAAAATTCTTTATTTGTACTTAGCTTATCATTTTGTGCAGATCCTGGCGGTCTAACTAAGACCCTGAAAATCAAGTACACCGAGTTCCATCGAGTCACGAGCGATGGAAACAAATCATGTTCAACCTCGACAACATGGGAGTCAGGCCGGGTGGCCCGTTGTTGTCCTTCATAGGCATGTACGTGGAGGCGTGTTCGAGTATTTGGTCCTACTACCCTATTTATCATCCCACCTGGAAACATGTGTCGAACTCGGTTAAGACACGTGGTTTTCAACAGTTTTTCTTGGTAAGATTTGAAACTTATCAATAAATTAATTACTAGCTAATTAGCTAAAATTTCACTTTAAGATCTTGTTTTTTATTCAGAGGAAAAATCATTGCGATCCATTCCTTCTTACCAGCTGCTCGGGCGTACTGGGATCACGCTATCTCGCGAGCTTGGGGAAAATCAAGGCTTGACGTCTGGAAGGCAAAGAAGAAGTATGTCACGGACAACAACCTTCCATACTAGTGGGTTCGCAACAACCCTACCCCCCAAGGTTGTCTAGATAATGATTGGTTGGCATACATGGACCACGTTGATAGTTAGGCGTTTAAGGTATACTAATGTATTTAACCAAATTCACCATTTCATATGTGAATCACGTATTCGTTACAAAGCTAAACCGTATACATTATTTTGTTCAGGATTCAGTCACCAGAAACAAGGCCAACCGAACATGCCAAGAAAAAAACCATCCTGGAGTCAAGACCGTGGTAGTGGTATATAGAGGAGGTTACAAATGCCGATCGGCGACCTCCGAGGGGAAGCTCATCAAGTTCTATAGCTGACCGAATGGAGATCCCAAGAGCACACATGTAGAGCAACAATGGTAAGCAAATTATATGAATACTAATGTTGTTTAACTTTTAGAGTGTTCAATAATTGTGTTGGTGTAATTTCAAATTTCAAGTTAGTATTACCCGATTGGAGGAGTTGTCCACCAAAGTGGGGCCCACACGACTCATTGGCACAAGCCCTAAACAAACTTAAACACAGCGGTCATTTACGATGATGGGTCGGTGCTTTACTCAAAGCATGGTAATTATTAGTTCACAAAAACTTTTAATATTCCATTGAGAATAATTTAATTGTGCAGTTCAATAAGTAATTTTATGTTTTTAGGCCAAAACAGGTCCTTGCTCATGATGCAACCTATGACCAGAAGAATCAGCAACTCATCGCCACGTAGACCGAGCTTGCTGACACTAGGGAGATGATGGCTCGTGTGGAGCAACTTGTGGCTTTTCTTATGAGTCTGCAACAGTTCTAGCCATCCGGTGGGTCCACTCTAGTGGTGCCAAACACTGATGACAGCTGTGTCTGCCCCCCAACATGATGTAGATTCGCTTAGCTAGTGGTTTGATGCTGATCAACTTCTGTAGTCCGATTTTCTTGATGTATTGCGACAGGTATTTGTATAAGTTATTAATTAGTAGATAATGTTTCTATGTAATTTGTATATTTGACAATTATCTATTTTTTGGGCTGTATAGGGTGGAGGTGTTTGCGATGAGGTCCATGATGCGTTCCAAGTTCCTTGGGACCATGTCCTTGGGACATGCTGGGCTTAGTCGCGACAACTTTAGTCACAGGCCCACCCGAGCTTTGTGATATGAACCGATCCGCAACCGTGGGCGGTGACCCTATACCAATAAGCCAATGAACAAAGACAACAAGTCTAACCTTAGTAACTGGGGTGGATAGGACTTGGACCCGCTAGCTATAGAGAACTAGGAACCCTAAGTATCAAGTCGATGGTGCCACACCGTGGGATAAATTGAACCTTAAGCAATGCAACAACGAGCAAAGACTTGAAGGAAAAAAAAAAGTTTTGAAATTTCTTTATATATTATTCAAGGGGTTGTGTCCTTACAATGAGGCAGTAGGTCTTTATTTATAGGTGAGGATTCGTGAACAAACTCTCTGAATCCTCCTACAATTCTAACTCCTAAAATAGTAAAAATAATTCATAAATAGTCTAAGTAGGAATAAAATCCGAACTAAAACACTAAAATTCTAAAATAGCAAAATCTGATAAAACCAGCGAAAATCTAGGCCCGCGGAAAACCCTAATCCATGTCTAAGATGGATAGGGAATGAAAAATCCCTCCTTAGGCGGAACTTCGTCTTCTCCGTGTTTCCTACTCCTAAAAGGACTTGGAAACACGGGTGGCGCTCCGTGGCGTTGGTTTTCTTGATCAGGAAAGGAATCCTGATCACGGGCGGATTGTTGGGCGCCGTCGGGTTTCTGGGCACGGTGTTGGGCACCGCCGGGTACCGTTTCTTTGGTTCCCTCCTTGAGTCCTTCTCTAAATTGGACTGGGATTGATGGAGGTTTGTCCTTGAACACTAGGGAATCCTTAGAGCTGAAGGATTCCTGAAAAGCACGACTGGAATTTTGGGTCGGCCCTAATCGCGTCTTGTACAGGCTCTGACTTTGGTCCTGTGCCTGGGTCGACATCAGCTCTGGGCCCTTGGTCGGCTCGGCCCTGTGCTCGTCCTGGCTGAGTGTCAGCATCATCCCAGAGGTGTCTTTAAGTTCTGACACTTTAGTGATCTTCGGCTCTTGGTGTGGCACCGACATCAGCGCTCGGTTTGGCACTGGCACGCCCCTCGGCCGGTACTGTCTCGGCCCAACATCAGTACTAGGGGCCGGATCGGCATCAGCAATAGGACTTGATGTTAGGGCTCCGGGGCTGGCGTTTTCCCTTCCACCAAGGGGTAACCTCTCCTGGTCTCCCCGCAAGTTCCGTCATTCCAAGTCAACATGGGAAAGTTGGGGGGGTGCCCGTCGGGGTGTGGCGGCGCAGGGCTTGGTGATCGCGATCACTCCACTTTGTCGTAGGCGCCGCCTACGACAAAGCCCGGGTTTCCCTGCGACTAAAATCAGCTTCTATTGTAGTGTGTATTTTATTTTTGGTTATTGTTAATGGATTTTTTGCCTACCCTACTTTGTATGATCATATCTTATCATCTTGTTATTTGATTATTTAGTCAGCTTTGTTATTACTACTGATGTATGGATGATATATATGTTTATCGCATAGTAATACTCCAATTTAGTTTTCATTGAAAGGGTTGAACTAGTGGTTCAACTAGAGTTTGTTTAGGCAAGGTGTTACAAATGGATTATTGTAGTAAGTCAAAAGCATAATCCTTTGGTGAGCACCTATACTGAGTTTATGAAAGAGGCATACTATGGTGAAAAATTATGTAATAAATTGTGTCATGGTCAAAATTATCTTGAATTTTGAAAACACTATACATATCTCTCATTACATCCTTTGTTTGATGCAAATCTATATGCAAATGTTTTTTTACGATGTAACCGTGTATTAGAATTCTGGGATTATTTTGGTGGATAATTCATGTGAAGTGTGATTTCTTTTAATAAAAGTTTATTTGGGGATATGTTTTCATTCTATAAGTAAATTGTGTGTGGAATGTGCATTTGGATTGTGTCTCAAGTCGATGAAGACCCATGGTAGCAAGAAATGTCGGGAATTGGAATTTTGTAGCACAATTTTAAAAAATATGTACCGTCAGTAGCCAAACACGTAAAAATGTCCAGAAATAGCACAATCTGACTGGCAGCCAGCGCTGCGCCAGCCAGATGGCGCTGCGCCACCCAGCCAGCGCAGCGCTGGCTGCACAGTCAGATTATTTCCGTTGTAGCACTACGCCATGTGGCACACTAGCCGTTACTATCCGTTAACTAACGGTAGTATTGATCCCAGGCAGCGCTGCGCTGGCTGGGTGGCGCAGCGCTACCTGGGATCAATATTACCGTTTTTTTTTTGTATAAATACCCCCTCCCCCCATACCATCTTCACACCTCCTCTCATACTCTCTCAAATACAATTGTCTCTAAGGTATTTTTTATGATAGTTTCTGTTCGTCATAAGTTTCTAGTTAGGATTATTGTACGCTAATGACGTTTTTTATTTGTAGGTTCGTAGCAATTGGCCGTCGAGGAAATTTCGTTTGAAGAAAGTCTAAACCCTCCCTGAAAAGGTATAATGATATAAGTTATATCCAAATGAATTATGTTTTACCAATTTATATGTACTTAACATTTGTTGTGGATATTAAATTGTAGATGGATTACATGTTTGGAGAGGTGCCGGTTGGGGTTCGAAGTGGTAGTCCCAAGGACCCTTCGATTTTATGGGGTGATACTAACCGACATCGAGCGTCGGGAATTTTCGAAGCTCAGGTTAGTACATTTGAAATGTTAGTTATAATTTAATGTTATTTATATTTATTTGTTATTTAAATTTACATAGTATTTATGTTTGAATTTACGCAGCTCCATCTGGGTCTCAGTGGGCTCCATCCGCATCTCACGCAGCTCCATCTGGGTCTCAGTACGTCACACCACCCGTAGTGACATATGAGGCAGCGTGGGATGAGGATGAAGCTCCAGCCGGCGACGGGCAGCATCGATATGGACTGAGGCGAGAGCCTGCACAGAGGATGTGCGGTACTGGAGGCCATGAGCTGGGGGCACATTGGAGGGGGCAGGGTCGGCGTAGGGGCCGAGAGGGGAGGGGTCGTGATGGGAGGGGTCGTGAGTAGTGATGATTGTGTTTGTTTCTGTCATTGTATTTCGTATTAAACAGTGCACGTTTGTTTCATGGTATTTAACTGTATATTTCATTGTATGCTATGAGTTCAGAACACCCTAGAAATGCAACCTAAAATTGAGAACACATTTGTGAAAGACTGCATCTGTTCACATAATTTTTGCAACCTATGCTTTGACAATACACGTGATAAAAGATGGAGCTCCTTATGAAGTCAAAAACTACCACTTAGATAGGTATAATTGATGCAAGCTCTGATTTGACAATACACGTGATAAAAGATGGAGCTCCTCATTAAGTCAACAGCTACCACTTAGATATGTATAATTGATGCAAGCTCTGATTTGACAATACACGTGATAAAAGATGGAGCTCCTCATTAAGTGAACAGCTAACATTTAGATAGGTATAATTGTTGTAACCACTAATTCACACACATTATATTGAGGTGTGAGTCCACAATCACATTCCTCAACTCTTCCAAATGCTGAATATTCAACGGACATGAATTTCGCGTTTTGGCTCCAATGGGATGGCGAAATAGTCCACGGACAACACGGTGGGGTGTGCTACAGTGGGGGGAAATTATGTCGCCTCAAAATGACGAGGCAACCTTCACTACAACAGGCATGTCCAGTTTTCTTGCGAAAGATGGGGGTAGGATGTTCGGCGGTTTTGAGGACTGTCATGTATCGATGTCCAGTCTTTGCGAATGACCAAATTGTGGCACACTACCCACTCATTCTTAATGACGTTACTGGGTTGGAGGTTATCTACAACATCATGGAAACCCAGTCGGACTACCGAGTGGCAGAGCTATACTTTGAGTTCGACCAACGTGGGACGCCGGTCCATGGAGAATCTATATTCATGGGCAGTGGAGCGAGTGCCTGTTATAGTGGTGAAAGCAGTCAGAGCAATCAAATACAGCCGGGACAATTTCGTGGCGATAGCAGGCAAGAAAGTACGGTAGCGCACTTGGGAAATGAGATCGAAGGAGACTCATCAGAAAGCGACGTCAACTCGGAGCAGGACGCAGCAAATGTATCTGAGCCAGACATTGAAACGCAACCCTTTGTGAATGCACAACCACCGAGAGAATACACCCCCCAAGCCATTTCACACATTTACCAGAAGATATCGGTGACCTGATGACTACAAGCAACAACGAGTACGGGATTCATAACGTTCCACGTGGCACATTGACGGGTCAGGGTTTGGGGTTGGGCAACAATTCGAAAGCAAACTTGTGGCTCAAACTAGTCTGAAGCAATATGCACTCAAGAATAACCGCATGTTATGCACGACACGATCTAGCAAATGGTTGCTGCAGCAACGATGTCATGGATATCAACGTAATGGATGCACGTGGAGGATAAGGCTCACTACAGATGAGAGCGATGTGTGGACAGTAAAACAATTCAATTCGGCCCATACGTGTTTGGGCAGTCAGAACAACATCAGTCCGACCCAGCTGGACGTCAATGTCATAGCTGATGCAGTCACGCCCTTTGTCCAAGCACGCCCCCATATTCGGATCAAACTTCTTCAGACAGAGATACATACTATGTACGCCCGACAAATTTCGTACAAGAAGGCATGGAACGGCAAACAGCGCGCCATGGAACGCATATATGGTAATTGGGAGGAATCATACAACGAGTTACCTACCCTAATGAAGGCAATACAAGATCGGAACTATGGGACGGAAGTTGAATTCGTCACGAAAGAAATCACAACGGATGATGGAGATACAATCACCCAATTCGACCGTGTGTTTTGGAGTTTCGCTCCGTCCATCGAAGGTTTCAAACATTGTCCTCCTGTGCTCGTCGTCGACGGTACCTTCATGACAGGAAAATACAAGCACACACTACTCATGGCTAGTTCGTTCGATGGTAATAAGAACATCTTCATTGTGGCTTTCACAATTGTGGACGTTGAAAGCCTCGCGACTTGGGAATGGTTCTTTGATTGCATACAACGGCGAGTGACACAGAGACGTGGAGTATGTGTCATATCCGACCGACATGTGGGCACCGTGAGTGCAATGGAGAAAATCCAATTTGGATGGCATTGGCGGTGGTGCGCCAGACACTATGTAAGCAATTACAACAAAGCCGCCAAGAACCCAAGAATGAAAAGCCGCCTTATGAATTTAGGTAAGTATCATGACACTCCACCAAGTACTTAACAATTTCAGCGTATATCATTGTAATCCATTCTCCCTTACCTGAAGCTAAGCGACGGTCCTTGAGAAAGTTCACAAAGGGGGCAACAAGATTCGCGAGGGACGACCCCGTGAATCAAAAGTGGGCGCTTGAAGATCAATTATATTGGTCAAGAGCCGTAGACGCTCAGCACGACGGGGCACGATGGAACCAATTGACATCAAACATGGCGGAGAGCGTGAATGGGGCATTCAAGTCAATCCGGGCTCTCCCTGTTGCAGCCTTGGTGGAATCCACTTTCTACAGGCTGCAAATGTATTTCGAAGATCGACGGAAGAGGGTTCGAGAAGAACAGGCGGCCGGTGCAATCTGGACGAAGAAGTGTCTTAAGCGCCTGGAAAAAAGAGTGAATAAGGCCACTTCCCACACAGTGAGGCAATTCGATTATGATGCTCGGATATTCGAAATACAGACGGCGATAAATCGCAGCAACGGGAAGGGAAACAATAGGCAAGAAGTTCGCTTGGACTACGAGGAGGGGGACGGTCATTGCTCCTGCGGGAAGTTCCAACAGTGGAAGATGCCTTGTTCACATGTCGTGGCCGCATGTAACGCCGCCAATCAAGATCCGTTATACTATGCCAACACCCATTACAGGCTGGAAACAGTACACCAGATATATGGACGGAGTTTCCTCCCTATCGGCTCGAAAGAGGACTGGGAGCCTCATGGAGGGCCTAAGTTGATGCCGGACCCAGGAAGGGTCAGGGAGATGGGGCGACCACGACATTCTCGCATACGCAACGAGATGGACTGGGTTGAAGATATTGAGCCGCACTGCAGTTACTGCCAGCAAGAAGGGCACAATAGGAGGACGTGCCGACGTGCGAGGCGAAGCAGCAGGAATCCAAACCCTACAAGGAACGGTTAATTGAACTATTAAATGTTTAGTATGATGTGTTCGGTAGTCTGTGTTTGGTAATCTGTATTTGAAATGTTTGGTTGTCAATTTCATGTTTCATTTTCAATGTAATGTTTGGTTTCAAGTTGTGCTGTGAAGTTACTTTTATTAGTCCATCCTTCAAAAGTGACTGCAACTACAGACCAGTCATTTTATTAACTTCAATAATGACGCCAACAACGACAACAACAACCAACAACAACAACAACAACAACAACAACAACAGGCCTAACATGGATGTCAATTGTAAGGACGATGTCCGGGTGGTGGAGAGGGAGGCCCTTCCCTCAGCAACCTATTGATTGAAACGTGCAACCATGAAATTTCTTCCCTCAGATCTCGAATAATGTTGTCCTTCTCCTCGACGATTTCATCCTTCTCCTTATTCGCTCGAACAAGTTGTTCGTCCTTCGCCCGAATGATTTGGTCCTTCTCCTTAATCGCAGCATCCACGGCCTCCCGCACCTCCAGTTTTTCATAATAACCACACCCCTTCTCCTACAAATCATAAGGCAAACGTAGAGGGTTTTGAGAACTACGAAAATGCAAATAATTAAATTCAGACCCTTTTTTTTACCTCTCTCTCACGAGGGCAGCCAAAATAGCGTTCCAGATCACTTGGTCGAACGGATCTAGTCGCCCTTAAGTCACACCAGCAGTTCACCACACTTGCCTCATAAACGAACAAGTCCTCCTCCACCGGCTTCTTCAACTTGTGCATTACCCTCTCAGTATCTGTCACTACAGAAAAACAGTACTTAGTACACAAGACGAATTCGTTAAATGCATAAATAAGATAAGTACAAAGCACCCAAACGAAGTTCACTTACGCTTGCTCTTGGGAGACCTAGAGCCATAGTTGAAGAACGACATATTCTAAGCTTGGTTACGGCTGCCTACTACAAATTCTAAGTTTAGGGCTTCAAGGGAGGTGTGTGGTGCAAAACTGCATCATAGAGGGGGGTATTTATACTAAAAATTGACGACGTAGGGGTTTTTCAGTCCCAGCCAGCGCTGCGCCTCCTAGCTAGCGCATAGCTGGCTGGGACTGAGGAAACCCTAACGGTGCTATGACGGTAACATTTTCTGACTGGCAGACAGCGCTGCGCCAGCTGGGTGGCGCTGCGCTGGCTGGGTGGCGCAGCGCCATCTGGCTGGCGCAGCGCTGGCTGCCAGTCAGATTGTGCTATTTCTGGACATTTTTACGTGTTTGGCTACTGACGGTACATATTTTTTAAAATTGTGCTACAAAATTCCAATTCCCAGAAATGTCTCTATTCACAGTCCATATGTGTGTTTGAATAATGTAAAAAGTTAAGTCTCTTTTCACCGATTCCAACATGAACATAATACATATATTAAATAAGTTGAAAATATGGTCTATTTCAAAGAAGAAACTTAATGAACAAACAAATATGCAAATAATACATGTGCTGCTACTAAGAATCCAATTGCGGGCACAATTTTAGTGTCATTGACTTGTTGTTTTGCTTCAGACTCCATTTTCTTCTAATTTAATTTAATCACTAATCTAAGAAACTTAAGCACTGTAAATAATAACAAAAAATCAACACATAATCTCACTTGCCAAGTTTTTACACGCATTTATCAAGTTCTTTCCTTTTTCAACTCTTCCCTTCTAATATGAACATGACCCGCTTTACAACCGCCATACTTTACAAATCCATGCTTTCCTAGGTTTCTTTGCTTGGCCCACAAACCCCTGCAGCACCATCATTGCATCTATTTGGTAGAGAATTCAACTCTTCAGGACTTGTGAATTGCTTCATAAAAAAATTAACACATATAAATGCATTGTAATAGAGAAATAGAGGAGGAATCTTAACTCGCCAAAACTCCTAGGCTTTCATTCATCGTGTCATTGGGAACTAACACCCTGCTTCGCCTTGAGGACTACCTCTTCGGTGGTTGTACCAATTATCTCATTAGCCCTTTTCAACCCCACACAGTAGTACCTCGATAGAGAATCCTGTGTTTTTCATCACCACCCCAGATCTTAGTCACTCTCATTCTGTCACAAGCACAAATGAAACATATCAAGACACTACTCCCCCTTACCCTAGCAATAATGCCTAGCTTCTCCAGCTTCTCTACTGCATCGTCTACATCAAAATTGCAGCTCTCCCCAAACTCTTCATTTAGTAATTCCTCGCACCGCAAATCCAAATCCTATACACTAGCATACTCAGCCACATCCAAACTCAAACATAGATTCAACATTTCCTAGATAGCAACAAGGGAGCATAACAGACGTACCTCCCTAGTAGCCTTGCCTTGTTCCATCAATATAAAGAATGAAATTATCACCTCTTTCACCTAATATATGATAACTCAAGACTATTTAGCAAACATATGCAACTAGCATCACAATCATTTTCTATAAGTTTATATAAATAAAAAAATAAAAATGTATCGATCAATTGGTATAAATGAAAGAAGGTTAGAAGTGTTATTGTTCCATTGATTTTAGACCAGGGGTGACATATCCATTTAGTAATAAAATTAACAGATGAATGCTATTGTCAAAATCCCTGATAAGTCAATTGCATGAAAAAAAAACACAATATTCCAAAATTGTCATCAAACAGCTCATCCAATACATTATAGTCATTCATTAATTACCAGCAAAACAAATGGCACACATGGATTTGGTTAAATAGTAAGACAAATAATATAAAGTTTCAAACTCACTTCTTGTTGAATCACATCGTCACATAGGTGAAGAAGAGTACCCTTTCCACTATCTAACTGTTTGTCATACATAGACTGGGTGATCAAGTTTTGATATGCAGCCAAGTTTTGCTGATAACTGAAGTTTGTCAAACAAAAAAGTAGCCAAATTGGTCACATCATAGAAATAAAATGAGAATATGGAGAGATTACGTGCATAAAGCACAAAGACGATTCTCTTTTAAGTTGCAGATCCCTATAATAAGGATTTGACACATTTGTGTCCTGGGAAGGAATACAAAACTGCAAATAAAGCACTTACGTGAAGTATGTCTTAGCACAATAGCCAATAACTGTTGAGAGGACAGCAAACATGACCCAAAGATCCTTGGGCGATTCAATTGAACTAATCACAGCCACCTGTTAGGTTGAGATGAGCATGAGGGAAAAAAGGCATGCTAACTGAATTAGAAAAATCTTGTATGAAAAAAATAACAGTGAACAAAAACATCTCTTTACATAAATCTCACCAATCCAACTACAGCAGAAACTAAGAACGTGACCCAGTCCATTGGAGTTAACCCAGGGTTTCTCTTTTCTGGCTATCAATGCAGAAAATTTCATAATTATTTCATGTAGAAGAAAGCAAATAACATTTGTTTCATATTTGTGCATGTATTATGTATATGTGAGTGGGAAGTGAATCTTACAAGAACTATTTCCATATCAGCCATTGGTATATTTTTGAAATGTTTCACATACACGCCACGTTCTACTTTCGCCTTGGTACTTGCTAGCCTAGAAGTATCATGCTGACCTTGTTAGTATTATTTGTCTCTTTGAATGAACCCATGCCACAAAATTGAAGGAACTCCCCAATCAGAGATAAGTATGAAAAATGATTATAGCTCAAACATCATATTAATTCCAAATCAATAAAATGACTTTGAATCCAATAAGGCAACAGTGAATTAGTCAAGTTGCAAATCGTTCAAGGAAAAAAGATCACAAAATTCAGTTTAAACGCACTATGCTTTGCTCACAAGTGAAAAACTCAAGGTTAGATACTTGTAACAACTAGATAGAAAGGTAATTGAGAAAATTGAAGATAGTAGTTCAGATCTCAATCAATAAGACCAAAGTGCACGCTATGTCATTACCTATAAACAACTATTATCCTGTCAAAGGTAGGTTCTTGAATTGTTGTCTTGCTCAGCAAATTCCCTAAGCTGATAAAATAAAGGATTTGCATTCAAGTCAGTAAGTAACAAACAATCATATTGCGACTTATATAACCACTTGGATAGCCTAAACAAATTAAGTAAAGACCAAACGGCACCTATAGGCAAGACACAAGAACAAAACAAGAGGAAAATAGACAAGGATCTTTCTCATTAAAAGATCGATTTGTCATTTTTTTTTTTTCACTCCATTGCACCAATAGAAATGAATATGTAGACACTATCTAGAATAACGACAATCAAAAGTCAATCCAACCTAAGTTCCATATTTTCAAGGCGTATACGTTCCACATAAAATTCGTCCTTGTTGTCTTCAGAATTATTGTCATCATCCTTTGTCGAGTCTCTCCGTTGTTTTTTATGCTTCCGTGAGAGAAATTTCTCGAGCCTATATCAACGCACCATAGGAAGGTGATAAGGAACTGGACAAAAGAGACAAGAGGAAGTAGAAATAACACTTCACTCTAACCAAATTATTGTTGCATTATTCTTACGTTGGATACTGATTCTCTGTAGACTGTAGTGATACCTTAAAATAATAATTGCTTTATGTCTAAAGTGATGTCTTTTACCATGTCAAAAAATACTTACTTGGTAATCCTTAAGAGATATGCCCAAAAACGACCGATAAGCATGTCTACTTTCTCCATGAAAAAATAGCCAGTTATTTGATCAATTCCAATGCCCCGACGAAAGATAACATACTGGTAAAAATGTAAAAATAAAACACTCTCATTAGTTTTCTCGAGAGGATAACTAAGGAAAGAAAGAACAATGTAGAATTTGTTTCGCAAAAACAATGCAGAATTTGTTTGGCAGGGGGAGAGGAGAGAAAAGTACATTTACCTTGTTTGCAAAATCAGGAAGGTTGGAATAAGCATGATTCTGGAAATAAGTGCTCAAAAGCTTCTTGTCAAGCTACAAGTAGCATAAAACAGAACCTCCAAATAAGTAAACGTCAAATACAACTGCAATCCAACCCTTAAAGGGATTAGCCTAGCCGACAAGCAGTAGTGTGTCCACCACCCTAGTTTTAAGGGGAAACATTCACTGATAAGAAAATCTATACAATAGAAAACCATGCATGAGAATATCACTAACCATGGACTCGTCCACCTTGATTGGGAGATTACATAGGTACTGTCCTGAGAGGGCAATTTCAATCTCCTCATCAGTTGCTATTTTGAAGTTACTCTTTTCCATCACCTAAGAAACGAATGACTAAGTGAGAAACTTAAAAAAAATGTAGGGATAATAGGTCGGGAGGCCCCTGTACTATTGAAAGATAACAAACAGGCCCTCCATACTATTAATTGCACCAAACAAACCCCTCTACTTAGAACATATAACAAACAAGCCATTCTGTTACAGATGTGACAAACGGTGTTGCTGAATTGTTGACATAGTTGACCCGTAGGTTGTTAGAGTTTACACGTCAGCCGATTAGAATGTCAGCAACCCTAAACGGCGTCGTTTTTTACTATTTGGATTATCTGTTGCTAATAACCCTGAGTCAAAATGGAGTCATTTAGGGTTGCTGACATTCGAATCAGATGACGTGTAAGCTCTAACAACCTATGTGTCAATGACGTGTCAATTGTGTCAACAATTCAGTAACGCCGTTTGTCACATTTGTAACGGAAGGGCTTGTTTGTTATATGCTCTAAGTAGAGGGGCTTGTTTGGTACAATTAATAGTAGGAGGGTCTGTTTGTTATCTTTCAATAGTACAAGGGCCTCCGGCCTATTATCCCAAAAATGTATTATGGAGTATATATTTATTTGAATATCCTTTGTAATAAACTTAGACAATCATTAACATCTCTATAAGTTAATTTCATGCAATGTTTTCTTCTTAAATGAGCATTAACAAATTGGGACAATGATATGGCTGGAGTTGAGCGAAATGTTCAAGGACAGACAATCACTGTAGTACCTGGAACAAATAGGTAAGAAAATTCTGCTCAAGAATAAGGATATCATCGGGAGTGAGGTGCTGCTGTTTCAATTTCTCTTCTCCATATACAGGGTCGAAGAGGGAATACAGTTGCTATAGACGTACACCAAGTTGGGATCATATTACTACACATTTTAGAAAGGTGAAAAAAGGAAAGGGTAATGATTGAAGAGAGAAACAAATGGGGATACCATACCATGAGATCTTCAAACTGGAGAAGGTACCAAGCTCGAATAGTGTACTCAACTCTCTTGCACAACTTAAGGAACTCAGCACGGTCAGAGCTATGTTCTGCATAAAACAAGAATGCCAGATTTTGTAGGAACAAAGAAAAATAAATAGATGTGGAATGGAATAGAAGAAAAGGGAATACCGATGAGGTTTGCTAAGGTCATGATGAGCTTAGGTTTAAGAATTGGAATGACGGATTCCTTCTCTAGACGAATTACTTCTTTCTTGTTGGGAGTCTTGTTCGTCGCCATCATCTTGTCGTTATTGTTGTTCATGAGAATTGGATCGTGATCTTGCTTCTTCTCCTCCATCCCGGTCGGCAAAGAGACAATGGGGAAAAAAGCTTTACAAAAATTAGGAACATCAGATGAGGAGGAAATGGAAGGAGGAAGGTTAACAATTCGTGTTAAGTTTCTCATCCGTTAAAATCGTGGGGGAAATGAGAAGTTATGCTTAATTAAGACAAGAAGAAGAAGAGCCAATAACTCTCTCAGTCTATCTCTTTCTCTTTCTAAATACTAAATACCCTTTTTCTAGTTGTCCATTTGTACCGTTATAGCATTTAGGGTCACATCACTCCCGTAGACAATGAGTGGCTTCATTCCAATCCCCCAATCTTCATCTCTTCACTAATAAGCATTGCCCTTCTTTAATTATATTGGAACTATATAGTATTTTTATCGGCCTGTGAGCCGATATACAATTTTAATTTGTATTGATATAAACAATTGATTAGTTACCTTTTGATAGAATTCATGATTTATTTATGTTTTAAAATGATAAAAGAATTTATCTTGAATTCTATATTTTCTTTAGTTTTAAAATTTTAATTTTAAAGCTGATTGAGTAAACTGATGTATATCTAATGTTATTGAATTGAGACATTTAACCCATCTTTAAGAATTATTTGTGAAACTTTGAAAATTAATTATTTACATTAAAATTGAATGTTTAACCTCACTTTTCATAATGTTTAAACGGAACTGAATTAACCTGTTTTGAGGCAAGTGCTACCCAACTCATAATGGACATATAACCGACATATGATGTTCCTTACACCATAGCTCACCCCAACTTATCCTGTTCAAACCTGGTTTCATATAAAACTATTTTTGTACTATTAAATTTAATTTCATCAATAATTATAATCTAACTAATTATTTTCAAGTTTCACCATGATTTCTTAAATAATTTAAATTGAATTTATAAAGTATGATTTAACAATTATAATATGAAATTTTTATGAATAAATGGGTTTCATTTCATAAAAAAATGGTCTAAAGCTCGTACAAAAAGGTCGAGGTAATAATTACATCGAAACTATATACAACTCAAAATTTGTTGTTCATCTCTTCTCCCTTTAGCAAAAGCTTGAATATCCCACCAAAGTTGCAAAATGCACTCATTGACAAGCCTCCTCCGATTGTTGTAAACCCTAGAACGTCGTTCCCTCCAAACCATGTTCAAAATCATGATCCGCTTCAGCCTTTTAACTTTACCGGTGCAGTTGCCATTCCAGGAGATAGCGACTTTGAGGCAGTCCTCCCTCTTGGAGTAAGTTGTCCATAATCTCGCAAGTAAAAGAGCACTCAAAGAAAAGGTGATTACGAGTTTCCAAAGTAGTTGAGCAAAAAGAACAGGAGGAATTAACATTCTAGTTTCACTTTAGAATAGCTTCTTTTGTGTAGATTCGATTCAGCATAGTTGTCCATGCTACAAAGCTAAGCCTTGCACGGTGTAGCTTGACCAGATAAGGCTTTTCCAGCAAAAATGAGGTTGCTTGTCTCTGATAACCTCCCAAACGACTTTAAGCCTGAACCTGTCCATCACTGCTCCATTCCAACTGTTAGTAAGCACTATAAGATCCATTCAAAATCCTCTCCCAACAACTCGAGTTATTGGGATGCAACGGTTCTTGACATAGTATCAGAGCCTTTGATGACCGAGAGGTGAAGGTATCGAATCTCGATAGCCCCAATATAACAATTTATCTTGTATAAGGCTTGGTGAACCTTTGTAAACTCGAATCCCCTTTCACGGGCTTTCGTTTAAGGGGGCATGTTAGTAAACACTATAAGATCCATTCAAACCCCTCTCCCAACAACTCGAGTTATTGGGATGCAACGGTTCTTGACACCAACAAGATCCACCTGCTACATTTTGAGACATATACCCTTGAACAAAGCTTCTTATCTTTAGGAGTATCTTCCAATTCCAGGAACCGTAGTCAGACTTCACCTCCCAAAGACTCTTAGTTTTGAGCCTGAAATTGTAAATCCAAGCAACCCACAATGACCCCCCTAATAAAACAGGTTCCAAGTATGCATGATGCAGTTTGCAGTGTTCCAGCTTTTTAGGTTATTGACTAGATCAGATAATCCATTCATTTTTTTGGAGAATGTCGGTATTCATCTAGGGAACTCTTTCTCATTACGTGCCTAGGATGATATCAAATGATAGTGGGAACTCTGTATTGAACTCAGACGTAGTTTTCCAACACCCTATTTTTTAACTGGCCCAGTTGTATGCCCTGCTAGAAGAGGAGTCGGCCCACTTCTCCCAGGTGTTGGGGTTATGCCAACTCAGATTGTAGTAGAGAGCAAAACATACGATGGTTCATACGTGTCAAGCAGTCATGGCGGTGGTGAATCAGGGCAGGAGGTTGATCAGGTGGGATTGTTGAGAGACGAGTACGTCAGCTCTGACGATTTGGGGGATGAAAGAAGCCATTATACGGAGGATGAAAGGAATCCTCATGTGGATGATGATGTCAGCTTGACCGATGAGGAAGACATCGACGAAGGTGGGGGGATCCGTAGGAGAGAGTGTGGACACCTATGTGCCACTAGATCATGATATGGATGTGGGTGACGAATGCGACGACATCATGACAATCTCCAACACCTACTCCATGGACAAGTGATTTAAGTTTATGAAGAAATTGTACTAGTCGATGGAGATGGAATTCTACTTGGGCTAGACGTTCTCTAAGAAATCCCGGCTGGTCCCTGACGAAAAGCCAATGCGTCATCCGCAACTCAAGTACAAGGTGATGACCTCCAACCCGAAGGAATGGGTCATAAATTGCATCGAACCCACATGTCCGTGGAGGATGCGTTCTACTCTGAGCTGAAAATATGGCTTCTGGATTATAAGGCAGCTCCACAACGGCCACAGTTGCGACCGATCAACAATACTTGGTCCCCACTCGAAACTAGACATGACGCTCATCTCATATGCAGTTATGCACATTGTCCGCACGGAGCCGAACATGAAGGTGGAGATAGTGCAAGACTGCATTCTAGAGAAGTATCACCGGTACGTTTCTTACCGAAAGGCATGGTTTGGAAAGCAACGTGCTGTCCAGAATTTGTACGAAGATTGGGTGGCATTATACAACAACATCGAAATGATTTTGGATGCAATTCAACTCACAAACGTCGGCACTAGGTACGATATTAAAACCACCCCGTGGACTTGGCGATGGTGCATATAAAATTATGTCAGCAACTTCAACACGAAGCACCAGAACGCATGGCTCAAAGGTCGTCTATACTACCTACGTATTTCACAAATGATCTACTGTGTTTATTTTTAACCTATGCACTTTCGAATGCCAAGTACTCCAACAAGTACCGTATTCATCCATGGATTCCCGCATGTTTGGAAGAGAACGTTCGGAATGAAGCAAAGAAGGAGCAATGGCTTGAGGTTCATGATAAACAAAATTTACGGGAAACAAAATGGGTGAACGAGGATCATATTCTATGGAGCATGGCCCATGAAAACACATAGGAAGGTGGCACTCGTAGGGGAACCATGACGACAAACTCGCAAGAATACGTCAACGGAGTACTGAAGGGTGTGCAACGTCTGCCAATGGTTTCCACGATAGAGCATACATTCCACCGGATGGTTAAGTATTGGCACAACTGACGCCAAGGATATGCGGCTATGCAAACGGAGGGGAAGGAGTACACTACTTACTACACGAACTTCAGATCCAAATGGATGTCACGTTCTGTCACACGCTTCGTGCTGTCGTACGATGCGGCTCATTGAGTGTACGAGGTAAAGTCGGCACCCAACAATCAGAACCGGAGCGGTAGCAACAACTATATTGTCAGGTTCCATGACTCAAACCGGAAGGGGAATTACACGTGCGACAAGTTCCAGTCTTGCAACATACCATGCTCCCACGTCATATCTTGTTGCACTTTCGCGGGGAAAATTGGCACAACTATGTCATCCCCTTCTATCTGGTGACAAAGGTTCTGCGAGTGTACGCCGTTTCGTTCCAACCAGTATTGGGCCCCAAAGATTGGATCCCACACACCGGCCTACCAGTGATTCCCCAGCCTCATCTTCGGCGTGGACACGGCGTCCGTGACACACCCAAATTAGGAACGAGATGGATTGGCGTGAAGTGGGTCGACCAAGTAAGTGCAAGACATGCGGACGCACGAGACGTGTGCAAGGCAAGCCCAAGGAAATACATGAGCATCATTGAGTAACCGGAATTGAAGTATTGTACTCTTTTAATAACTCGTTCACCCATGATCGTTCAATCAATAAAATAAGATATTTCCTATTAAATGCAATTTTGTTTGTAAACCCAAACAACAGTTGAGAAAGAAAAACCCATGTGGGATATTCCTAGATTAGGAAGTCGATCATATGCTCCACTAGCAGCCAAGCCACCACAGACAACTAAAGACAACTTTGCATTGCCTATATCCCAGACATAATGGTGGCACGCTCTAGCGCATTAACCTACAAAGAACAAAGATGTCAGAAGAATTAGAAAGACTAATACGGATGAAATTACGTAAAGTGTGTTGTCCACGCACCATCATCTCGTACTGTGCACCAGCATGAGATATATTCATACGAGTCCACCTCCTGTACCACTCGTCTTACTCGTCTAAACTCTAAGTCAAGCCCAAGCCCTACACTATTCAAACTTATTATTCCATATTTCATAATTATAAAAAAATTATAAATACTAACTAAAACCACGTCGTACAATTACTTAAATACAAATTTGATTAATTGGGAGGCTAGGCCCCAACTAAAATAGTTTGCGGCCCCCGACTACCCTTTGAACTGATTGGCTTCTAAACCAAACCGGTTGGAATTTAGTCTAGTGCCACGCCCCCTACCATTTCGCCATCGACAAAATCTGTCAGGGGCATCCGCCCTCGACAATTTCATGCTTGTCGGGAATGGTTTAGTGGGTGGCCAGACTGAATATAAGGGCATTGCCCCCGACCAAATTAAATAGGAGGAAATGCCCCCTATTTTCAGTTTTCCCCTATATAATCTTCTTGTTGTAGTGTCAAAGCACCGTGAATAACGAGGTATAAAGACCCCGAGTATGAGACTTAGCTCCACAAACGAGGCACCATGGCCATGACGAATGATACTTTACTCCTTAAACAAGGCACCAAGGCCACGACGATGGATACTTTATTCCATAAATGAGACACTAAGGCCACGACAAAGGACACTTGATTCTATAAACAAAGCATCAAGGCCACAACGAAGGAGATTATATCTATAAAATATACACCAAAGCCTCAGTCATGTTCTTCCCTTAATCAAGATATTTTGTATTAGTGCTCCAATAGAACTATAGTTCCACAACATAATTGATGGTATGTCAGTGAGAACTTTATTAAAATAAAATAAAAATCTCATAAAACAATGAAAGGAAATATAATTATGAATTAATAGTACTTAACAAATCAATAAAAAAGGCTAGTGTTGACGTCTTCATGTGGTGCATGACTTAAGGCACGAGTAGAATTTTCCAACTTGTTTGGCCTTAAAAAAGTTGGACAGAATCTCATAGACTAATTAATGACGAAGGACAATCCCACAACACATGCAAAATTGTACTCCTTTATGCATTGATAGTGTAGTCAAGCCTCATCCTTTGCATAGTGATGGTGTCTCCTCTCAACATTAGTGAGTAAGCTTCCATTTTCCATCAGCCTTAGGAAGTGTCAAACTCAGTTGTTCCCCCACCACCTCTAGACATCATGCCCTTTGACAAAATCCTATTTTCCCTACTTCTTTTCATCAAGAAATTCCAATAGGTCATGTAACACCCAATCCTAGAAGACTCTGGTTGAACCACTAGTTCAACCCATGCATACTCTAATCTGGTGTTACTGACTCTCATTCACCTCTACTTTGGAAGTGCTCAAATTCGCAACCACCATATCTCCCACCACAACTGAGCTCGCAAGCCGCCCCATCACGGAGGCAACTTCTAAGGCCAACTCCACTTCCCCCAAGATGGCTTGGAAGCGTCCTGGAAAGAAGGAGTGAGTGCGTCGAACGAAGAAGCTAACTTTGGAAGAAAGTAGGAAGGATGGAGGAGTTGCATCGAGAGGAACTTGCAAGGATATTGCCTCGTCTTCTCATATCCCTATTAGTTCGGCCATGGATCCTCCTCACTCTTCTCCGACGCAATAGTTCCGTTTTTCATTTTCAGTTTGTGGTGTTGTGAACAATTTACTTTTTTGTTGTGTGTTTGCCTTTACTTTTCAGTACTTATAACGATGTGAGTGCAAGTTGTAGCTCCCTATCTTGTTTGGTTGCTAAAATCCCCCTTGCATGACACTCTCTATTGAATATTAGGATGTAGCTTGTGTGACTCTGCACTTTCTACTTTTTAGCTACTTTTTCTATAAATATGTGTTGTGTGTGTGGTGTGCCTTCTCTTGTGGTTTCCTTTTTCTGTTTTTCTACAGGTACCCCTGATTCAGGTCCTCGTCCTGAACAGGCTACTTGACCGGAGTTCTCATCTTCAGCTTCCTTTTACCCACGGTAACATTTTTCCTTTCTTTATCTGAATCCTTACCTCGCAATGAGGACATTGCAATATCTACGTGTGGGGTGAGGATTAGGGGTTGAGTTTATGAGGGTTACCCGTTATTTCATTGATTTGTTTGTGTTTTCTTGTTCTCTTCCGAGTTTCGAGCAGTGATTGCGTTTTATTTTGTTGTTCTTTCACTGCTCCCCGATTTTTTTTAGCAAATTTTGAAATTTAAAGCTTTTGACTTATCTTGCCGGTTTAAATCGTGCTAAATCAATCCGAGTTTCTGAATTCTTGGAGAGTTTGGTGCGGTGATCGAGTCCCTGAATTGGATTTTTTAATCTCTATGTTTAAGTTGCACCCTCGCGTCTTTTGTTTTCTAGTACTCTAGAAACAGTTTTTGAAAGATTTGATTATAGATAACTCGCTTTGCTTGGGGTATCTTTGTTGACCTAGAGTTGAGAGAGTGTGGTCTATCTTGCCTTTCCCGACCTCTCTAAACGTGTGCAAGAACGAAGTTTTGATTTGTGGATTCTTAAATTGGCCGGTAAATGTTCAAAATTTAATGTTCAACTTGCATGGGCGGTGATTGGTGGAGGTTCGCCGTGACTTGGATCGAGACCTTGACCATGTTCTCCCATATGCTAAGTACTTTTGGCCCCAAGAAATACCCAAAATCAAGTCTTTGAAAATTTCCAAGTCTTAGAGTAAGTGGCAAAGGAAAGATCGTCATTCTCCCGAAGTTTGAAGTTTTTTCATTCCGCAAATTTGTTAAGAACTAGTTCCTCTTGTATTGGCTTAGAAGAGACAGTTGTTTGTATTGTCATCCGATTTAAGTGTGGGGTTCCATTCTATTTCATGGATTGCTTGGTTACAAAATGAATCACTCTAGGACCTAAGACTCAGTTTTATCGGTTTGGTTGAGTAGGAGCGTTTATCTTGACTGAGTTGATCACTTGAGGACAAGCAAGGTTTAAGTGTGGGGTGATTTTATGCAAGGAAATTATATCACTTTCCCCCCCCCCCCCCACACTTCACCACATTTTAGAGGAGTCTTGGACTCTTTCCCATCGTTTTTGTGGCTTTTTAGCTTGTTTCGACACTTTACCCGATTTTGATGACTACAGACTTTCATAGTCATATTTCGATTGATTTTGGTGTTGTCTCATGTTATAGGGATGTAGAGTGCTGCAAGAGGTTTCATTCGGTTCAAATGGTGCCTCAGTCAGAGTTTTGTAGCTCTCGGAGTGATCGCTCGAAGTTGGTGCCCAAGAACAGCTTACGGGGTGCTGATGGTACCCATCAAAGCCGCGAATAAGTTATTTGCGGTTTCGACCGAAAGTTTTGGGGGTAAATGGAGATAGAGGCACTTTTTACCGTGCTCTGCGCAACGCGCCTGCGACATCCTGACCAGCACGCTCGCGCCCTCCCCTGGACAGCACTATATAAGTGCGGCTTCAGCTCTTTTGAAGGGAGTTTGATCTTTTGGTCTCTCCAAGGCTACTTGACGAAGTAACAAGGTCTCCATCCTCCCCTAGACCATTCCCAAAGGTCTCCATCCATTCGTTCTATGACCATTCAAGAGTTAAGAATGTCTTCTTCTTCTAGTTTCATGCTTAGGAGTTGTTGTATTCTTCTCTCTTCCATGAGACACTAGACCTAGGGTTGGGGTGAGGGGTGAATACATAGGTGTAGGAGCATACTATGGGATTTAATTGGAGTATATGAAGAGTGTGGATGTAAGACTTTGACCTCTCTATGTTTATGCAAGTTTTCGTTCCAATTTCAGTCTCTTCTTGTGCTTAGGGTTTTATAAGTGAGATAGGCACATGTTTGGTGTAACACCCATCCCGAATCGACCCGAGTAAACCCATGGTCGAACCGGTTATAAGCATCACTAGTGATAAATCGAGCCGAAATAACCCAGACAAAACCCGAAGATATAAAAAAACCGATAAATTAAAACCTTTAAGACGAAAGGCGGGGATCCCCACTTAAATACATTTCAAACCACAATCAACCAAAACTCATAATCGACATCAACATTAAATCACTCTTAAAATCCCCAAAGTTGTCAACTGAAATAAAAACACATAAATAACATCCTCGTCCTCGGTCACCATCCTTTAGTCTTCAAGCTCAACTCCACTGCCATCAACCAACAACTGCTGCTCCAAACTCAACTCCTTCTTCTAACTGAAAAGAGAGACTAGGAGAGGATCAGTTTCCTAATGAAACTGAGTGAACCCACTGGGCTTAACTATGCGTCGAACTGCCTAAAGAGCATCCCAAACTCCCACATTGGAATACAGCAATGGGACCGATACTTTCCATTAGTTCATTTTAACAACCTAATATGATAGTACTAGGTTATCAAACATTTATCCCTCTACCCCTATTCCCATCATGCACCACCCCAACAATATCATTCAATACTCATAAACAATCCAACATCAACATCATCATAAATAAAGTCAACATCAACATGATCCAACCACACATCACATATCAGCTCACATTCACATCCAACACAACACACACACACACACAACGGTTCACATTTTACTTAACTATGTGAGTTAATTAGGCGCCATAAGGAGTTGTTCCCCCGCTACCCCCGCCGGCCTTGTGCTCCCCTACCGCATGGGGAACACGTCACATATTCACAATTCCATAATTCCACAATTCCACTCCCCGTCGGGAGACTAATCTACCAGTCCGTCGGTAGGCCCTAACCACCAGTCCGTCGGTGGGTGAAACACAATTGGGGTAACGTTGGCTCCTTCCGATTCTATCATTTTAATTCCATTTACCCAATTCCATTTGATCAATTCCACTTCCCAATTCCACAACAAAAATCCACAACACAATTCCACATCACAAATCAACGTCACAAATCCACATCACAAATCCACACTTATTACGAGCGACTGCTAGCCTTACCGACCACCCCACCTGTAATAATAAAAGCAAGGGGTGATCATGTCGCAAGGTCTAGGGCCACCCTCCTGTTCGTCATTAGGACGACCCCACATTGGCAGGGCCATCCTCCTGCAACCAACAATCCACAACCACCTATAAATATATATTTTGCGCATTCAGGAGTTAAACCCTCATTCTAGCCACCTAATCAATCATTCAATCGAACCAGTCAACTATAAATTCAAACAAGTCAAACCATGCCTCACATATCACAACCAATTCAAGCTACACATAAGCACATTAGCAATTAATAACCCAAACATCTAATTAACCATTTTCAACTCTCCAATTCATGCATCCCTATTAATTACTATGTCGAGTTGTAATTCCTCACGTCTCTACCTATTGACGCTAAGCCCTCACCTTAGCCTAAGAGCAGCCCCTGAGTTATGTCTAGAAATTTCCGTCTCATCATCCTGATTCCACCGGTCCTGACGGTGCGTCGTTTGGACTTCAAATGAGCAAGGTGCACTTGAAATACTGATCTGCCACCCCAAGAACTTTCTGATGACTAAACTGTAATTTTTCACGAATTCAAGCAGCAGTCCCTTAACTTCTTCGGTTATGCTTTTTGGTCCAGGAATTCAGGAAGTTAACAAAGGCTTCCCAAGGCCTCATCTGAAACAGTTAACACAGTTAAGGGGCCATTTCAGAAGTTTTCAACCAACTACCAAACACACCCCAAACCCACAATAAAGACACACTGATAACTTAACTTCACAGAACTTCTGTTTGGTCATCCAACTTCTAGAAACTGTCAATATGCTCCTTCCTCTTCTCCGATGAACTCAGACGTCACCGGCGAGCCTCCACCATCATCGGCGGCCTCCCATTTTCCTGGAGCTCGCGTTTCCCGACCATCGCGACTCCTTCCTCTACTTTAGAAAGTCTCGACGGCCTCTTCCCCGTTCGAACTGTCGTCCGAGCCTCTCTCCTCTAAAAACCGGCACCGCCATCGCTCATCCTCGACTTTCGTGCTTTCCCTTTCTCCCTCTCTCTTTCTATTTTTTTTCGTCCGCCTCGATTTCTATGCTGGAAACAGCCCAATTTGGCTATCCCTCTGAGAGGGGTTTCTCTCAGATTTATCTGAGAACTCAATCGGACGGCCCAAATTTAGTTTCGGTTGGCTTCTCGATCCAATGGCTAGGGGAGTTCCGGGGGTATTGGTGGAAACAAATTTCAAAAAGTAAAAAAATGTTTTAATTTAATTTCAAATTCTTCTCTCTCAATTTCAAATTGGGGAAATGTCTAGAACATATAACATATTCATCTCTCTCTTAATTCTCTTCCTTCTCTCTAACTTCTTCTCTTCTCCAAATTTGTCAACACCACCATTTTTATGGTTCAAGCTCCACCACTAAAGAAGGAATGCTCATGCCCACCACCCAAAGGTAATTGCTCGAAATCCATAAATTTTTCTCGTTCACCATCGTTCTAAGCTCAACTTTACTTCTTATTTCGTGGTTTTGAGCTTTGACTCGATCCAAACTTCAAGTTTCACTCAAATCTTCGTCCTTCTTCAAAAAAAAATCCGGATCTATCAAGTTTGGAAAAAATATGCTAGTTAAAGGGGTTTGTGCAGCGCGTGTAAGTTTCAGGAATTCTCTCAATTTGCCTGACATCGCGATCCGATCTCTCTTCGCCGGAGGGGCTTTATCCCTCGGTGGGTGCGCTCCCGGGGGACTCTTCCGGTGATAGAGGATCGCCGGCTGGCCTCTAAGGTCCCCGGGTCCTTCTGCTGTACAAATTTTCTTGGTGTTTTGTTGCTGGAGTTTTTCTTGTGCGTTTTTCTTGTGCGTTACGATTCCATGGCTGGGAAAGAGGTACGGGCTGATGGAGACTCATCGTCTTCAAGAGGTAGATCTTGGGTGAGTATGATATCTAATCCTGCGCTGGATTTAAAATACATCGAAATCCCGGCTTCGGCGATTGTAGATGATGTTCTTCGTATTCCGCCGGAGGTCGTCGAGCAGGGGGTGCAGAGGCTTAGGGCGGCTGCTGTAGCTCAGTTCCTGGGTCCGATACCGCCACTAAGAGTCTTCGCTGGAATGGCTAGGCGTTTATGGGGGTATGAAGGTCAGGTGTTTGTTACGGCGCTTGCTGAGAATTGTTTCTTGGTTGAATTCCAGTCTGAAAAGTTGTGTAACTGGGTTTTGGGGAGATCTTGGCACATCCATAACTCAGGGATGATTATGAGATGATGGGAAAAAGGAATTAAGCCGGTGGATTTCTCTCCGAAGGCAACTCCTGAATGGAATGAGTTTCGTCGCGTTCCACCGGAGCTATACACAGTTCATGGCATCAACTGGATATCAAGTAAGATTGGTAAGCCTCTAACAAAATTTGTTAGAGATGGAGCAACTATAAAAGTCTATGTGTTGCGTGATAGAGCTATCCCATGTCATGAGGTGTTAAGGATTGATTTTAGTGAGACTGAGAGGTTCTGTATTGAGGTAGTGCAACATAAACCAAGAGAGTATAGAAGAGGTGTTGTGAGAGCTGGGGCAGCCCAAAAAACTGAATGGCAGCGTAAAGTTGATCATGAGAATGGGTCAAAAGTGGATAAGGATGAAAGTAATGGAGCTGAACCTCTTGTTAAAGGGAAGGATCCACCTGCAACCCCTATCCAGATTACTGTAATTGAAGAAGGTGATGTAGCTGTGGATACTGGTAAGTCCTCTGTTCAACAGAGTGAAGGCATGTCTGGGGCAGCAAAGAAGAAGTCGAGGAAGAAAAGGAAGAAGAAATCTAAGGAGAAGGAGATTGTGGAGACAGCAGATGAGGTACTCCAATCCAAGCGTTTACCTAACAAAATTGTCTTCTCTGGCAATGATGTAGCATCTTCACTTGAAGGGACTGCATCACCAGCTGAGGGTGATTTTGTTAAGGGGATTGGGGTTACTGAGAATGCTGTGATTCCTCATGGTAATATAGAAATAGTTCCTAATGAAATCATAGTAAGTGAAGAAGTTGAACCACAGGCTGAACCAGTGCTCCAAGATGGGCATTTTACTGATGTGGAAGACAGGGATGATATCCCGGAATCCAGTGGTAGAGGTAAACCTTCTTTTAGTGAGTTCCTGCAATATAGTAAACCTGCTAAGAAGCAGGCGAAAGGTGTTTCTGGTGTTAAGACCAAGTTTAAAAACAAATTCAGATGAAAATTTGGACTTGGAATACAAGGGGTTTCAATAAGAGGTGTAAATATGATGTGATGATGGAGTTTATTAAAAGTTACAAGTTGGATATAATAGCTATACTAGAACCTAGAGTAAGAAAAGAGAAAACCCAAAAAATGTTTGATGATAGGTTCCCTGGATGGTTAGGGGAATTTGCTTTTGATGGTAATCTTGGGAAAATTTGGTTGATTTGGAGAAAGTATGTCCCTGTGCAAGTTGTTGAAGTTTATGATCAGTATATTCATGTGAGAGTTGATATGCCTACACCTTATTATTGTACGTTTGTGTATGCTGCTAATGAGATTACAAGCAGAAAAAGGATGTACTCAAGGCTTAGCAGGCTGAAACAGGTGGCTTCCCCCTGGATGATTGCTGGTGATTTTAATGCATTCTTGAACTTAAGTGAAGCTTCTACTGTTCCATCTTCTTTTGAGAGCATGGATAGCTTTAGGCGGTGTGTTATTGATTGTGATATCTTTGATCATGTATCTACTGGCCCCCAATTTACTTGGATGAACAATCGTGTTGATGGTTTGGTTGCAAGGAAATTGGATAGGGTGTTTATAAATGGAGCTTGGCAAACTGTTTTTCCCAGAAGTAAAGTGAATATCATCCCAGCTCAGGAGTCTGATCACTGTGCTATCTATATGGTAAATGACTATGAAGATGTGTCTTATCCGAAAGGATTTAAATTCTTTTCTTGCTGGACAAAGAATGATAGATATATGCAGATTGTAGAAGAGGTCTGGAGACGAAGGATTATGGGTAATAGTTTCTACAGACTTTACAAGAAGTTGTCCTCTTTGAAGTTGAGCTGAAAAAACTTAATGGAGCCTGTTATTCTGATATTCATAAAAGAGTTAAAGGTAAAGAGGTGGATCTAAGGTGTGAAAGGAGCTGGCCCTAAATTGTCCTACTGCTGATAATATGAGGATGGTTATAGAGATGACTGAAGGGCTTAAGCAATTGAAACTGGATGAGGAAAGTATACTGCAGCAGAAAGCGAGAATCTCATGGATTCAACTTGGGGATAAGAACACTACTTTCTTCTTCAATAGGGTGAAAAGTAGGCAGGCAACTAATACTATAAGACAGTTGAGAAATGATTCTGGGATTATGGTGGAGAAGTTTGAGGATCTGGCGAAAGTTTCTGTGGATTTCTATAAAAACCTACTTGGAAGTAGTCATGAAGTTAACATTGATGGGTTGCAGAATATTATAAAAAGGAAGTTGAGTGATAATCAGAGACAAGGGCTTATTATGCCGGTTACAGATGAGGAAATTCGAGTTGCTCTGTTCAGTATTTCGAATAACAAAGCTCCTGGCCCTAATGGGTATACATCTATGTTTTTTAAGCACAACTGGAATTTGGTTAAGTATGATGTTACTGATGCAGTGAGAAGTTTTTTTGAAAAGAGTTATATGCCTAAGTATGTAAGTTCTATTCTGCTGGCACTTATCCCCAAGAAAACTAATGCAGCAGATATGAAAGATTACAGGCCGATCTCATGCTGTAATGTAATCAACAAAGTTGTCTCCAAGGTGCTTGCTAATAGACTGTCTGTGGTTCTGCCAGATTTGATAAGTAGCTCTCAAACAGCATTCATTAGAGGAAGAAGCATTAGGGATGGGATTTTGCTAGCACATGAACTCCTCAGAAATTATACTAAAGCAGGAATATCCTCCCGTTATGCAATGAAGGTGGATTTGATGAAAGCGTTTGACTCCATTGAGTGGTCATTCTTGCTTGAAACTTTAAGAGGTATGAACTTTCCAGGTATGTTTGTGGACTGGTTGGCTGCTTGTTTCCAGAATACTATGTTGTCTGTGAACGTTAATGGGACCTCTAGAGGCTATTTTCCGGCAAAGAGAGGACTTAGGCAGGGAGATTCAATTTCTCCCTACCTATTTTTTATATCAATGGAAGTGTTAAGTTGTTTATTTGAAGAGTCAATAGCTAAGAAGGTGTTCCAGTTACATCCTCAATGCAAAGGTATACAGTTGGCTCACTTAAACTTTGCTGACGACCTCTTAATATTTACAAAGGCGAATATAAATGCTATTGAAGAGATAAAACGTGTGCTGCATCAGTTTAGGGAGTGTTCAGGTTTAAGATTCAACCCTGAGAAGAGTCATATCTACATGGCTGGAGTGAATGTTGATACAAAGGAAAAGTTGGCAGCTGTGTCTGGTTTTTGTAGTGGAGAGTTGCCGTTTCGATACCTTGGAGTACCTCTTGCCTCAGGAAAGCTCAGGAAGGGGGACTGTAAAGTGTTGATAGACAAGATTACAGGCAGAGTGAGTAGCTGGACCTCTAAGCACCTCTCTTATGCAGGAAAATGCCAGCTTATAGATTCTTATTGGGGGCACTCTTCAATACTGGATGTCCCATTTCGTTTTGCCTACTGGTGTCATTAAGGAAGTGGAAAAGATTTGTAATGACTTTCTTTGGGGGAAAACTGAGGAAAAGAGTAGAGCCAAAGTGGCGTGGAAACATGTTGCAGTCCCTAAGACAGAGGGTGGCCTTGGTTTGAAAGACATGAGAGCCTGGAATTATTCAAATGTTATTCGTCATATTTAGTGTATTCTCCTGCAAGCAGGCTCTCTTTGGGTGGCTTGGTTGGGGAAGTACAGGTTGAAGGGTAGAAGTTTTTGGGATGTGAAGCCATCCTCAGGATCATGACATTGGTTTAAGCTGCTGAAAACCAGGGAAATGATAAAGAGGCATATAACAAATGATGAGGATGGGGATATAAATTGGAATGGGAAGATTATGCTGAAGTACAAAGTAAGTGAAGTTTGGGACACAATTCGAGAGAGACTTTCTCCTGTGCACTGGTATGTATCTGTGTGGGGTGGCTTTATGATTCCCAGGAGATCCTATGTAGCATGGCATATAGTCACTAATAGGATTTATACCAGGGATAAGATTAGAGCTTGGGATGCTACTGTTGACAGTAAGTGTGTCCTTTGTGAAGATGAAGCTGAGACAAGAGAGCACTTGATGTGTGATTGCAGGTACACTTGCAAAATTATCCAGGCTGTGTTACCGGAAATTGGAAGTCAAAGCTGGGAACATATGTTGAGATCAATTTGCTGCTGGGATAAGAATGGTGATACTGGCAGGGCAAAAATTCTCCTATGGCGTATAATGATCTGCAAAATTTGGAGGGAACGATGTATTAGAGTTTTCGAAGGCCTGGGGAAGGATGAAGGAGCTGTTATAGAAGATATCAAAGAGGAGCTGAAATTTTTTGCTATAGGACATAAGTCTAGAGTTAGTATAGAAAGGTTAATTTAGACCTCGGTGTTAGTAGTATAGAAGTTTATAGTGCTCCTTACTTGTACTGTGATTCCACGTTTTTGGTGAATATAATCCGCTCAATTCATCAAAAAAAAAGAAAAAATATAAATCTAGATCTATTTGGGTTTTCGTGGTTCTGAGCTTCATATCTTATGTTGCATATTGTTGCTTTGTGTATTTATTCAAGTTTGACTCAAACTTTCATCTTTTTATAAAAAAAAATTCTAGATCTATCAAGTTTGAAAAAAAAATCTAAATCTAGATCTATTTGGATTTTGTGGTCATAAGCTCTAGATCTATATGTTGTATGTTATTATTTTGTGTATTTATCTTTATTTTATACATGCGTTACGTTTGTTTTATGCATTATATATGTGTGATATATTCTTAATATTTGCATGTTTTATACCTCTGGTATATGCTAAGTCATTTTATTATATGATATTTGTTCTCATTTATGTTATGCATATTATATGGACGTGTCATGTACGTTTGTTTTAAATGTATAATGTGTTGTCGAACTGCTATATGTATGCTCTATGACTTTAAAAAAAATATAAATCTAGATCTATGAGTTTTGTGGTTCTGAGCTGCTAATCTATATGTTATATGTTATTGTTTTGTGTATTTATTTGAGTCTTTACTCATACCTTTTTCACTCTTCAAAAATCCAGATCTATGAAGTTTGAAAATATCTAAATCTATATTTATCTGAGTTTTCAAGGTTTTGAGCTTCAGATCTATATGTTGTATGTGATTGTTTATTGTATTTGTCTTTATTGTTATACATGTGTTACGTTTGTTTTATGCATTATGTATGTATGATACATGCTTGATATATACGTGTTTTCTACCTCTCGTATATGATATATGTAATGTCATAAAGTTATATGATATTTGTTCTCGTATGTGTTATGCATATTATACGGAAGTATTATTTATGTGTTATGATGGTTTTATGTATAATGTGTTGTCGAACTATTATATGTATGTTATATGACTAATATACGTCTATTATATATTTCTTGGTAGGTGCAAAAGAAGAAGCATAAAAAGAAGGATATTTTTCGTGACAAATCAGGAAGATTCATACAAAGACGACAAAGTTTACTAAGAAGTCATCAAAGATGCACCTGCATATAAAGATGTTTTAATTATTGCTATGTACTTTTGTTCAATATTGATTATGACTCGAATGTATCACTATTTATAATGCACACATGTGTTTGTATATATCTCTATATTTGCCTCCAAACTATTATATGACTGTTAAGATTGACATAACAAGGACATAACAATGATCTAGCAAGAACATGACATTGACATATTAAAAACATAACAATGACGTGACAGTGACGTGACAACACAATTACAATGATATATTGCGAATACAACAATGACATAACAGTGATATAATAACAACATGTCAATGATGTATTAGCAACATAACAATGACATTATAGTGATATAACAATAACATGACATACAAATGTATGTTAAGATTTCACGTGTTGATGCATTGTACTAAAACCATAAGCTCTATACATTTGTATAAGTTATACACAGAAACCATAAGCTTCAAAATGGTATGTTAGTGTTATATGTATGTTATATTTATGTAATGACGTCATTTAAAAACATAACAATGACATAATAGGCACATAACAATGACATAATGAGTACCTAACAATAACATAAGAAACAAAATGATGACATTACAAAACCATGATATATTTTTTCATGTTCTCCATCACTCAACTATAACCTTGATATAGTTTAATCACAAAAGGAATAGAAATCATTAAGAGTAAACAAGAAGGAATGAAATAATCATGTGAGTGAATAAGAAAATATGTGAGAAATAAAATTTAGTAACCGACTATCTTATAATATATTGTCTCTTTTATTTACATAAACATTACCTCATGTTATGAAAAATTGATATCATAAGACGGACATAATACCAACATGTCGGTTTAAGTTTTTTATTAACAAATCAAATATAATATATCAAGATTGATGTCATTAGATTCGAAAAAAATAAAACAAACAACATTTGTGAAGGAGAAAAATTATTTTAATCATTGTAGAATTAGTTATATACATTAAATCAAAAATAGGGGAAATATATTCTATGTGTGGAATTGTTAAAAGAAAATAAAAATATATGAAACTTATTGGAGAAGTTGTTAGAAGTACACTACACTTCCCAAAATTTCCCTCCAAAAGTCCAACTTATGTCATAATTTTCTATTCCGTTTTTACCCCTGAATCCATTTCTCTTTTTCCCAACCGTAGGATGCAATTTTTACAAATCCAACAACCCACAATCTCTCAGATGGATCTGAGAGATTGAGCTCTCAGATCAATAGCCGGGTTGGAAACAGCCACCCCACTCAGTCTCTCTCGAAAAACGTGTTCCTCTTCCTTCAACCCGAAAAATATTAGAGTGCTGAAGTTTCAGCACCAAAATGGTGCTGAAGCCTCCTACGTGTAGATTCATTTAAACATAGGAACGCCACGTTTGAATGAATCTACACGTAAGGGGCTTCAGCACCATTTTGGTGTTGAAACTTCAGCACCATAAATTGTTCCCCAAAACCCTCTAACTGCTCCCTTCTTTTTGTTCAGAACCCTGGGCTGAACGCCCCTCCCCTCACCTCTTAATTTGCAGAACGGGCTTGTGTCCCAACTCTTAATTCCCACTTAACCAAAGAGCCCAAGGCTCAATTCTTCCTCACTTTTCCCAACACCAATTCGGCCTAAGGCCTCCCACGAAAACAAATGATGAGCAGCTGACTTTATGCTTCCTTTATTGAGCCAAGCTTGCTTTAAATATTTGGGTCGGACCAATTGGTCTGGCCGATTGGTTCGGGACCTCGACCCGACGGTTTACTCAAACCCCTTTAACTCAAAAGGTTTGATTCTTGTCAATTGGGGTAAAATAAATTAGCGAATTAAATAATTTAATTCAAATTAAATTCTACCAAGCGTTGAACCAACGAGAAAATCAACCAAAATTATGTTCTAACCGGTTAATGAGAATTGGGATGTTACAAGTCTCCACAACTTCAAAGGATTTCGTCCCCGAAATCCCAGGCGTCCATTCCAAACTTAGCCACATAGCATCCTAGTCCTGAGGAGGGGTGTATGTGACATCCTAGGCAAATCCCACATTGACAAAGTACGGGGGAGATCTATGGGCTATGTGGAATAGTTCAACCTTAACTGACATGATGCGTTTTGTGGTGTAGTGGTGGGGGGTTGATCTTGAGAGGAGGAGGTCATGGGTTCGAATCCCCCCAACACCCAAAAATAAATTCGTGAGGGCTGGGCCCAAAGCGGACAATATCTTGTCAGAAAAGGTTGGGATGTTACATTTGGCCCTTGTTTGTTGATTGATTGGTCTCTAATTCCCTAGATGCTTGTTAGGACCCGGGATAGAGACTTGTGTACTGATCTATATGTGCTAAGTGAGAGTGGTTGCATGTTGATTGGTCCACCCTAGGTGATTTTCTCACTTAGGTATTTCGTCGAGTATGTGGCGTGCATGATTGTTTTGGATAGTTTGCCAAGTGAGAGTAGTTTGCTTGTCTTGGTTTTGTGCATGGTGTTAGGAGCTCGTTAGAGTCTCTAGGCCTCATTTCGATGAAGTGGTAGAGGGACTAAAGTGGTGTAGTCTTGCTTTAACACTAGATGCTTGTTAGGACCCGGGATAGAGACTTGTGTACTGATCTATATGTGCTAAGTGAGAGTGGTTGCATGTTGATTGGTCCACCCTAGGTGATTTTCTCACTTAGGTATTTCGTCGAGTATGTGGCGTGCATGATTGTTTTGGATAGTTTGCCAAGTGAGAGTAGTTTGCTTGTCTTGGTTTTGTGCATGGTGTTAGGAGCTCGTTAGAGTCTCTAGGCCTCATTTCGATGAAGTGGTAGAGGGACTAAAGTGGTGTAGTCTTGCTTTAACACTTTCATTAACTTGGTTTCCTGAGAATCTTCCTTGGTTGTTTTTCCTTGTGTGTTGCATCATTGACCCGTTCTTATACTTTTCCATGTTCTTTGAGCCATTGTTGACTTTCCCCTTTGAGTTGGCGTTTGATTTCTGTTTGTTTGGTTGTTATTGCTTTGCTTTTGTCGCACCCCGTCGATAGCTCTCCTCTCGTCTGAGTGAGATCCATTAAGGGGACCCTTCCCTTTCCCCGGTCAGATGTTTGAAAATGGGAGGGAAAACTTCTTCCATGGATGGAGAAGAAGTGGAAGAATTCCACATAAACTGAACTGTTTAGGGAAGTCATTTTCTTGGACTTGTTCACCAATCCCATGAACAAGAGAACGAATGTTGTACTCGAAACGGAGATGATTCACTACACGGCCAGTCCATCACCGCTTCCAATCCACGGTGAATTAGTTTTCTCGTAGTAATTTGATATTGGAAAGGGATGTTTCTGGTATCTATTTTATTTGTGGCACACTTCCACTTTGCGGGTTCCTCAGATGTTATAATGAATGTTTAGATGTTATTTTCGTTTAGAAATAGTAGTTCTATTTTTTTGTTTGTTAGATATTTTAAGTTAATAATACTTGTTATAGATAAACAACAATTAATAACATAACAAAAAAGAGTAATATACTAGTAATGATTAACTAGTCAATTTGGAGGATTATAGAAATCGGGAGTACTAATATTATTGTCTGATCAGCCACAATCATGAACATGATATATCATTGAATACATTATTCTTATCCTAGCAAGTTATCCGATCATCCACAATCATAACAAAATAGAATACTACTATTAGATACTAATAGCAATTTACTCTTCAACAAGTGAATACATTACAAAAAAAGGAGGACTTAGCGTCGCTTACAGCGAAATAGTTTAGCGTCGATCGGTGAAATGACCAACGCTAAACCGTTGACTCGCGTTTGACCACGGTTTAGCGTTGGTCAAAAGCTGGCTCACGTTAAATGCTGCAAAAAAACAACGCTAAATCTGGTTTTGGGTCAGAACCAAAGCCCTTACCCAAAACCAGATTTAGCGTTGGTCATGCGAAACGGTTTAGCGTCGGTCACAAGCGACGCTAAATCAACACGCGTTTTAGCGTTGGCTCTCGCTGTTTAGCGTCGATCATCGACCGAGGCTAAAACACGAATCTATTTAAACCCCTTGGACAGTGACAAACTTTAGTTTGCACCTCTCTCAACTCTCTCAAACCTCTCAAACCTCTCAACTCTTCCCTCCTCCTCCTCCTCCGCTTCTTCGTCCTCAGCTCCCCCCCCCTCCTCCTTCGTCCTCAACTCCTCCCACCGTTAGTTCCTCCATCGTCAGTTCATCCTCCTCCTTCCTACAACTCCACCCTCTAAAAACTCAGATCTACAACTCAACCCTCTCAAAACTTAGATCTACAGCTCAACCCAGATCTATAGATCTATGCCTCTGACGATGTTTTATGGTGACGATGGTGTTGTCAAAGTAGAGGAAGGTAGTCGAAGTAGCTGAGGACGAAAAACATCCAGATCGGAGTAGAGGATGAAAAACCCAGATCTACCTGGAATTGAAAAACAAAAATAATAACAAAATAAACAAATTGAAAACAAAAACCAAAAAATTGGGTTGGTCAGCCACCCATTCGGTCAACCCATTGTTTAGCGTCGGTCGTGGTTAGCATAGCATCGGTCGCCAAAGAAACGACGCTAAAATTTAGAGTCACAAGAATTAGCGTCGGTCGGTGACCGCTGCCGCATCGTTGACGAGCTCCAACCCAGCCTTCGTCGATCTCACTTTATGCCACAATCCTTCCTCAAACTCGGTGCTTACTCCCCAAATGAGGAACCTTCCCTCCTCTCTAATTTTGATGCCTACCTTCATTGACCCGCTTCCTCTTGATTTTCGCCGCCAAGACCAAACCCCTCTTTCGCATGATTTTTGTGCGGCCACGATCACTTCCCCTCGATGTCTGTTCTTGAACCCCACTCCCCAAAACATTTTTTCCATTCTTAATCTCTTTTTCGAAAAAAACTCTATCTCACTGGAATACAGGTGGGCTTAAGCCCAAACGTCCTCCGGTACTTCCATTTATCTTTCGGGCCTCGAGCCCATCCCCATCTCCTACTCTCTTCGGCTTGGCCCTCCTCCTTCCATTGGGCCAGCTCATGTGCTTAGCCCACTCTCCCCTCCTTCTTCATGTTGCTGCTTCACACGCGAAACTCGGTTGGGCTTTAAGCCCAGCGGTTCCTTCCTTGCAGCAAAACTCGGCCCGCTTAATCCTTCTTTGATGCACCATACACGGTTGGGCCTTCAGCCCAGCCTCTCCTCTACTTCATTTCCAAAACCAAAAATCATGGGTCGGTTCTATTGAAGCCCAGCCTCTCCTCTACCTCATTTCCCAAACCAAAAATCATGGGTCGGGTCTACTGGTTTGAACAAAGATTGAGGACCCATACCTGACGGTTAACCCAAATTTAATTAATCTGAAAAATCCAACTTCTAACACTTGAGGTAAATTGAATCATCGAAATCATAATTTAATTCTAGTTAAATTCCTCCAAGTTTAAACCGTCGAGGTATGACAACACAAAATGACCGGTTAACTAGAACCGGGTCACTACAGTGATCATCAAGACTCCCTTTTCCTTTGCAGACGCCCATCATTGGTGGTGTGAAGTTATGTGTAAGCTCTTCGGTGAGAAACACTCGAGACAAAGGTTGGAGTAACACCATTTTTTGTGCTCCCACCTAGTGGAAGGGGAGGAATAACCCCAACATTTCTTCAACCTCCACCATCTTTTGTGAGGATCTACTCGTTGGTTATCCACTCGTAGAGTTATCCCTGATGAGAAACATCTTCATCATCACAGTCATTTTTTTTTAAACCAGTAACTTGTTTGGCTAACTCCTGAGTTGGGTTCTACACGTCTCACAAGGGTGTTCCGATGATTAGAGCATTGGGTGTTGCTAATGGAGTGATCAATGTGAACACTGGTTCTTTAAGGGTGACTCAACGTCGTTGTTCATCAACATGTGACTTAGCATCATCGTGTGCGTCCTCACAATCCTACAAGGAGTTTGTTTTTCTAAGTCTGCAACTATCCGACTTTTGTCTCCTACATTACAAGGCGTATCATATATTTCTTGTTACTATGTATTATATTTAAGAAATTCGACGCGCTTAGTCCCCTATCTAGCGCACCAACTGTTCCCCCCAACAGAGCTGGTTGGTCCAATGAGTGGTTCTACCCGAAGGATCAGGTGGATTAATCAATGGTATTTTCTCCTTAAAAACGTCTAGTTGTCCTCTTGGGTGGATCTTTGCAGGGAATTTAAACCTATGAGTAGTAAGCGTCTAGATGAGTAAAACGGTTAATCATATAGAGCAAGGGTGACTCAACGTCGTTGTTCATCAACAGACGACTCATCATCATTGTGTGCGTCCTCACAATCCTAGAAGGAGTTTGTTCTTCCGAGTCTACAACTATCTGACTTTTGTCTCTTACATTACAAGGTGTATCATATATTTCTTGTTACTATCTATTGTATTTATGAAATTCGACACGCTTAGTACTCTATCTAGCGTGCCAATTGTTCCACCCAACAGAGCTGGTTGGTCCAATGAGTGGTTCTACCTGAAGGATCAGGTGGGTTAATCAATGGTATTTTCTCCTTAAAAGCTCATAGGTGTCCTCTTGGGTGGATCCTTGCAGGGCATGTAAACCAATGAGTAGTAAGCGTCTAGATTAGTAAAATGGTTAATCATATAGAGCAAGGTTATATGGGAGACAGAGAAGTACTTGGGGGGTGACCATAGACGCATGATGTATGGTCTTAGGGGTATAGTTGATGAGTACTGTGTTAGTCTCAGGTGTAATGGGGAAGTGTGTCATGTGTTGACTCATCAATGTTGGGATCAAGTCTCCTTTTACAACTTCTTGATAAGGTCGGTCACCACATGTCATCGATTGATTAGTGACCAAATCCTAATTAGATATCAACCTTTGAACGCTTGTATGACTAAGATCCTTTTGGGTTTAACCGTAAACATGGGGCCACCTAGCGACATCTTCGGGGCATGGGTTAGGCTTGTATGGTATACTTCGACAGTTGGGCTAGTGCCCATTAACTATAGAAGAAGTATGAGATGAAAAAAACATGTTGTGAAAGTAAAAGGTTAACTTACATTAACAGTTTGTTCTCTCTCTTAATGGGAGAGGAACAATACTATTTTCTCACTAATTTTTTTAATAATGTTTTTGTTTCTAAGAAGTAAAATCCTATAAAGCTTTTTCCATATTGAATAGGTTTATAAGTTAATTTTTATTCTTAAATAGCTCTCATAAGATATCGGAAGACAGAATTACAAAGAAAAAATAAGTACTTACTCAAGCTTAAAAGTTATCCATTGTGAGACAACTTGAAGACGTAATACTGTGGAACCTTCCAATTAGTGATTAACATCTGTTATGACTATGCCACCAACCCTTGAGTAGACTTCTATGTTTGAAACTTTAGACAAACCTGCATCACATCTCCTTCGATATCCGTCATTGTCCAACCCAACAGCGATCATTTGGTACAAGCATTCCTAAAAGCCAACGGTTCTAAAATAAAAGAATCAATACTACTGGAATAAGAGATACTTTTCGCAAAAAGCATAGTCTCACAAGAGTCGAACGACCAGTCCAACTGCACCACTTTTAGCGAAAATAAGAGCACATGTAGACTCTCGTACGAGTATACACAAAACCCTCCCAAGTATGTCCACAACAAATGCTCTGTCAATCGCACCATATAAACATTGGCTCATCACTTGAGAGAGAAAGGACAGACCATGAAGAAGATGACATTGTGTGCTTGTCCTCAACCAAACATCATTTTGTTTTATCCAACACCATCGATCAACTTTCTGATCCACTGTCATCTTGCTTAACATTTTGTTGTCCCGTGAGACGACAACTTCTTCCACGATCTCCAGTGAAGTTTGAATTTTTTTCTTCCCTTTTGTTAATGCCTTCATTCTCTAACCATCAGAACGATCCATGGAGTATATGGATGGTGTTTTAATGTGCTTTCAAAGCAGTTTCCATCATACTTGTTTGTGGAATTTATCTGTAACCAAGAATTGTCCCTATTCTCTTATCACTACAACCATGCTCCCATAACAAAAGGTATTCCTGGGAGCGGGGTGGGTGACAATAGTATAGTTTTGTCCCCCAGACAATAATGATTATAGGCCCTTAGATCAAATACCTCTAATCATATGGCTCATAACTAGTATGTATTTAATAATATTAATTACCCTTTTACAATCCCAATTAGGTTTTTACGGAGTAATTTTTCACAGCCCCAGAATTTTACTCTCGCCGTTCTCGACATTCAACCAGGATGAAGAAGCTTCCAGGACCCGATTCTCCGTTGTTCTAGAGCCGTCTTGCCGCCGCCTTTGAGAATCGACGCCGGGACACCCTACGCCGCCGTTCGAGACTGCGGATTACGATTGCAGTCGCCACCGATTCTCGTTCCTGAAGAATCGCTGCTCCTATTCTTGTTCGTTTCGAGTCTTCCCGTTGCCCTTGTTCAATTCTGTCACAGCCGCCCTTTAGGTTTCAAGAAAGTCGATTGAATCGTGGCCACCACCGACCTAACAGGTTCGTTTGCTCTGTTTCTTTGTTTTGTGGTCTGTTGCCCGTGTATTCCTCATCGAGGGTCATGCTCTGTTGCTCTGTTTCTTCTCCTAAACCGTGGATACTACTATGAAATTAATATTTGGTGTTTCATTCTTAATTGGGATATGGTCAATTTCATGAAATTGGGGATTCTGAATTTAGGGTTTGTTAAAATTGGGGTAATTTCAGCTTAGTTGTTGACGATCTGTGATACTAGTATTTAGAGTACGTGTTTAGCCAAATAATAGAATTTAAACGTACATATTAGGATTTGTAATACTAGAATATGATACTAGTATTTAGAGTACTTGTTTATTAGCCTATAGATATGCAGCTTCTTTGTTGAATATGTTTGTTTAATCAAGTTGATGCATATAGACAATTGCTGGAAATTCTGCTATACCTGATTCTTTGTTTAGTAGATGTTAGATAACTGTTGAATGGAGCATAATCAATGAAGGAGTTGTATTTAGACATCAAGTGAAGGAGTTGTATTTAAACTATGGTACCGGCAAGACTTGTCATTGAGTTTAATTATCTTTAACATTGTGTTGGGGGTACTGAAAGTGTTATAGTTGCTGAATTTTGAATTTAAATTGTACATAAAGTGCTGGTGGGACTTAAATAGGATTTGTTGAATTTTGTTACAAAAAAAGTGGCAGTTTACCAATATTAGCCAAATAATATGATACTAGTATTTAGATTACTTGTTCATTAGCCAAATACTAGAATTTTAACGTACATAATAGTATTTGTCGTACTAGGATATGATATTAGCATTTATAGTACTTGTTTATAGTACTAGGATATGTAGCTTCTTTGTTTAAATTAGTTGCTTAAAAAGTATGAGATTAAACTATTTGTTAATGGTCAGAACACCTTAAGCTCTCTTTTTCAAAGTTCTTATCCACACGTACAAAAACACATGTGAAAGGCACCTAATTGTGTCTTCAATTTGGAAATGAGTGTTGCATGTTCCTGCTTTTATTTCTTTCTTCATTCTCATTGTTGTATGCTGCATTGTTCATTGTCATTTAATACTAGTATAATATCTTTGTTATTATGAATCAGACTTTTGCTAAACATGACTAGAAAGAAGAAGTCTCCAAATGATCCAACTGAAACTGTTAATGAGGCATTCCAGATGGACTCACAGAAAAATCGCAAAAAGTAATAATGTACTTTCGTGTTGTTTGAATATGAAGCTAATTTTGTTGTTAGTTTCTGATTTCTCAATCGTCATTCTTCCTTGGCAGTAATGATGCAAAGACAAATGGATCAATCATATGCCGGTGTAGCCCTAGCGGAATTTACAATTTGGTGGCACAAACCTCAGACGACAAAATTGCCAGGTTGCCCAGTTTGGGATTTGGGGGCACATCTAAGGTCGGCATCACACAATTGCCTACTGAGTTAAGGAGATGGGCTATGGATATATATGACGTCGATAAGGAGACCTTCAAAGTTGACCCGGAGATGACATTGAAATAACCAAAGAGGATGTCCATAAGGTTTATGAACTACCGAGGGGTGCAAAAGATATAGAATTAGACAAAACTTCTTTGTTAGTATAATATTTTTTTTTGAAAGGGTTAGTATAATATCATTGATACTAGTATTTAATGAAAAGTCGTAATCGCAGAAAATACTAGTATTATTACCTAGTGTATCACATTAAATCCTATTAACCTAAATACTAGTAATATTGTTAAGCCGCAAATTGAACAAATCACAGTTTAAAAAATCTCAAAATGACGAAATTGAACAAATCGAAATACCAACTAAAAACAACGAAGCCTAATTCAACATCAACGGTAGCAGAATCATCATTATCGGCAAGATCGACAGGGGGATTATTAAGATCGAAATCAAATGCGGAAGAAGGATTGTTGACTTGACTCGATTCATGTACATTCATTTTTTTAATAAAAGTGTTGCCGATGCAAATAGATGGTCGGTCGGCCGGCGTTTGGATCGGGACGGTGGCGGCTGTTTTCTGAATAATTTAAACAAATATATAAATAGAGTTATTAATGTTAAATATATGGAAGGAATTATCTAAATTATCTGTAAAATAAATAATTAATGTACATAAGATAATGAAGGCACAAAATATGGAAGGATAATCAAAATTTTATTAAAATAATATTCCAGCAATAAATATGAATATGATGAATGACTAGGATTCAATATTGTCTTGGAGACAAAACTTTGGTTTTGTCACTGAAAAAATTGCCCTCCTTCCCTGGGAGCGTGGTGGGAGACAAAACTAGAGTTTTGTCCCCATGACAAAATTAAATATCAACCCTTAGATCAACACCCATTAAATCCTACGGTTCCTAAAACTTGTATTTAAAAAGGAATTTATTCTCCCAGCTTTTTTCATTTTCACAGCAGCCGCCCACAAACTTAGGGTATTGTTTTACTGCCCCAAATTTTGATTTTCCCTTTCCTCTCTCATCTACAGACGACGACGACCGAGTTTGATCGCCGACAACCGTTGGAGCGTCGCCGCCGGTAACCAGGTGAGAGACCACTGTCGTTCCCCTACAGGTCCTCTGCAGCCGACCGATATCGTACGATGAGCACCATTCGATCGTTCCAACAGTCGCCTCCAGTCCCCCTGCGTGCGACTCCGCCCCCGTTCTACTCCCCGCCGTTCCCCTATCTGATCCTCCGTCGCTCTACCTTTCCGCCGTCGTTCTTCTCCGCCGCGCTTAATTGAGGACAAATCCTACTATAGCTGCCGATTGACAAAGGATAAAACCAACTACCGGCGTTTGGTTAGTTCGAAACATCATCTTACTCAATTCTAGGTTTCGCTCTATACTAGTACTTCTTGGTACTTGCAAGTCTGATTATGTTATTTGAGTAGTTGTTCAATTCAAATTAGTGTTTCTTCTTAAAATTGGGGGGTTTGGGTTCAGAGGAATCTTGTTGTTGAAATTAGTGGTTTGAAGGTTATATTCTAAACCAATAGATACTAGAATTACATTCGATACTAGTATATTTAAATCGATACTAGTATGATAATAGATACTAGTATTATTCAATTTCAAAATCGTAATCCTGGTTACAGGTTTTCGTCTAATAACAAGTATGATAGGTTGTTGTTTAAATCAAATTAGGTGTTTTTGTGTGAAGATTTTCGTGTTTGGTAGAATGATTCAATTAGTAGTGTTATAGATTTCGGATTTGTGTTCACATTGTTCTATTACTATTCTGTATAGATAAATTGAGGTTTTTTTAATTGTGGATGGTTTATCATTATATGTGTGGCTGTCATTATCTGCATTTGTATTCATGCACTTGTTTTGGCATGCTGAAATCAGGGTTTAGTTAGTACCTAGTTTAGGTTGCATATGTGATAATGTATGATTTCGGTAGGTGTGTGTTGTCGTAGAGTCAATACTAGTATAATTTCGTTTCTAAATTGATTTCCTGTTTACGAGTTTTCATTTAGTGTGTCGGGTTTTTGTTTAATTCGATTTTGGTGTTTTATGTGTGAAGATTTGGACGATTTAAACATAATACTAGTACTTATTTGATTACCACTTGCTATCACTTTCATGACTTTTTCTCTAAGGATTTGGGAATAGCTTTGAGTTATTGTATTAATTGTTTTAGACTTGTGGTTGAAATTGGGGGTTAGTGTTAAGACACGATATTAAAATTAGGGGTTACAGACTTCCGTTAAAATTGAATTAGTGGGGTTTTGTTTAATTAGAATGAGGGGTTTTATGTGTAAAGATTTGGACGATTGTTAGAACGACAAAAGTACATATGGCATTGTGTTCATGATTACGTTGGATTGAAAAGTAGTAATGTACATTGATCTATTAGTGTTAATTCTTGTATTTCTGCACTTGTGTTAGCATGACGATATCAGGGTTTAGTCAGTACCTAGGCTGCCTATGTCGTTCTGTATTTTTTAGATAGTTGTGTGTTGTGGTGGATTTAGTACTAGTATTTTCTCCAATACTAGTATTGGGCGTAATACTAGTATGCATTGCAACCACTTGCCGTTCAGATAACTCTCGACCAAGTATTCGTTTCAACAACAATGTTTATGTTCAGTTTTGTCCATTTTTTATACAACCTATTACCATTTGAATCTGAGCAGTTTGTTTTGTTACAAGCTATTGACAGTATTAGGAGTAGTAGAATTTGCAGATTAGTATGTTTGGATACTAGTATTGGAGCATGAACTAGTATTATTGACTAAAATTCATGTTCCAGTGACTATTGTCTTAATTTTGGCTTCAATATCTCTATTAGATGCACTAATGATAATAGTGTTTTTATGTTATTTCCTTGAAGGTGCTTAATTTGAATCAAAATGAGCAGAAAAGGGAATTCTGCGAAGAGCTCTCCATAACAAATTGCCAGAATAACTAGTTTGGGGTTTGGGGCACAACCAAAGTTGGCATCACTCAATTGCCTACTGAGTTAAGGAGGAGTTCTAATCTGAGGGGTTTTATGTGTAAAGATTTGGACGGTTGTTATAATGACAAAAGTATGGCATTGTGTTCATGATTACGTTGAACCATATTAAACTGAAATTCGAATACTAGTATTACAGAACTGCTTAGCAAACATAGTCAGTTTACATCTATACGAGTTACAGACAACAACAATCTTAAAAAAGAATGATTCCATGAAAGAACTCAAACTAAAAAAAAACATAAATAGTTTCCATGAAAGAACAGTGAGTGGTTAGAAGGAAAAAATACCATAGCCACGCATGATTCCTTGTTGTTCATGCGTCGAGATTTCATTCTCATCGGATGTATTAGAATCAACATCGGGAATATGATCATTCGGGAAATTATTTCGATCGGAGGGGAATATGGAAAAAGGATAGTTGACTTAGGAACTCGAATAGGTGCTTCCACTGCTTAAAAAAAACCCTACAAAAGTGACTTGATTTTGGTCGGCGGTTTATTAAACAAAGAAGAAGAAGAGAACGACAGTAAAGAAGAAGGGAGAGGGAATATTTTTGGCCAAACTTGTGTATGAGGTGAGATAATTAAAATAAAATAAATTATTAAATGGTAATTGAAATCATAATATCAAATAATTAATACGGTAACTGTAATTAAGGAAAGATAGATAAGTAAGATCAGACAATAAAGGAAAAAATAAAACTAAAATGAGATGGACGGTCATGATTAAATTTTGTCCCGGTGACAAAATAAGGGTTTTGTCACCGAAAAAATTCCCCTCCTTCCCTCTTCTTCTCTTCTACTTCTACTTCTCATTTTCTTCTTCTATTCTTCTTCCTGATCTATTCTCACGGGACTTCTCTCTTTCTTATATTCTTCTCTTCTTCTCTTCTACTTCTTCATTTTCTTATTGTATTCTTCTTCTTGACCTATTTTCACTGGACGGGCGAGGGATGACTGCGGGAGTCACTTAACGGACGAGGGACTACATCAGGAGTCACACGATGAACGAGGGACGACGGCGGAACTGGGAAGAGTTGCTGATACGATTTACTTCGATATTATTTTTTTCAAATCTCAGACTGTAAACGGTGTGTTTTGGTTTATGGGATCTGACCGGGTTTGATTTCAATGGTCAAACCGGCCGCATATCACGGTCAAACCGTATAGGCGTCCGGTTTGATCACTTGGTTGAAAACCGTCTGCCGGTTTCGGGCGAGTGCCCGACTCGAGGTTGGACCGGTCGGACTGGCCGGTCCGGCTTTAATAACCTTGACTGCAACAATACTCCTATAACAAAAGGAAACAAGAAAAAGTAAGAAGGAGATGGAAAAAGCATATAAACTTGGCACAAGACAGAGTATAGCCCATGATAACCATTACAATGCATTGAGATTATGCCCTTTTTCTCAATGATTCAACAAACAAGTAACAAACCCAAAAAGAAGTTCATACACCCAAAATCGATCGAGGTCGTGTTGGCATACCATAATCGAGGAAGTGTGGATGAACCAAGATGAAATCGATTGGAAGGCTAACACATAAGATTCATTTTTTATCCTGAAATTACGGTGATAACCCGAGATTGGTGAGGAATAATCAGCATAAATTATTCAAACAGCGATGATTATTCAACAATTGTTACTTCGTCGGGGAAGCATTGACCAAAAATTTGTTAGAACATTCCAAAGCAGTTATTAAGAATATCTTAAATGAAGAGGAATTCGAGAAACGTGTATTGAAAGAGTATCGATCCCACAACTAGGGGGCCTTGTCCAAAAACTGGAGAAAATAAGATATTGTAGAAAGATACCGGCTGGACAACTGGAAGAATGGAAAGGCACCAGAATGAAGAAAAGATTTAAGAAAAAAGGTCGATAATGAAAATATTGGAAACCATAAATGTCGCAAAGCGTTTTCTTTACAAGAGCCTCCGAAAAAATTCAAATTACCACATAGCAAAATGATAGAGGAAGGACATTAATTGTAATGATCTTGAATGAGGAAAACATTGTGGAAGAGAAAATAGTTGATATTTGAAGTAAAAAAAAATTCTTATTAAATTTTTTGTAACTTCATATTTTGCAACCTCTGTACTTTTCAAACCATCTGACCTCTCTCTACCTTTCTTCTTCTTCTAGCTCTTTCTTTTTGTTTCCATGGTTGCCGCTAGCACCACTACAAAAAAATTGACCTTTAGCTACTGCAAAATTACAACGGCATGAAAATGCAGTAGCAAATAGTTAGTATTTGCTACGGCAATCACTATTTCATGTAGTAATTTGCAGTAGCAAATACTATTTGCCACACCACTATTTGCGACGGGGAAGCTGGGTGTAGCAAATAGTATTTGCTACTGCAAATTACTATATGAAATAGTGATTGCAGTAGTAAATACTAACTATTTGCTACTGCATTTTCATGCCGTTGTAATTTTACAGTAGCTAAAGGTCAATTTTTTTGTAGTGCACCTTCTGGTGACCAATGACAACTTCTTGCGTTATGAGTCATTTTCACTTCCCTTTCTCATGCACGTTTTTGTTTTGTCTTCCCTAAGTGATTATATCACATGTTTTATTCATCTTAGGTTTCTTTTCCAGACTTGGAGCCTTTTGTTTGGAGCTTGTCTTTCCTTTCTCTCCCCTCGTGGTACATGTTTTCGGATCTCGTCTACCCTGGTTTCCCCCTTGTGGGTCTTGTCTTTGTGTGTTCTTCAAATTTGTTGCTCTGATTTCTAGTGAAGTTCATGGATACAAAGGGAGTTGCTTGCAGTTTTCTACTTCTCATCAACTTTGTCATTTACCTCCTTGCCTTGTCCATTGCGTTGGTAATTCGAAGATGTTATGACCTTTATTATTAACCAGGATACAGGTCAATGAGCATGTTGCATGGACTCTTTGGTTCAAAGATGACTTTTTCGTTAATCTCATCCTCTTCGCAGTGGTTTGAAGATAACAACTACGGAGTTGTCTCTTGGTGGCTAAAGTGTGAATGGATTAGGGTTTCTTATTCATATGGGCTACGCTTTAGATTTAGTTTGTATGATCTTGTTTCCCTTTTCATTTGTTGTCCTTTCTTGAACTTGGCCCAAAGCTTTGTAATGCTCCTTTAGTTTAATGATATATATAAGCTGATTTTTCAAAAACAATATTAAAGTAGGGTTTTCTCCATGGCGATGACAACAAGAAGAATGACGATGTTTAATATTAATTGGCACTGGTTGGCTATGGCAGTACGATTATCTGTTGAACGAACAAGACATTCTATTATTATTTAAAAATTTATTATGTAATGAAATGACACGCCAAAGATGCTCTTAGATCATGAATGTATTGCAACACCATGTTAAAATACTTGTAAAGTTGGATTGTCCATGTTCATACAATGATAGAATCTAAAGTTGCATTGTCTATGCTCATACAAGTACTGAATCAATAAATAAATCATCACATTTTCTATAAATCATGAGACCCGATGATGAGTTCATATTCATTAGATTGAGAATTAACACAAGAAAAGCCTAGAAAACGAGAGTATTATTCGGATGCTACAGGTTGCAGTTATGCGGTGGTTGCTCAATGCAATCGTGTGATTGTTTCATTCAATGCCCATCGTTTACAATATCAACTGTGAGTTGTAATTATTGGTAGCAAATCATGTTTTACAATGATGCTACAGGTTCAACGAGCAAAATGTGATCTCAAAGCTGCAACCATAATAAACACTTACATCGTCTCTGTTACATTCCAAAAGGATACAGTTGATAGAAAGAAAGGAATGTCCGCCACAAAGCTTTCATCATTATCTATTTCAAACAACAGCAAATTCATCGCAAACAACCAAGGTAAGAAGAGCTCAACCGATCATTAACTTATTCTCCTCCATAAAGGTGTATGTAGGCACCTCCAAGTTGTATGGCGCAGGCCCCTTCCGTATCCTTCCAGAGATGTCGTAATGAGATCCATGGCACGGGCAAAACCATCCACCAAAATCACCAGCATTTGGCAATGGGATGCAACCCAGATGTGTGCACACTCCGATCACAATCAGCCACTCAGGGTTCTTCACCCTGTCTCCATCTGGTTGAGGATCACGAAGAGATGCCAACTCAACACTGTTTGCTAGTTTGATATCGTCATCCGTTCGTCGCCTTATGAAAACTGGCTTTCCACGCCACTTTACTGTCACTGTAGTGCCTGGTTCAATGTTGGAGAGATCAACCTCCAGTGAGGCCATTGCAAGCACATCCTTGGTCGCAGACATACTGAGCACAAATTTGAGGACAAGGAGACGGATCAGGGATGCATATACGAATCTGCCACCAGACAGCACAAAATAGGCAAATGCCCTCTTGCTAGGGTCGCCGGGAGGCATCCGCTCATGGTTGTATTCATCATATACTATCTTAGGTGAGGGGTTCTTAAGAGCATGAGTAGTCGCTAAGGTACCAGGAGCTACACCATCCTCATCTTTTGGAGCAAGCGATCCAGACGCAAAACCTGAAAGGAAAAATAGTCAGTCTCTTAACAGAAAATATTATGCTGTCATTTAATCAATTACACCTGTTGATCAGCTAGTGCAAGATAGAACTGGAACTTCATTAATTTACCATCTTACACCAACTCACACCAAAAAAGAACAAGAAGTTCTATCAAGTGAGAAGACAGGTACAAAAATACCAAAGTTCGCCATTATTCAGGATTATACAGCACTGTCTACGAAATGTAACTCATACTTGGAAGTAAAGCAAAACAACAACACCAACCGCGGATTCCAGAAGTACAACAAAATGGAAGGAAGTTAAGCTTCTGTGTGTAAGAAATGTAGTGAGTATATCAATCAAGTTGGTATTTCTTATGGGCACATGGGTTAATCAAGTTGTGAGTTTATCAAGTTATTAGTCAACCGGATCACGTATCACATGATCTTGTGGGTTCATCAGTTTTGAGTGTGACAAGTTACGGGTGGTTGACTCTTGATCAATTTAAATCACAGGTGGGTTGGGTCGGGCTGAGACTGGACCAGGCAAATCAGCTTTTGAGAGCTATAGAATGAACCCCGTCCCAACTCTATTTTCTCACATCCAATTCACAGAAACAAAGGCAACAATATCTTAGTCATTGCTGAATTCTATTGAGAAATAGCATTCCGTCTTAAAGTAAACCCCTTAACAATTGATTACAGTATTCATCCAATCCTGAAATGACTGCCACCATGACACAAAGAACTATAAAACCCTAACTTGAAATCAAAAGGGAAATGGATGAACACCCAACAACAGCAAACGAAAAAACGGATGCCCCGGCGATTCATATGGGAATCACGAATCAAGCTCCAAAACAAGAAAAATTAGGCATCAGAAGCCATTTCTGACATGAATACTGAGAAAATTCAAGAGCTAGACAGGTATCGAGTTAAAAGCAAGCCAACTTAGAAACTTCAGATAAAAAATGGAGCATAAAAGGTAACGAATTTAGGTTGGAAAGCGATCAAACAATAGTAGGAAGGAAACCCTAACCTCGGCGAGGAACATGGAAAGCAAAGTAATAGCTGGCTAAATGGTCAGACTTCAGCTCATCGGACGAATCGTCAAAACCCCGACGAAGGGGATTCTGCGAGCCGAGCGCGGAGGCAGCCTGGTTAGTTCTCCACGACGGGGAAGACAGAGATGAGAGGCGGCGCAATCCAACCCTCAACATCTTCTTCCGTTTCTTCTCCGCCTCCTACAACCTATTCCTTCACTCTCGGATGTTATATCCCCTCCGGCTGACGGCTGCTTAATAAGTGAGTATTTCCGATTTCTTGCTGCTTCCGGTCTCCGCCGCTTCGCTCCGCCAAAATCTGAGGAAACTTCCCTTCAAACGAAGAAGGGGACGGATATACGATATTCGATCTGGTTTACTTGCTCTGGTTGTTGACACGTCATCAGTTAAGTTATTGGGACTGCTTTTTCCAACGGCCCATCTCTCGAATCAAGTTCGGCCCATTATGTTCCCATTTAATTGGCCCAAACCTCTGAAAGCTTGTTTACAAATTACAAGAAGACTGAAAACGTTGGCGCCGCAGACGAGAAGAGAAGACGGCCACTCGCCGGCGAGAATGAATGATGGCGATCGAGGAGTAGAGGAAGGGGAGACCACAAAAGATGAGAAAGCCGTATTTGATGCATCGGATATTGAGTACGTGAGCTACGCCGGCGAGCATCACCTGCCGCTTATAATGAGTCTGGTTGATCAGGAGCTGAGTGAACCCTACTCCATCTTCACTTATCGCTACTTCGTGTATCTATGGCCCCAACTTTCCTTTCTGGTAAAAAATTCAGCTCTATCAACGTTCTTCTTTTGTGCAGTTCAATTCAATTGTAATTTGAGATGGGAGTTCCTTCTCGCAGGCGTTCCACAGAGGGAGATGCGTTGGGACGGTGGTATGTAAAATGGGGGAGCATCGTAATACTACATTCAGAGGCTACATAGCTATGCTGGTTGTCATCAAGCCTTATCGTGGCAAAGGAATTGGTAAATTATGTTCCTTTCACTCTCTGGCTACATTATCTGCTTTCACTATGTTTCAATTTCGATGTCTAAGAACTAGGAAGAGGGGCAATTTTAGGCGGAGGAGATAAGCTTTATTATGGAAATTGATTCCTGGATGAAGGGGACTTTGATGTATATTGTATAGTATGTTAGCACTACTTCAAGGTCTCTCCTGCCATGTTTTATTTGTATCTTCTGTTTGTCACAGTTTGGATTTCTGTGTGTTGCAGCTACTGAACTTGTTACCAGATCGATCAGAGCCATGATGGACTCGGGATGTGAAGAGGTATGTACCCTTGATTTGCTCACTGTTTTCTCTTCTTTCCCTCACAATGTACCTATAATTAGCATTGGGTTGCATTTGTTCTTGCACTTTATGAATGAGCCTCCAAGATTGGGTCTTTGCAACTCTTAATTGTATTGGTCTGTATTGTTCCTACTTATCATGGCCATCTTATTGATTTCCATGTCCCTGGTGGCTAATTCATCAGCTCTTTTTTCCTGTTTCGCTTCTGGATACTGATAGCTTGTGTGAATCTGGCTGTATTACACTCTCAATTGAATATCTATTGTGTGTATCAAGCTTGTGATATTATAACGTAGATGCCTGATGTGCATCAGTTTCATGTTATGATGATCCAAGTGGGGTGCTGATTCTATTGAGTTGCTTTGATTGAACCGTAGGTAACACTGGAAGCAGAAGTGACAAATAAAGGCGCTCTTGCACTTTACGGCAGACTAGGGTTCATTAGGGCAAAACGGCTGTTCCGTTACTACTTGAACGGAGTAGATGCTTTTCGCCTGAAATTGCGGTTCCCACAACATGAAATGAATCCATCTTCCATCTCTGTCAATGACGAGTTACAGAGATGAGGCAGATGGATTCCATTGTTTGTTGCAAGTGTATATGTAGAAGCTATTTCAGTTTCTTTTTGTAACATTATTATACCACTCTGGGTTTGCAGCCTGCCTGCTGATCCAGAAAAGCATGGCCTTCAAAGGAGGAGCAAGAGAGTGATGTTGCAGATTGGGGTTTATGCTAGTGTGAGTGTGTGACCTTTCCAGAAGTTCTTTTATTAAAAAGTTACAACAAGACAGTGATTCTCCTTCTTTTTTTTACCCTTTTGATTCTCAGTTTTGAAAGAAGAGCATGGTTTCTGTGCTATGGTTTTGTGGGTCGAATAACTGAGTTGAGAAAATTGTAATTCACAAATGTAACATGTCTTTGTAAATTGACCTGCTATATGTTTTGCCTCTGCAGACAGACTACTAGAGTCATATTTCATGTGTGAACAGTAAATGGTTCATGTACGTCTGAAATGATTCCGAAAGACATACAATGGGTCAACATGTCCTTAGACATGGGAAAGACAATGGTTGGATCAAGAGGTCAACCGTGCTATTACTCACATGGTATAACTTATTTTTTTATATGTTTCGAAACCTATGTAGTGCTTGCAAGCTCTAACACAGCCCAAGGTATTTTGAGTTTGGTTTACAAGACACTTGAACATTTTGCATCCTTCCATCATGTAAACGATGACACCTCTCCATCCAAATAATGTGGCAGTAAGCTCTCTACAAAAGCCTTCTGGTAGCTCTCCTAGGGGAAGAACCAGTAAACTCCGGGACAACCCAGCAACATAACCCATTCCAGTCAGAACCACCCAGTTGAAAGTTACGGAAAAAGCTTCTCCTTAATGCTATGCTATGCTATGCTATAACCACATTCATAAAACACGTGCTCAATAGTTTCATAGCCCCCAGGACAAAGAAATCCCCCAAGAACGGATCTTATCCTTGGTGTTAACCAAGTTTTTAAAGATCATCCAAGTAATGAAACAATGGCTGGGAATTTTAGGAGCACCCCAAACAACATTGTTCAAGTAAACCTTAGGAGAAGGAGGTCTAATAGATGTCATAGCCATAGTAACACAGTAACGTTTCATCTCTTTGCTATCCCAGAGGTGGCTATGATCCATTCTCTGCGTAACATAAGGAATAATAGTCTCCTTTATCTAAAGAATACGCTTCCAGATCCAAGAAGAGTTTGAAGTAGGGAGGCAAGTCCAAATGTCCTTCTTCTTCAATCTATAGTAAGTAATCCAAGCAATCAAAATAGAATCACTCTGCAAAAGGATCGATCAAACCTGTCTAGCAATGCAAGCAGTGTTCCACAGAAAGGAACAATTTTTTTCAAGAACAAGTGGCTCTCTTATTAGTAACTCCATCAACTCCCCAAAAAAGTCATTACAAAGCTTCTCGGCCCTTTTTGTTATCCCTTTAGGCAAAAGAAAAATATTCATTATGTATTGAAAGAGGCTAGAAAGAACAGATTTTGCCATTTGCAACCTTCCTGCATAAGGAGGCACTTCGAAGCCCAGCTAGAAATCCTACATCACAATATGTATTAGACAGTTTACCACTAATGAGAGAAATGCCTAACTAATAGGAAGGGAACCTATTTTGAAACCTGTGATTTCAGTAAACCGAGCTTTCATCTCATCTGTGACCGTTGCCGAGCAGTGGAGCTCAGTTTTACTCGGATTATTTTTCAGACCAGTTAGCATATAGAAGGACCTCAGGAGCTAACAATGTTGACAATATTCTCCATATAATCATTCGAAAAAATCAGGAGGTCGTCCACAAAGCAGAAATGTGTGATGCCTAACTTCCTTACATCTAGGGTGATAAGCATACAATCCAACATCTCCAACCCTATTTTTCAGAAAAGGTTGCAGGGTTTGCCGGAAAGAGCAGAGGCAAAAGATGCCCTCTCTCAGCATTCCATTTCATTTAAATACCCAGCTGTAGGGTTTCTGTCCAGCTACAGTAATTAACGACTTAACAAAATTTTAAATAAAATGAGACACGTGTCGCAGCACGATTCGACAAAACGTAAAGTAATTATTGGCTAAACAAAAACGCTGTCGTTCAACTTAAGCTGCGTCCTCAGGTCTTGAACTCAAGTTCGATTCCCAGCTCCTACATTCTTTTCTCCTTCGAACCGTCCTGCATCATCATCCTCATTTTCCTCTGATACCCCCCACAAGTTGGAGAGTATATGTTTAGTACTCCCAACTTGCTGAGAAGATACTGTAGTCTCGTTCTGTGCAGCCCTTTGGTAAACAGATCTGCCAGTTGCTGCTCTATAGGGACATAATGGAGTTTGATCAGACCTGATTTGATTCTTTCCCTTGTCACATGGCAATCTATCTCAATGTGCTTTGTTCTCTCGTGGAAGACTGGATTCTCTGCTATGAGGATTGCTGATTTGTTGTCACATTGAACGCTGATGGGGCTAGGAACCTGTACTCCCATTTCTTGCAGCAGAGTATACAGCCATTGAATTTCACAAACCAGATGAGCTAGGGCCCTGTATTCAGCCTCAGATGATGATCTAGACACTGTTGTTTGTTTCTTTGATTTCCAAGTTAATATGTTGTCTCCAATGTAGGTACAACAGCCTGTTACTGACCTCCTTGTGTCAGGACAGGTGGCCCAATCTGAATCACAGAATCCCTTTAACTCTAAGACATCATCCGACCTGTAAAATAAACCTTGTTCAGGTGCTTGCTTCAGGTACCTGAGCACTCTAGGTGCAGCATTCAAGTGTGCAGTGTAGGGGTCAGATTGAAACTGACTTAGTTGCTGAACGATAAAGGTAATGTCTGGCCTAGTGATGGTGAGATAATGTAACCTGCCAATCAATTGCCTGTAATTAGAAGGATTCATCAAAGGCTCTCCATCCTTGGCCTTCAGCTTTGTATTCATATCTAAGGGTGTCTTGCATCCCTTTGCTTCAAGTAAGCATGCATCTGTTAACAGCTCAACACAGTATTTCCTTTGGTTTACTGCAATTCCTTTATGGGACCTGGACACTTCCAAACCCAAAAAATATTTGAGAGGTCTCAGATCCTTGATCTTGAACACAGAGTGTAAGTGAGCTTTGACTGATTCAAGTTCTTGAATGTTTGCACCTGCAAGTATTATATCATCCACATATACAAGAAGAATCACAGTGTCCTTTGCATACCTTTTATGAATAGAGAGTAATCTGAACCTGATTGCTTGAAGCCATTCTCAATCAAAGAACTGGTTAGTTTTGCAAACCACTGCCTGTTGGCTTGTTTAAGACCATAGAGAGATTTCTTTAACCTGCAACACATCCCTTCATTACTTTCCATTCCCTGAGGCAATTGCATATATACTTCCTCATCCAAATCCCCATGAAGAAAGGCATTGGATACATCCATCTGTTGTAAATGTCAGCCTTTGATGGAAGAAACAGCTAGTAAAGACTTGACTGAATTGATTTTGGCTACTGGGGAGAAAGTATCCAAGAAATCAATTCCATAGATTTGAGTGAATCCTTTAGCAACTAGCCTTGCTTTGTGCCTCTCTATCGTTCCATCAGACCTGTGTTTCACTTTATAAACCCATTTGCAGCCAACTGCCTTTTTACGTGGTGGCAAGGGAACTAAATCCCAAGTCTGATTTTCTTCTAATGCTGTGAGCTCTTCTTTCATAGCTTTGATCCCGTGAATGTCTCTTTTGGCTTCATCATAACTTCCAGGTTCCTGCTGAGTTATAATGCTTAGGGAGAATTTCTTGTAGCTCTCAGATAGGCTGTCATATGAAACAGATGCTACTATGGGATGCCTGGCCACTGTGCTACTTAAATGATAATCTCTCAGGTGGATTGGAGGTCTCCTCTCCCTTGTTGACCTTCTCAATCCATCATGTTGGATAACTTCAGGTTACACAGAAACATCTTCTTCTGCTGCCTCAGTTTCCAGCTCCTCTTCATCGTCAGTCACCACATCCTGCAAATGACAAGCAGAACCAGATGAAGTTGGACCTGTACTAGGAGCATTGGCTTGGTGAGTCTCGGTATTGGTGGAATGGCTATTTAGTGGAGCTTGGTGCTGAGCTGTTGTGTCATCAGATGGAGACACATGTGAGTGTTTGAATATAGGTGGTGGAGGAAAACTTTGTGTGTCTTGTTGATTTTTGAGGGGTATGCTGTTTTCATAGAAAACAACATCCCTTGATATAAAGACCTGTTTGGTTTCTATATTTATGACTTTGAAACCTTTGATTCCAACTGGTATACCAATGAATATACACTGCACAAATCTTGGTTGAAACTTGGTTCTGTTATGGGAAAGGGTGGAGGCATAACACAGGCAGCCAAAGACTTTGAGAGTTTTAAGGTTAGAAGCAGTTTTAAAAAGTTTCTCATATGGTGACTGGTTTTCTAGGAGGGGAGTTGGTATTCGATTGATAAGGTAGACAGCATGGAGAATGCAATCACTCCAATACTCTAAGGGAAGGCCAGACTGGAATTTTAAAGACCTGGCAACATTCAGAATATGCTGATGTTTTCTTTCTACCCTAGCATTTTGTTATGGTATTTGGACGCATGACATCTGGTGAATTATTCCATGATGATTAAAGTAATCAGTCATGTGAAACTCTTTACCCTGGTCACTCCTTATAACTTTGACCTTTCTTTCAAACTGAGTCTCTACCATTTGGCAGAATGCCATCAGGTGAGCTCTTGTTTCTCCCTTGTTTTTCATCATGTAAGTCCAAACACCTCTAGAGTAATCATCAACTATAGTTAAGAAATATGAGAAGCCATCATGCGAGGAAACAGCCAAAGGACCCCAAATATCGACATGAATAAGGTCAAAAGGATTAAATGCTCTGTTTGAGCTTGACTGAAAGAACAATCTCTTTTGTTTGGCTAAATGACACACCTCACGGTGCATTACATTCTCGTTTATTACACTGGAATCAGAAAGCTCTAATAACTTGATTCTATCTCTGCCAGGATGGCCTAGTCTCCAATGCCAGAGATTGATGTCATGAGGCTGAAGATTGATGGAAGCAGCAATTTGAGGTGTTGATGTTGAAAAAGGCTTGGTGTTGGTGTTTGGCTGTTGAGGGAGTGAGTGGTGTAGATAGTATAGGCCTCTAAGCTCATTGGCTAAACCAATCGTCTTGCTGGTGATAAGGTCCTGAATTTGACATTGGTTGGAGTGAAAAGAGAGAGAAACAGGAAGATCATTTGTCAGTTTACTAATGGATATTAGGTTGAAATGAAAGTCAGGAACATACAGGAAATTGTAAAGAAGCATGCCAATAGGGAGTCTAACAGTTCCTATGTGACTAACAGAAACTTTAGAGGAATCTGGTAGGTAAACATGAACATTGGTTGTTGGTTGGTAAGATATATAATTGTTGAGGGAACAGGTTATGTGGTCTGATGCCCCAGTATCCAGAATCCAAACATTATCAAAATCACTGCAATTGCTAGAATACAAAATGTGTTTACCTGAATGACTAGGAGGAAGCTGTAGACCTTGGTTAGCAGAGAAGGCCACCTTATCTTGAGTCATAGGTGGAGTTGAGTGCAAGAGAGCCCTGAGTTTGTTGAGTTCTTCTGCAGAAAACGCAGCTGCAGGTGGTGTTGGCTCACGTTCAGTTGTATGTTGTTGCCCCCCTTGAGCTACAGCACCTGCAAACCTGTTTGGTCCAGCTCCAGTCATCTGCTCTTGCTTCCTCTTCCATTTCATCCTCAGACAATCTTCAATGACATGATTGTCTTTCTTGCAATATCGACAGAATTTTCCAGTAGCAGTAAGGTTGGTGACTGTTGTAGAATGATTAAACCTTGCTGGAAGAGGATTGAAACAAGTGTTTGAAAACGCTTGAACAGATCTATCAGGTGGTGTTGACACAGCAAAAACTGCAGCCTGAGATGATGTGTCCTTCCCTATGGTTACACCTCCTTTGAGTTTCTCTTCATGTTGGAGAACATCATCACAGGCAGCAGCCACAGTGGGCAAGGGCTTCATCATCAACAAATGAGTCTTCACAACATCAAATTCAGGGTTTAAACCTTTTAGAAAACGAATTAAATAGTCTGTATCCTGTTTCTCCTGGAAAGCCACAATTGCTGGACAAGGGTTTGTGTTTCCAGGAGCACAGTTACAAGCAACAATTGGAGAGTTTGATTGTATTCTTCCCATAGTCCCTTGATGACTGTATAGTATTGAGTGACAGATAACGATCCTTGTTTGCAGGCATGAATCTCATCCTGTAGGTTAGCTATCTTAACAGCATTTGCTTGGCCAAAACGCCTTTTCAATTCCAACCACAGATTATAAGCATTTTCATGACTTAAGACACTTCGACGAATTTCTGGATGCAGTGAGTTCATAATCCAGCATAAAACCATGGTATTACACGCATCCCACAACACAAATCGATCACTAGTAGCAGCAGGAGCAACAATAGAGCCATCAATAAAACCTATCTTGTGCTTGGTTTTCAGGGCAAACCTTACAGATCGACTCCATACCTAGTAATTAGCTCCATCCAGGACCATTGTGACGATTCACTAAGAGAGGTTTTCATTGGGGTTGAGGTAGTAAGGGCTTCCAAAGGTATTTTCATTGGTATAAGAGTTGTGTTGTTGTTTTGATTGAAGTTTCGAAAGAAGATTCCTGGTGCATTTCCTTTTGGTGTGTTTGTGCGGGGACTGCCATCGTCTGTCATGGTGGTAGGTAAGGTGAGATGTTGGTGCCGCCGTCAGGGAGGCTCTGATACCATTTCAGAAAAGGTTGCAGGGTTTGCAGGAAAGAGCAGAGGCAAAAGATGCCCTCTCTCAGCATTCCATTTCATTTAAATACCCGACTGTAGGGTTACTGTCCAGCTACAGTAATTAACGACTTAACATAATTTTAAATAAAACGAGACACGTGTCGCAACACTATTCGACAAAACGTAAAGTAATTATTGGCTAAACAAAAATGCTGCCGTTCAACTTAAGCTGCATCCTCAGGTCTTGAACTCAAGTTCGATTCCAGCTCCTGCATTCTTTTCTCCTTCGAACCGTCCTGCATCATCATCCTCAGTTTCCTCTGATACTATTCATTAAGTAGTGAAACACCTCCATACCAATAACAAAAATGCGAAAGGGAGAGGGGATCCCCTGACGTAGCCCTTTTTTACCATAGAAATTACCAGTGAGACTTCTATTAACACACACACTTAGCTTGGAGGAGTATAAACATTTCTAATCCAATGCACAAAAGCAAGGGGGGGTGTTCATAGCTTCCAAAACCGTTAAGACAAATGTCAATCCATAGATTCAAATGCTTGCATGATGTCAATCTTAAGCACATATCGAGGAGAAGTCTGCTTCCTATGGGTACGAGCTAACAAGCTCTTGAGCCATTGGAATATTGTTGCAGATTAGACGACCCTTTACAAAAGCAGACTGGTTGCTACTGATTAGGCAGGGGAGGACTTCACTCAATCTACTTGCAATAATCTTAGAAATGCACTTGTAAAGTACATTGCAATAGGAAATAGGGTGAAAACTCTTCATATTATCAGCATTTGCCACTTTAGGTTCTAAAGCAATTATGGTAGAATTGACTCGAGGAGGAACTTTACCTTTTATAATGAAGGATTTCATAGCCTTAGTGACTTCATTACCAACAATGTCCCATGAACGCTTACAGAAATAAGCAGAAACCCATCCGGGCCAGGGCTTTTGTCGTCCCAATAGAGTAGATAGCCTTTTTTACCTCTTCAGCAGTAACAAATATGCACAAATTCAGACCCTCAACATCCTTAAGCTTGTTAAAAAGGAGATCCTTATAATAATCAGTGGTCTGACCAGTTACATTTGAATCTTTCACACTTCTGAAAATAACTAATAGCCTCATTCTCAATCTGGTTAGTCTCTGCTAGAGTATCACCAGCCTCAGCAACCAACCCAGTAATGGTATTTCTAGCCCTCCTGACTAAGAACAATTTATGAAAGTATCTAGTATTTGCATTACCATTATTAACCCAAGTATCTTTTTCTTTCTACTTAAAGAAAGATTCCTCAGCGGCCTTTAACTTAGAACATTCCTCAGAACAATGTTTAACTTCCAGTTCAGCAGCCCCTGAAGGTATTTCTAGAGCTTTGACATGTGCAATAGCCAATAAATTCTCAGCTTCTGCTTGCTTATATCTCCTTATTCAACTTCTTAAGGCTAGCGTTGTCTTCCTTAAGTTTTAGACAAACTTTGACTAGAGGAGAGCCAACAACATAAGTAATTCATAGGGGTGGCAGTCTGGCCCGCGGGTAGTGGGTATTCCCGAACCCGTACTGTACCCGTCGGGCTTAGTGGGTGCCCGAACCCGAACGGGTTCGGGCTTCGGGATGGGTTTAGGTTCATACGGGTACCCCGAGCCCGAGCCCGAAAATACCCACTACCCACTAAGAGCCCGAAAACTAACTAATCTAATTCTCTAAATTAGAATAAGCCCAGCCCAGCCCACCCACATCTGAAGACTGCGACTGAACTGATTCCTTTCTTCCTTCTTTCGGTCGACTTCGAGTCTTCTGCTTCTTCTTCTCTTTCATTTGTTCGACCTTCCTGGCTTCCTTCTAATTTCATCCAACTCTTCTTCATCCATTTTCTGTCGGTAGTTGAGAGAGAGGCAGCGAGGAGCAAGTCACAAGCAGCAGCGACAGTAGTTGAGGTATTAAATGAATCTGTACGATATTTACGACAGTGTTGCTAAACTAGATTTTAGGGTTGGTTTGTTTGTTGACAGTGATTTAATTAATTGATTCTCACTTCTCAGATTTCCAAGGTTGTGTTCCTCTTGCAGTAGTTTAATTAAACGAATCTGTCCAATACTTTGATTCCCTAATTTTTTGGCTGCTCTTTGATGATGATGATGTCGTTGGTTGGTTTCTACTGTGGCAAGAATGCCTACTCCAAGCCTTGTATTGTTGTTGTACTTGTTTAGCCTTGGTTGATTCAGTTAGGCTCATATAGCTTGGCTTCCTCTCACTACTATTTCTTCTTTGGCTGCTGCACGTTTCTTTGGCTGTTGTTATGTATAAGTTAATGATGATGATGCCGTTTGATGATGATGATGTTTGATGATGTTTCCATTTTAATTAGGCTGTTTGATGATGTTTCCATTTTAATTAGGTTGCTTGATTTTTCAAACCTATGTCTTGCTTGATCTGTTTTTTTTAAGCATACAATTAGGCTGCTGCTTGCTCTATTTTTTTTAGTTTGCTGTCATTAGTTAGTTGTACTTGCTCTGAAAATTCATTGTTGTCTCAGGACAGGCTGTTGTCTCAGGGATGGCGAGCAATGTTGAAGAAACACACCAATCGAGTAACGCAGTTGAGAGTAATGCTGAAGCAACTGCTGCATCCGGATCTGGTAATATTCAGCCGAAGAAACGACAGCTTCGGTCTCCACGTTGGGAAGGTTTTACAGCCATCTATGTCATGGAAGGAAGTCCACCGAAAGAGGTCCGCTACGGAAAATGCAATCGATGTGAGACTATCATTAAAGCGAATGCAAGCAATAGTGGTACTAATGGTTTGAAAAATCACCATGAGTCTTGTGAGAGGAGGTTCAGAGATTCACAGAAGCAATCTAAATTGAGCTACCAAGTGAGCAAGGATGGTGTTGTCATAGAAAAGGATTGGGTATTCAGTCAAGAAGAAGTTCGATTGGCATTGGCTGAATATATAATCATGGACGAACTATCCTTTAAAACTGTTGACAAAGAAGGGTTCAGAAGATTCATGAGGAAGTGTTGCCCTATGTTTAGAATTCCAGGTAGAAGAGCTATACGGGATGATTGTGCGAGGCTATTCCTAGAGAGAAAGGATAGCTTGAAGACATTATTCTCGACAAAGGGAATGGGCAGGATTTCAGTAACCACAGATTGTTGGACTAATCTTAGAAATCAGAACTTTATATGTGTAACTGCCCATTTCATTGGAAGAAATTGGCAGTTACATAAGAAGATCATTGCATTTAGACAGATCACAAGTCACAAAGGGCAAGATGTTGCAGGATCAGTTATGGAAGTATTGGCTGAATGGGATATTAGGAGTGTGGTGTGTTGCACAGTCGATAATGCATCTGCTAATGACGTGGCAATTCGTCATATGCGGGAGCATCTTGAGTTATGGGGTGGCAACATTATAAGCGGAAGATATCTGCATATGCGATGTGTAGCTCATATAATTAATCTGATTGTGCTAGATGGGTTAGAGGAGATTGGGATTTCAATTCGAAGGGTGAGAGAGGCGTGTAAGTGGATCATAGCTTCACCATCACGAACACAAACCTTTAGGCGAGCAGCGGACAACATGCTCTTAACGTGCAAACATGAGTTGAGTCTCGATATGCCTACAAGATGGAATGCCACATACATTATGTTAGAGCATGCAGAACCATA